>OV281308.1:13000000-13385437 GCA_923062465.1 Acleris sparsana
TAATAAAGCTATTTAAGAACGACTGATGTTGTTCCCAAAACCGTACCGCGCGCCGTACTCAGAGACATTCTTATAGACAATTAGCTCGTTCCCTTTTCACACTAATCGTCATTAAATGACTGCCGCGTTTAGAGAAGTAAGTACGTATATTATTCTAATTAAATTCATAATGAGGAATTGGACACAATAAAATAGCTAATATAAATGGTAATAATTGGTCAAGAGTACTCAACTTATTAAAATGCACGCCACATTGACGTTTTAGATATGGATCCTCGGTCGGTAGGTATTTTTATAAAACATTAACCATTGTTGTGAATCCACCTTAAGTATGATATACGAAACAGTTATCTCAAACACGCTGGGAAATGCATGCAGGCAATGCATGCGGAAAAGAAAGGTCCAAGCAAAAAATCCAATACAGCCAAGGTAACCGCTTGTTTTTTTCATTTTTTTATTTTCTTCTGTAATGTCTGTGGTTAGAAAAAATATTTTATACACAGAAACTTATTGAAATTTAAAACTTGTTGTATGCAAAATACTTGTAAAACTGAGTTCGAGTGATGAAAGTAGTGAGAAAATAGGTACCTACCACACCGTCTATTTTGAAAAATGAAGCCGCGGCGGCTAGGCAACAAAATCAAGAAAAAAAAATTAGACATTATAGCCAATTTATGCTATGGCGGGCAAGCAAGAAAGTGAATAGCTTTTCTGAAGATGTGTTTTAGCATATTCCACCTTAGTGAGCAGTCTAAGAACAGGAAGCCTTTAGAAACCTAAGAAACATTTTGTGTCACTGAAATATCATCATCTCAAATTCATCGGACTAACATAAATGCTCCCAGAAAACCCATAACGTTTTTAATAACAAATTATCCTAATATGACAAACATCACTTTTAATTTTAATTAAATTACTTTCTTGCTACAAATGTATTTGTATCATTTCCTTACATTGTTTGAGAAAAGCATTATAATGCCTCGGCTGAAACCACGATTGCCTGACTCGTAATTTAGCAGGCCGAGCAATAGCGAGAAACCACCTATTCGTGGCCAAACCCCTTGTTTTCCGCGCCTAATATTGTACTTTCAGTTTTAGGGCAAAACATGCATTATAGAAATCGCCCGCTTATACATAAAACTTACTGCATATTGTGACTTAAATAAAAATTCAGTACTTATTTGTTATTGTCATATTGATCGCTCCACGATCTAGCATTTTAGCCCACAGGTCTTCTTCTCAAAGGCGGCGGTCCATCTAGAAGTCCCACACAACACATTTATCGCTATTTATTTATATCGATAACGATAATTTAGTTCCACACCACTAGCTCGCGGGGGATGGAGCGAAATACCGTCACGCATGCGTCCCGCGCCTGAAGCGCCATTTCTATTTCCAATTATGTCGATGTTTTTTAAAGTGTACTTTATGTCAATTGGCTAGATATCAATTTGAAATAACACATTATCATTTTGATATTTTCAAGTGAACTAATATTACGATGTAATTAGGTACAGTCAAGGGCATTGATATCTATACAGCCATCGAGTCAAATATATGTATACACGGACCTTATTGCCAGTGACATAAAGGTGTATATGAATAGATATTTTTGACATCTTGGGAACGTACATATATTTATGCCCTTGACTTTACAGATTAAAAAAAAACTACCTGTAATTTGCAGGGTTATTGTCCTAAGTATGGTTTCTATGAATTTAAGCAAAGTTCTCTGATGATGTAATTTCATTACTTTGAAAAAAAGTCGGTCGGTCGGTCAAGTGCGAGGTGGAGTTGTACATATGGTAAGTACACTTAGGATTTTGTTTTTAAGATAGAAAACTGGAATCAGATTCGAGGAAATGCTAACAGTTTCATACTACTAACTTAATAAGTAAACTTCATTCATAAATAAATAGATAATTACTTATCTATAAATCTGGATTTTTACAGATTTTTTGGCTCTTGAACTGCTGACGTAAAAAGGTCCGTGTGACGTATTAAAAAAGGGGTTGTTGTGAGAGTGTCAAATATTATAATATATTTTATAAGTTTTATAGTGGGCTTTATCTTAACGTTTTGAGTGTTAGGGCTCCGTACGTAAAGAGGCCCAATTTGACAGCTGTCAACGCCGTACAAAATATAAACTCACACACGTATTATGTACTAAGATGAGATGACAAATCAAATCGGGCCTTTTAGAACGGCGCGACTTTATAGTAGCATGGTATCTTTAAATAAAGGAACACCGGTTGGGGGTGACGTACACCCACGCGCTTGACAGCAGGATAATATCGCATCTGCAATATTTAAGGTAGGTGGGTACTATTTCTTCGTGACGCTCCGTTGTAGGACATCCTATAACATGCATATAACTAAATAAAATGAAAGGAACAGGAGTAACACACAATGTTTATTTTTCTGAATAAAAAAATGTAATTTCTTATATTAGCGAAACGTAGAGATTTTATTGCAGTGCTGTTCTGGGTGGTATTTCTTTATTATAAACATACCTAACTGAGATAGCTGGTGAAACATAGACATTTCGACAAAACAGCATTGAGATGCTAGCACACCTGCGGCCCAGGATTTTATTTTTATTTTGTATTTTCTCACTTGATTAAATCATGATAAGTAGTTAGTGGTACGGCTGGCATGAGCCTGGACTGTTTAGGTGGGTGGATAGAAACCACTCATTGGCTTTTCACACGAGTTTATTACAATTATAAAACAGCAAAACTTAATTACAACACTAAATGCTTTCAACGACTAGATAGAGGGAAGAACAGAGGCCATACTTTGAAGATCCAAGTTCGAATTTATGTTAGCTCCATCTCTGTCACTTGTCATTCGAGACAAAATCGAGAGAAAAGGATGGAGCTAACGTAACTTCGAAGTTGGATGTTCAAAGTAGGGCTTCTGTGGAAGTTGATACATAGTGTCCGTTTAGTAGTCGTGGGAAGTAGTGACCTAGTTCTCGCGGCTCGCATAAGAGTCAGCCCGGAAGGAAGAAAGTTCCAAAAAGTTCAAATTACCTACATTATTCACGTGACAGCAAGAATAGATTGGTATAGAGCCCCTGGCACTACTGGTCTTTCTAAAGAATGGGTATGGTTAGAGTGGAGCTGTGCCGCATAAACGCCTCAACTTCTGCTCTCCTAGTAGGTGATGGGGTACAGCTCCTCCCAGACCCTCAGCTGGTCTTCGTGCAGTTTCTCCTTCACAGTTAACTCCTTGTCCACACGCAGGTACTTCCGGTCCTGCGGCTTCATGACGGGCCAGGACAGCGGGCCGAGCTCGGGCCAGACGCCGTGAGGGTTGGGGTCGCTGAGGAGGGAAGGGAAGATGTTACCAGAGAACTTAATATTAGAAGGCTACACCCAGCAAACCAGGGCAACTATTAATGTGTTTTTTGGGGAATTTTAAGCAAATAGCACCGGATTATTTTAACAGATTTTGGAAAGACCATTTTCCTAAACAAGAGAAATAGAATTATTTGGACAAATTTTTGGACTCGTGTGATAATTATGATGTCTTTTCCCAATGTTTAAACCGTGGATATTTTCTATGTGGAAATTAACTACTTTAAACCCGAAGAGCGACGCAGCGCAGCATATTGGGCGTTAAAAAAATTGATGGCCTCTGTAAGTCGAACTATGCTTGTGTACCTTTCAATTAGTGTATCAAATATGGATTTATTTTGTCCAACTGTAATGTAATGGTGTACACATATGAATACATTTTTTTAATGTTTATCGTGTGCAAAACACTACATTGCACTCAAAACCTGGCATAGCCGATTTTGGCAAAAAACCGCCAGGTTCAAGTGGGATTGGGCCGCCGCCGGTCACAATGGTATTTAAGAGGCAGGTGCAACACAAAGGCATAAAAAGTACAAATCACTAACAGAAAAGAACTTTGAACACCTAAATACACAAAAATACAAAACTTAAACAAATTACACATCCGCCATCTTTTGACGTTGCAAATGGCATCCGGCCACAAGTTGAGAGTTAACAACTGCTGTCGAAGTGAAAGTGGAAACTGTCATAGACATTTGCATTATGTTCTGATAATGTTGTGACGTGACGTTAGCGGCCATGTATAATACTCGTACTTGTAATAATACCCCAAGACTCACCCGTACTTAGCGAAGTTGTACCAGAGAGCCGTCATGCGGTCCACCATGATAGAGTCCTGCAGTGGAGACTGGGAGCTGATGGGGGGGCGGAAGTAGCTCATCGAGAACAGGTAGATCAGGTCGTCGTGGTGCGCCGCGCCTGCACAAACAAGGACGTGACAGACAACTAAACAAACAAAACCGTATTATAACCGTTATCGTGGTATCTTATCTTGGATAAATGGACCTTTTCTGATACTTTTAGACGCTGTAAGATCTTGTGCAATTACTACACAATTGAACAGGTGGTATGCAAAACGAGGAACTTACTAACACAGCTGTTCGAATGTGCACGCTTCCATGTGGACCTCATGTGAGGTTTTCCTATACCGTAACAGCATCGAATGTAAAATTAGTTACCAAAATACTGGTACAAGGCCACCGCTAGGGTTCAAACTCGGTGCCTTGAGATCCAAGCCTCGACACCTAACCTGCTTGGTGAGGTGCTTAGGTGGTTGCAACTTGAGAACATTGTAGTTTCATTTTTAACTTACTCAACTCCCAAGAAATATGTGCAGTCAAGTTACCGTTATGTGTCTTGGCTGGGCCCTGATTACACCGGTAGATAAAGCCTGTGTAGTTACCAGCGGGTTTCCCGGTGCGAGGGTCCTCGTAGAAGCTGTTGTTCCCGATGTACGCGAACTCGCTGTACCACACCGGCTGCGGCGAGTGGCGACACATCAGATTCGCCATCCTGCGGCCAAATAGGACACACTTTTAATTCACTCGGAAGCTTAATATGGATACATCACTTGAGAGATCAACAAAGGTAAATATTGATGCATGTATAACGCGGAAGTTACGCTACCCTAATACACATCTACAACTTCCTTAGAACACGGACAAACATGTTGTGGTCCTTCGAACCGGATAATAAACTTGACTTGGCATAGGTAATAAAATAAAATCAAATTTAATCGACAATGATATGATCTGTCTAGGGTTGTCTGGAAGAGATCTCTATTAAGTGGTGAGACCGCCAGTTGTATGTCTATACTGTAAGTGTAGTTTATAATAATAATGATGCCCACAAATGGACCCTAGAGTGGTCACTAAAACTTACCTGTGAGTGTTGAATCCAATCCAGCTGTCCCCGTACAGCTTCCCTAGCGCGCGGGTGCTCTCCTCAGTGTCTGCGACCGGCTTTCCCCCGAGGTACGCTTCTTTGAGGCGGCGACTGGCCTCCGCAGACTTCTCCTTGGGCAAGTCGAACGAGATGGGAGCAATGGTCTCCCATTCTGCGTTCATGCGGTCAAGCAGGGTCTTGTTTCGGGTGACACCTGAAGATTCGTGAGAATATAACAACCCGTTTTGATTACGTACAGTTAATATACACATCTGGGTAGACAAGGTGCTTTAAAATATTTAAGAACGCTCTCTAAATAGTAGAGTTGAGGTCAAAAGTTCATGACCACATATTCAGAAGCGATATTATAATAGGTAGCTACTGCTGTTAGCACTACATGACTATAAGTATCTGTAGAAGAGCGCAGAATACAGCGAATACCCAATTACTTTATTAATATGACCCTAAATGGTAATCTTCTCCAGCTAAAGAAACATCTGAAAGAGGTTAAACTAGGGGACTCACTGAAAGCCTTCCAGAAGAACTCATCCTGCGTCTGGCTGATGATGAGCGGTACGGCGTGCAGGCGGCGCTCGCGCACGGCCTCCACGGGCTGCACTGCCAGGAAGCGCGGCTGCCCCACGTCGGGCTCGATCACAGGGTCCCAGAAGCCCACGGCGTCGAAGCTGGAATCCTGCAATAAACCAGCAGCTCAGTGTATGTTTTAAACGTTGAATCTTATCTAGGGACCAATGTTTACTACCAGAACTACTCATTTTAATTTCTTGAATTGAATTATAATGCTAGGTTCAGTCCGTACCTGAGAAGAGAAGAAAAGAAGAAGAAACACTGCAACTCCACTTTTTTCAATGATTCGTTTTTTAAGGTATCATAACGTTTTTAGCTGTATCGAACCATAAAACTGTATTTTCAGAAGTCGGTACCTACCGTTTCGGAGTTTCTTAAATGTATTTTGTTGTAAGAACATTAGTCACTCCGAAGCATTTTACCGTATCTCCGGAGTTACAGGTGTTATGAAACTTTATGAAGGTATGTATGATCAAAGTGGTGTCCCAGTATCACGTTATCAGGGATTTCAATATAAGTCCGGTCTTACAGCTGTATTGTGCTGCTGATTGTGCTCCATTTTCATAACAGTGAACTTCAGCGGTCTCCTTTTTGGAAGCCTTAGTCGATTTTGACTTGTAAAAGTACCCACGTGTAAGTGAAGACTTACATCCCAGAAGCCAAGCAGCGAGTTTCCCATCTCCTGCCAGGTCTTGGTCTTGAGGCAGTCCACGATGGCGCGCGAGGTGTTGGTGGGGCAGTTCAGGATGCGCGCTTGTTTCTGCGCCAGTTCAAACTGGTGCGGCGGGAGGGGCTCCTTGCCCATCGGGGACGCTGACATCGCGATGCCGCGGTGGAAGAGACCTGATACATCAGACAAATGATTCTTACGTCTTTTAAATTTACCTAGATTAAGCCGATATTTAAACATGTAACCCTCGGTATTTACCATTGTATAGCTACTTCATGCTTAATAATTTGAGTAATGAATTATCAAGTGGAATTATCTTTTTAATAGCGTAATCTCTTAATCCACTGTATCCTTACCAGCAAAACTTCACCGTTATTCAGTCAATATGCTTCTCGCTAGTCAGCGCTTTATTCAAAACATTAAATGCTCCATTCGGAGTCTCGAGTTATCCTATCGTTGTAGTTTTATACAAGCGAAACAAAAACAAGCTTCAAACAATGAACCCGATGTGGCCGTCTACCTACGAGTATATAAGTACTTCGAATCCACCATTTTTATTATTATTAGTTAGTTTAAATGGTACCCAGTGTCACTCGGGGTGCTAAAACGGATCTTATGAAACGACACATCGTTTGCCGAAATTGGGCCTCCCGCTCCGCCTCTAGCTACGAGGAAACACAAAGAACCACGCATACATGTATACAGCCAGCCAGAAACATTAGCCTCCTTCTTCGGTAGTCGGGTTATTTCGGTAGCAGAAATCGTTACCTTTGGACATGGGCGAGATCATGTGCAGCATCACGCTAATGGAGCCAGCGCTGCATCCCGCCAGGGTGACTAGGCCGGGGTCTCCGCCGAAGGAGGCGGCGTGTCTCTTCACCCAGCGCAGCGCAGACACCTGGTCCTTGTAGCCGTTGTTACCAGGAGCTACCTCGTCTCCCGTGCTCAGGAACCCTGGGAGAATGAGATTGTGATGTTATTGGTTCTTCCGTGATCTGGTGGTAAGAGAGTATGATTGAATTATTTGCGGTTGCGAATCATCGCTGAGTTCGTACTTAAAGATAGATAGATAGATAGATAGATAGATAGATTTATTTATTTAAAGAAAAGTTTTATATTGCTGTAGCTGTAGCCTGTAGATAACATATTATGTTTTACTTTCTGTAGAACAACAAGTTCGTACCTTACCATTCGCGGGTACGAGGAAGCGCACCTATGCATTAGTGAGGTCGGAATGTGTAGTATAAAGAAGGTAAGCGCTCACTTGCACTACCCTGGCCTCCTTCAGCGTCAAACACGACAGTCTCGCGTAACGCGACCTACTCGTAATATAACCTAAGGGTCTTGTCTGTTCAGCCAGCAGACAGTGGCGGTTTTAGAAGGGCTGGGAAGGCCTTGTCTACGCCACTAAAAACTAAAATTCTGCGAGTAGAGGGGCACCAGTTCCACTAGAGTTTTAGATAATTACCAAGTGAAATGAGGCGGTAGTTGGGTTACCGAGCGAGGCGAGACGGTAGTTGGTATGAGGTAGTTACCAAGCGAGGCGAGGCGGTAGTTGAGCGTGACGAGCACGACGTCGTGGTCCAGCAGGTAGTGCGGCCCGAACAGGTCGCTGCGGCCCGTCATCGAGTAGAAGCCGCCCGGGTGCACGAACACGATCACGGGCAGCTTGCGCGAGCTACACCAAAAACATATTATCAATAACTTTTATAACTGCAAGAGCTTAGTCCCTTTCGCTGCTTGGATCTTTATAATACGGATCTCTGGAAGACTGGTATATAAGTACATGCTATCATGTCAGCCGAAAGACGTCCACTGCTGGACATAGGACTCCCCCAAGGCTTTCCACTCAGACCGGTCTTGTGCTTTTCGCATCCACCGCGGTCCCGCGATCCTGACGAGGTCGTCACTCCATCTTGTTGGAGGCCTACCTACAGCTCGTCTTCCGGTCCGCGGACGCCACTCCAGAACCTTCTGACCCCATCGGCCATCAGTCCTGCGAGCAATGTGCCCCGCCCACTGCCACTTCAGTTTAGCTATTCTTACATGCTAGTACATGCTAGGTCCTCAGAAACATTTGGAATTATGAACCATTGGTCACTCAGTTACACCAACGTGAATTGTGTGTGACAAAGGGGCAAACCAACTGGTGATCATACTTTCAGAAGTACAGCCCTATGTATATATTATATTTTAAATTATCATATATTGAACTAGTATTAGACAGTTCCCCATTTACTCTCTTACCTACCACTTTGTCTGATCGCAACTTGGCGATTAACACTTTGAAAGTTATTATCTTTAAATAACTGATATGCACTACCGTTAAGAAACTTTTGTAATAGCCCATCTCTAATCCAGACAAGGAGAAGGAGTGTGTCGTGTGAGTGGTGTACCCACTTGTTGTTCTCCGGGGTGTAGACGTTGAGGCGCAGGCAGTCCTCGTCGACGTAGTACTCGCCGGGCGCGACGGGCAGCGGGCAGGCCGGGCCGTCCTCGCTGGCGTCCACCTCCCCGGGGTACACCTCCATGTCCACCGGAGGCTGGGGATGGATATTGATAACTGAGGGCTTACTAACATTGCATTCTATGAAAACTAGCAACTACATGTATAGAAAGCCAGGGAAAAGCACGATAGCTTACGTCAATCATAGAGAAATTCTTTGATTTTTGCAATCTTGAAATGATCAGTTTTTTTTTGCTGGTAGTCGCCTGAATGGCCAAAGACAAAAGTCCTTGCTTTTGTTTGCTGCTATAAATTATCTTGTATAATAGAAAGAGACGTCTCGGTACTGTTGACGGGAAATTATTTCCTCGTATAAGTGCACGGTTAGTTGATTGCGCCCCTTTGATGTAGTGCCATAGCGGTCTATAGAACTCAAATTGGTTGACTGCAGTAGCCCAGCAGTTCTTCACAAACGGTTGGCTTTGATCTCGGCCGGTAATGGCGTCATGTCTTGAGATAATCACGTTATTGTACCTAATTGATACCTTAAACTAACTCATTGATCTTAGAACCTAAACTCTCGCCACGTCAAAACATTCATAAAGAAAAAAATAGGTAATTTTAACTTGTTTTAATTGTTATCGGACTAGTGACAAACTCGTTGAGTTGCAGATAAAAGAGCCTCCTCGTTACCAGTAGGTATAAATTATTAAGTAGTAGTATGTAGTTGTTTTTCGAAATTATAGGTTTATTTTGACCGTATTAAGTAAGTAAGTATTTTTGTCAAATGGCCGGGCCATTGAGATTAAAACAATTAAATATCTTGACAAGTAAAGTTCAGTCAGCTAAATTTGTTTTGAAACGACCTCTGAAACAACATAAATGTGACGCAATAAGAGTAGTTTCCATTAAGTCTCTTAGGATTTAATGGATCACTTCACGTCACTTTCACATAGTCCCTCAGTGGCCCAAAAATGTACTCGATTGAGTTTACTATTTATAATTTAATCATTTAGCTCGCCGTCCACCGATGGACGTAAGCCTCCTCATGTAAATGCTAACCAACCCGTTCAAAGCGTCACTATGACGAGTCATTTTTATATTTTACCAATTAGTACATTTACGGAAAACGAAGATAAATCTGTGTTTCCCTCATCATCTTAAGTAAAGACTCGGTTACCTACCAAGAAGTAACATTGCATGGTCTCGAGAATCATCAAACCACAACAACAGTAGATCGCGTGACATCATTTGGGAAAACCGCGTAGTTGAATAGCTCAGCCCTGTGCCCGACGGTTATGACTATCGTTCAGTAAGTACATTAATATTATCCCGGCGAATTGGCATGAAAACATGTTTAGGACCATTACTATTCTGCCGGCGGTCGTGATTGGAGAATTAATTAGATGTTTTTATTTGCCACTCAGAATCTCATTTAAACTAAAAATACGCAACTCAAACTAAGTAGAATTTCAACATGCTTGAACTTCGAACTGCGCTCTGACTTTCAGCATTGTAAAGAGGGCTTCTTGAAAGAGATTCTTCTAATAAGAGTAATTGCTACGATTAGTGCTTACCTGGAACCTCAGTTCTCCGACCGGAGGCTGCGCGTAGCGGATGCCGCGGTAGGCCTGGAACCGGCGCCCGAGCCGCGAATTCATCCACGAGCCGCGGATGGGGCCCGCTGACGTCACGGTCACGGGGCCCGGCGTCGTGGGGCACCCAGGCTTGGTGGTGGCCTCGGGTTTGATGGGGGCTTCAGGCGGGTGGCCAGAAGTTGGTTTTGAATTTGTTGTTGAACCTGATGTTATTGATAAATGTAATAGCTTAAAGACGTTTTGTCTATGGCCAAGCCCGTTGGGTGCAAATTTATTGAGATGAGCGTTATATGCTGGTGCGAGTCCATTCCACTGTGTTATCTACAACAACCTTTGGGAAGGGAAGTTGGACGAGTGAATTCTGGCTTTTACTTTTGATTTACTGTGTCTACTGATTTTCTCTCACTCGATTGACATTGGTAAAATCACTGCAGAACAACGCGGTGGACTGTCATAAAAAAGATGATATTTACAACCTGTATTCAGGCTTATAACACAAGAACATTTGCAACGAGGTGCGACTGCTTGTAGAATTAGTTCCACCATTTGTAGTCAACTTCTAACGAGCTAATCACATGTTAATTGGCTTTAATCAGTTTTTGAAGTAGCCATTTAAAATCCTCAATTGAAGTAAGTTTGAAAGAAAACTAAACCAGTTTTTTTGAGAGTTACTTAATTAAGTAAGCATTTCGACCCAACATTTTGCAAAAAAAACCCGCTCGGTTTCCGCATTCAACTGATAACAAAATACTTGCCTTTTATCAGAAAGAAGAAGGTTAATCGAAAAGTAATCGAATAAATAAGTAAAACAGAGTATCAGACCAGACTTTGTTTTTATGTTCAGTTCTTAAACTCGAGCCGTGTGGTTGCCGGGTAACAATACTGCCACTACATGTCTTCCCGTGGAAGTACTAACAGGAGACTAAGGGATCAAAGGCTTGTAGTATTAGGCAAAGGGCTTGCAACCTGTCACTTATATGCACTGGTACACATCTTAGCCTGTTTGTGCAAAATGTTGTTACAGATTTAACAACAAGTTGTTAGAGTTGTTGGCAATTCTGTAGCTCTGCCTACACCACCACTCTGGGATGAAGGCGTGACGGTGTATGTACAGTCACCTAATATTTTTTTTTAGCATACTTAGAACCTTGTCATTGTGAATGTCATTGTCATTGTCATGTGTGTTAGGTACTTGATGTTCCGTTTGAAGTTTACTATGACAACGCACTAAAGTGCTTAACATTTTCGTTGGGAAAAATGTATGTGTATTGTGTAATGTGTGTGTGTGTGTGTGTGTGTGTGTATGTATGTTCTTTAACTACTATGATATATTTCTTATAGAAATAAGGCACATGCGTTTTACTGCTGTAGGTACACGCGCAAGTGTTTTGACAAATACATTATTTATTCATGTGATACACGTGAAGAGAATGTCTTTTGTTGGCAATTCAACAAAAGCTTAAAAAACAACCTTGTTATTTATTTACGAGTAAGTTAATGCAGCGTTTTCCTCCTCGCTATTGCGAAGTTGTTTCACCTTTATCAAAAATAAACAAGTAACGTAAGTAATTATACGTATTTCTGCTATATCTAGCTAGTCTTTTAGTTTATATAATTTTAAGATATTTCAACGACTAATGTTGTTTGTATTACTTTTAAGGACATCGTCTCAGTATAAAAGATCCCCCGACTGTATTAAAAAAATATACCTTTCAAATGATACTTGTATTGTAATAGTTAGAAAACTTTTTTTGACATAAATAATGGACATTTTGCTATTGTTCTTTTTTTTTTATTATGGCATATGGAAGGCTGACTAGCACACAGGCCACCTGATGGTAAGTGGAAACTGTGACCCATAGACATTCGCATTCACAAGACTGCAAGCCTAAGACTGCAAATGCGCTGCCAACCCTGAGGACTAAGATGGAATGCCTCTATGCTAGTCATTACACCGGCTGTCTTATCCCCAAACCGGAACACATCAATGCGAACGCTGCTGTTTGGCGGTAGGTTAATGGATAAGATGGTGGTAGCGATCCGGACGGACCCTGCACAAGGCCCTACCACCTGCAAAAGTTCGACGTTCTTGTTTCAATTTTAACAGTTTCGGTAACTACTCGTATGTCACCTGGGATGATGAAAGGATTTTAACGAAACCACACAGATCTCAGTCGGCACAACTTGCTTGCCCGCATCTGATTTTAGTAAAAAAAAAGAAATTATTTTTCTAAATATTTGAAAAGGGGATTAGGGCTGTAATATTTGAAAAACAAAAGTAAATCGATTATATCAAATGGGGTGCCATATGAAAGGGCTTGCTCTGCACATATCAAAACAGAATAATATCAATATTTAAGGGGGGGCTCCCATACAACGAACG
Organism: Acleris sparsana; assembly: GCA_923062465.1. Taxonomy (NCBI): domain Eukaryota; kingdom Metazoa; phylum Arthropoda; class Insecta; order Lepidoptera; family Tortricidae; genus Acleris; species Acleris sparsana. The sequence continues at coordinate 13,012,932 of OV281308.1, forward strand.
TATTTTTTTTAATGTCGATGTTAATAACGGCAACTGGTAGACGCTTGAAATACTTACAGAATATTTAGTTGTATTTTCACTATTTTTCACTTTAAATTAAAATATAATAAATATTTAAGGGGGGCTCTCATACAACAAACGTGATTTTTATAGCTAATGGTACGGAACCCTACGTGCGCGAGTCCGACTCGCTCTTGACCGGTTTGTATTATTTGTTGTAGTCACAAGTCTGACCTAACCTTACTTTAAAAGCACGTGGATTGTAAGTTTGAAGTGTGTATATGTATCGATGAACCGATCCGAGTGCGGTTTTTTAAACTAGAAAGATATCTATCGGTCTTACTCGATTTTTTTTTATCTAGGTATGATATAAAATCGACCAGGCCAGTGTTATCGACTGAAGAGGTCAGTATACACTCTCACCTGCATCGTGGTGATGAGGGGAGGCGAGCGCGGCGGCGAGGCCGGCGCAAAACAGTAGTATCTTGAGCATGGCCGCGGTTGGTCGGCGTGCGACTGCCGCGGCCGGCGCGCGCGCCGCTATATATGGGCGGGGGCGGGCGGGACGTTCTGCGACCGACACGCGAACACAAGGAGTGTCGCGTGGCTTTACGTGTGAACTGAAAATATATTACGTCTTCTCTACACAATGGCCCATTATTGGCCAGTGTAGTAGCCGCATTTACACCTTAGAGCGAGCGACATATTTTTGCATCTCACTCTTACGTATTATTCCGTCCCCTACGCTGGCTTATGAATCTTATGATGGTTGATTGTGAAGTTTTAGTCCAAACCCGGGTATGGGGTAAAACCGAGACATGGTAGTATAGCCAACGCGAAAGATTTAAATTTATGCGCGATTACGCGCGCTTAAAAAACATTTAGAGAGCTTGATTTATGATGATATATGAGATGGCATGTTCAAATAAAGTACCAGGAGCACAGCGGTAATTAGGGGGTGCAGCAATGCAGTAGCAGCAATGCAGAGCACTGTAGGTTACTTTGTTTATGCACTCCTAGTATTTGACCTTGTCAGTTTTGTTTTAACAGAAACGTCATAAACTCGCACTCGTGTCTCAATGGCAAATACAGTTGCATAAAGTAATATTATTATATCATATTTTTAATGTTGGTTTATTTCTTTGTTTCTAGTATGCCTGGGGCAAAATCGTACGGGGTAATACCGGGTAGTACCCAGTTTTGTACATGGATCTTTGACAATTTTCTTTAATGTAATCTTGTTTCATTAATTGATACAGTATGCGTAGATTATTAGAGCTGGATGTATGTGATGTAATAATGTCACTGACACGGGCCAAGTTGGACAATAATCCTGCTGTAAAGTATTGAGGTAGGTTAGGAGGGAGTTACACAAATTCAATGTCAATCAAAAAGCCAACATGGAGAATTGTTCGATCAACTTGTGATCTTTGAACCGCATAAAATAATGCGCAAAATAAGTCGCAGTTGTTTTCAAAATATTTTGTTTCATTTTTATTTTTATTAGTTTTAAAGAGTTTTTATATACGTATTACAACCTGGAGTATATAAAACTCGTTACTCACCAACTTAATGGAAATATTGCAACTTATATACATACACTCAGTGGCCCGTTTCACGTAGCTACAAGTTACAAATTACAAGCGGAAGTCTCTCTCTAGCAAAAGAAGTTTGAAAGAGACTTCCGCTTGGAATTTGTAACTTGTAGCTTCATGAAACGGGCCTAAGACCTTCATTTCTAGAGTGGGGCAGGCAGAACTACAGAATTTCAAACAACTAAAAACTTGTTGTTGTGTTGAATGTTGTGTAATTCTGTATACACATTTTGCAACTTGTGTATAATAATCCGACATTTATTATCGCTATGTCAATATGAATGCATATTTTCTTTTGTGTAATATAAACAAAGAGTATCGGAGTTGTTGTTTTAGAATGGCCCTCATGCCTTGCAGACGAGGAAAATGAAAAGAAATACACTCGTCGGGAAACCCGCGTATTAACTCAATACAAACTGGATCATCTCGGGCACGGTTAACTTCTTTTGTTTAACACTTCGGATGGTTGATATGGACATCGTGGTCAGGTCAGGGTCAATGTCTTGGTAGGAAGCTTGTGAAGTACTCCAATGTTTGGAATGGAACTATCTGTTTAATACAATAAAACGATGCACGATGGATGGATGGTAGCACAAGAGAGGTTCCTCAAGCCCTTTATCCAGCAGTGAATCTTCCGTCAGCTCCTATCTCTACAAAGCGATTTCTTCCAAACATACATAAACTCACTCCTTCGTTCCCAGAGTGGGGTAGGCAGAGCTACAGAATTACCTACAACTCATAATGCATAATTCATAATTCATAATTCATAATTCATAATTCATAATTCATAATTCATAATTCATAACACTCTAAACAGTTGTTGACTATTCCGCAACCACAGTTTGTATAATCAGGCGAAGATGTTCACCGGCGCATTAGTGACAGGTTGAAGCACATCGCCTTACAGTACTACAAGCCTTTATTCCCTTGGTCGCCTCTTACGACATCCACGGGAAGACACTACTGGCACTATTCTAACCCGACAACCACTCGGATTCTTCCAAACAATTAATAGAAAATACATCCAAACCAAAGAAAAGCAAAACTGGCTTTAATAAGAAATCAATGGTTACTGGTTATTTCTGCCAAATTCGATAATACTCCAGAGTCCAGCTCATAGTGTTACATTGTATCGTCCACTCAAAGACATGGTTCTGTTACTCCGGAGTAAAAGGAGAATCCTACTTATTTATTGTAAGTTTCAGAAGGATTCATTTCATTTTACTATTTTGTTTTTTGGGTTTCGTACCAACTTGATATCCGTCTGTCTGTTAAGACCCTTTTCCTCTAAATCGGCTAAAGCTATCTATCTATCGGCAGGGGCTGACATGTGGAATATTGTAGTATTTAGTGGTACAAACATTGCCTCATCACTAGGAATTTTGGAACTATTTCTTTTTGCATCAAAACTAACTTTTTTTTTAAATCAACAGGCTCAGTACTATACTTCGGTGATAACGGCCTGTTTACTGTTAGGGATATGTCCTGTACTGTATGACGTGACGGGGCTCCTAATGTATTGTTACGTACTTGGGGGTGGTAACTGATACAAATGCATGTAATCCGATAGAGGGTGGCCTGAAACGGGCTGAAGACATGTTTCAGGCGCCTGAAAACAACGGTATCCGGTATTAGTTATCAACGCACAGCCGAAACCACTGTACGTTGAAATTTGCTACAGGGGTTCCTTTCACGATGTAAGTGTACACTAAGAAAGGATTTTTAGAAATTCAAGCCCAAGGGGGGTAAAATAGGGGGAGTACCTACGAAGTAGCGGGCGCCCTGTAGTGTTGTGTTGTGCATATAAATACGACGTAGGTACTGAACCTTCGGGGCTTGAATCGAGTCACACTTCACTGTGTTTAAGTTATTGAAAGGCCTTCAGACTTCATCAAGTCTTTTTCCACGATGTGTCATACCTTGAATACACACACACACACACACACACACTTACCAATCCCTGCCGTGTTCCCATCTTGCACGTAAATACCTACTGATTCGTCTTGTTGCGTTGTGTTTTGTGTTGTTTATTATCTCGGCGCGGTCGGCTCCGGAGGGTCCGGTGGCAAGTTCCATGATATTACCAGCCGATATATAGGTAACATTGAACAAATAGTGTAAATAAAAACCTAGTAACATAACAATAATCTATCACGCGATATGCCGTTTGGGGGCTCATAAGACAATATAGGATACGAGTAGGTAACAATATTTTGTATTTGTAAAATTTGTGATATTTAGACATTATTTAGATTATGATTATTAATTTATTCGTTTTTTAAATTACATAGATTACGGAATCATCTAGTACCTATACAATACATTACGAAATTTAAAAGAATTTTCAACACACTTGCTCAAAACGACCTTTTTATTCCACCGATTTTTGGCTCATAAACCTAGATATTAAACACGCGTGCTTTTTCAGTATATTACGCACAAGTGCCTTTAGTTTATTAACCCAAACAATTTACATTTGTAGCCTAGTACCAAGTTGTAAGTTCGAAGAAGAAGCGATATAATTTAGTCGGGGTATATACCTTTTTTTTTCTTAGCAACAAACAGTTTTTATGCGGCAAATAGCATTATCTACATACTTATTTCAATAAATTGGTGAAATCAGCTTTATTACTAAAAAATAACTCAATTTCATTAAAATGATTTAATTTTTTCTGTAATTTGTATTTTTAAACATGAATTATTACATTTTAAATTTGGCTGTTGGCCGATCTCGTTCGCGCCTTAGCCTTGCGCGCGCATCGGTATCGCGGCAAGAAAAAAAAACAACGCGCCAGCCGCCATTTTTCGTAAATAATTGACGGTTGTGACGAAGATAGTTTGGATTAATTATTGTGAAGTTTAATATTAACGAAAATGTCTTCTTTAAGTAAAGAAAATGAAGTCTTGTTTTTTTTTCGCAAGTGTGTTGAAAAACGTCGTATGTAACACGTGTGCCTGTGACCATAATATACGCGGCTTTCTTGTGGCGCACTCGCTATTGCTCGTGCGCACACAATAGCGCCTTGTATACAATGGTCAACTTAGCACACTTGTATCATAATGTACTATTGTATCTAGAGAACGCACTAACAAATTGTTATATTTTTCATTGTTAATTTATTTATATCCACAATAATAAATAGGCTTACAGATGTAGTGTATAATTGTTTTCTTTCGTATTTTCACGGAAACGTACGAACGTGTCATGCTACTTCAGTCAACCTCGGTACTTTTTGTACTGTGACTGACTGAAATAGCAACACACGTTCGTAGGTACGTTTCCGTGAAAATACGAAGGATAACAATTATGCACTACATCTGTACAGTTTTGTGGTTTTATCCAAATCTCCTGACATAAAAGAATTAAGATTTACAACAAAAGAGACAACAATAGTAGACGAGTACACAAATAGGGTTATTAGTTACGATCACAAGAACGTATAGATACCTATGACTTGAAATGGGCCAGCAAGTAAGTACCTATAAGTAAGCTTGTAGATGGGGCGCCTGGCGGATGTTTGCGTGGTCTTCCGGTCGAGAAACTCCTTTACGACGTTGTCGAAAGTTCATCTACGTTCTAATAGGAAAAGTAAATAAAACGTACACCAATTTAAGACAAATATGTTTATTTTCCTTATTAACAAATTAATACAGAACACAGAAGTTTCGCGAAACGTAGAGTTTTCATGGCGGTTAAAGCTAGAACCGAAACATCGATTATGCTCAAGAAAGAATTGAGTCATAAGTATGTCACAGGCCTGGGGCTCTATTATATATTTGGTATTAGCTCACTTTTGATCAAATTATAATAGGTAGTTTTTGATCCAATTATGGTAGCAAGGTGCTGTCGTGAGTCCGGATTGTGCAGGAGCATAGAAAACCACTCATTTGCTTTTCACACGATATTATAATTATAAAACAGCATAACTTAATTACAACACCAAAGGCATTCGAGGACAAGAGGGAAGAACAGGAGGCCCTCTTTTGAAAATCGTAGCTCGAATTTAAGTTAGCTCCATCTCTGATACTCGACATTCGAGACAAAATCGAGGGAAAGAGACGGAGCTAAGGTAACTTTGAACTTCGATTTTCAAAGTAGGGCTTCTCTGGAAATTGATACATAGTACCCGTTTAGTAGTCGTGGGAAGCAGTGACCTAGTTCTCGTGGCTCGCATAAGTGTCAGTCCCGAAGGAAGAAAGTTCCAAAAATATAAATTACCAATATAACAACTTATAATTCGTGTACCGCCAGTAACAAGGTATCTCATATTCACGTGACAGCAAGATGGGCTTAAATAGATTGGTATAGAGCCCTTGGAACTACTGGTGTTTCTAAATAAAGGGTACGGTTAGAGCTGTGCCGCCTAAAGCATGTACCCTCAACCTCTGCTAGTAGGTGATGGGGTACAGCTCCTCCCAGACCCTCAGCTGGTCTTCGTGCAGTTTCACAGTTAACTCCTTGTCCACACGCAGGTACTTCCGGTCCTGCGGCTTCATGACGGGCCAGGACAGTGAGCCGAGCTCGGGCCAGACGCCGTGAGGGTTGGGGTCGCTGAGGAGGGAAGGGAAGATGTAACCGAGAACTTAAGATTAGAAGACTGCACCCAGCAAACCAGGGCAACTATTGATGTGATTTTTGGGGAATTTTAAGAAAATAGCACCGGATTTTAATTTATACATTTTTTTTATTCCTTGTGGAATTATAAATTCAAAATGTCTAATATTAATAGTAATTTTAATGAGTTAGCGTACCACTGGTCATTTTCCTTGCTCGTAAATTTCAATTATTCACAAGTTTAATTATTTGACAGTTTCTGAATTCGTCAATTTCCTTATTTGCCAGTTTCACTAAGTTGTCAATTTCCCTATTAAGTTGGTTTCCTGGTTCGCAAGTTTCCTTGTTCTTCAGTTAGTTTAGATTGTCAGTTTTACTATTTCGTCATATTCTTAACCCGTAACTTTCTTTCTTTGTCTGTTTCCTTGTTCATGAGTTTCCTTGTTCGTCAGCTAGTTTCGATTGTCAATATTGTTATTTTGCCATGTTCTTAACCCGTTACTTTTCCCTATTCGTCAGTTAGTTTAGATTGTCAGTGTTGCTACTTCGTCGTGTCTGTCATATATTTATGTTAAGTTCACATTGTCGAATTTAACATTTGAAATTATTATATGTCGAGTCAGTTTAATAGTAGATTGTACAACAAGCGCATAAAACGAGCCATTTTACCCAAGGTGTGCATATAGCCACACGAGCCGGAACGGCGAGTGTGGATAGTCACGTCGAGGGTAAAATGGGTTTTATGCTCGAATTTTACACTCTGCTTTTCACTTCGATTGCAAGGAAGGAAATCAACACTGATAATGTAAAAAAACTTACATGAATGAGAGTGTACTGACTTGTTCCCTTTTTCATATTTATATAATTTTCTCAAATTTCAAATAAGTACCTACATTTTCTTGGATTTAGGCGGCAAAGTCTGTTCAATAAGTTCCTGTGCATTTTTCTATTTAGTGTGTTAGGTGTGAGCATTCATTATTTGCTCTTCACTAAATTCCGTAACATCACAAGTTTTGCAAAGAATAAAATTCATTTAAATTGTAGACACTACGCAGTGTTTGTAATATACATATACGATGAAGTGGTTTGGTTGTTGCAAGACACCTACCACGTGTTGTAGAAGACCTACAACTTGGTTCACTCCGAGACGGGGTCCATCCCGAACCATATCACTACCCACACCGCACCCCGTTCACTACACGATTAACTCTGACCAGGGTGACAGGAGAGACAAATAATATGTCACGAGCGAGCGACAATCATAAAGCGAACATGAATAACTAGTGCAGATGACAACCTGACCCACCTACCTATCTACCAACGAAAAACTATACTAGTACACAAGGAAACTAGCCAATTAACGGAACTAACAACCTCGCAAAACTAGTGAACGAGGAAACGGAACAATCAGGAAAATGCTTAACTAGCTAAATTGTCAACCTAGTGTAACTGACGAATAGGTAAACTGTTCGATTAGTGAAGCTGACAAATAACAAAACTAGCGGATAGCAAAAATGTCAAATTCACGAAACTGACATGCTAGCAAAACTAGCGAACGAGGAAACGGACGAATCAGGAAAATGACTAACTAGTTAAATTGTCTACCTACCGAAACTGTCTAATGAGTAAACTTGTGAATTAGTGAAATTTACGAGCAGGGAAAATGACCAGTGGTACGCTAACTCATTTTAATTAATGATCGTTTCAATATTTGGTCCTCAGTGTTCTTGATATTTAATGTAACCAGAAGATACGAAACCTTGTAAAGTCTTATTGTATGTCGAATGTCACGTGACGACCTGTCACGTGACAGGCATCGCCTAGTGTGGGACCACCAGCTAATTGTATCGTCTGTAACTTGTGTTCCTTTTTAATAAACACATTTTATTATTTATTATTATTATTATTATATATACTTTCTACAGATTTTGGAAAAAAAAATGAGACCGTGTTGGGACCATCGTCCTAAACAAGAGAAATAGAATGAATGTTCTGTCCCCAAGCATAAATGTTGGTGGATAATATGTAATTGTCAGTTTTGTTTTTTTGGACAAATTTTTGGGCGCGTGTGAAAATCATGATGTCTATTCCCAAAAGCGCATTAAGCCCGAAAAGCGATGGAGCGCAGCATATTGGGCGTTAAAAAAATTGAGGGCCTCTGTAAGTCGAACTATGCTCGTGTGCATTTCAATTAGGGTATCAAATATATATTTATTTTGTCCAACTGTAATGTAACGGAGTACACATTTTTTTTTAAAATGTTTATCGTGTGAAATTGCACTCAAAACCTGGCATAGCCGATTTTGGCAAAAAACCGCCAGGTTCAAGTGGGATTGGGCCGCCGCCGGTCACGATGGTATTTAAGAGGCAGGTGGACCTGGGCACAGATATTATTTGCGTGGGCGCCACAGGACGGTTACTGACGCCGTAGACGACTTAGTTGCATTTCGAAGAGATTGCTATGGTTGGATGAACAGGGTTGTACATCCGAGGAAGCGGCCTTTGCCTAGCAGTGGGTCAGTATTTCGCGGTTTGTTTATTGGAAACTAGCAATTGTATATTGAAGCGTGCTGAAGCGACTCCCTGCTCGACTTCTGGTCTGTGGATCGAGTGTGGCCACAAGTTGACAGTTAATAACTGCTGTCGAAGTGAAAGTGGAAAGTGTCATAGACATTTGCATTGTTGTGTGAATTTTGTGACGTGACGTTAGCGGCTATGTATAATACTCGTAATAATACCCCAAGACTCACCCGTACTTAGCGAAGTTGTACCAGAGAGCCGTCATGCGGTCCACCATGATGGAGTCCTGCGGTGGAGACCGGGAGCTGATAGGGAAGGGGTGAAAGTGGCTCATCGAAAACAGGTAGATCAGGTCGTCGTGGTGCGCCGCGCCTGCACAAACAAGGACGTGACAGACAACTAAACAAACAAGACCCTTTGAGATTATCGTGGTATCTTATCTTGGATAAATGGACCTTTTCAGATACTTTTAGATGCTGTAAGATCTTGTGCAATTACTACACAATGGAACAGATGCTATGTAAAAAGCGGTACTAACTCAGCTGTTCGAATGTGCACGCTTCCACATGAGGTTTTCCTAAACTGTAACAGCATCGAATGTAAAATTAGCTACCAAATACTGGTACAAGGCAACCGCTAGGGTTCAAACTCAGAGCCTTGAGATCCAAGCCTCGACACCTAACCTGCTTGGTGAGGTGCTTAGGTGGTGGCTTGAGAACATTGTAGTTTCATTGTTAACTTACTCAACTCCCAAGAAATATGTGCAGTCTACACATGGATTGCAATGAATGCACTGCTTTGGGCGGATCCATCTTAGGCCCCTAAAGGCTACCCCAAGATGCTAATCTGATTTCCATTAATTCGAAATGAAGGAAGTAAAATAGTCAACGCGATCTGTCATCATCAGCTAACGTCAATGCTATTTTGTCGCTAAGTTACCGTTATGTGCCCTGATTACGCCGGTAGATAAAGCCTGTGTAGTTACCAGCGGGTTTCCCGGTGCGAGGGTCCTCGTAGAAGCTGTTGTTCCCGATGTACGCGAACTCGCTGTACCACACCGGCTGCGGCGAGTGGCGACACATCAGGTTCGCCATCCTGCGGCCAAATAGGAGACACTTTTAATTCGGTCGGGAGCTTAATATAGATACATCACTGGAGAGATCAACAAAGGTAAATATTGATGCATGTGTAACGCGGAAGTTACGCTACCCTAATACACATATACAACTTCCTTAGAACACGTCCAAACATGTTGTGGTCCTTCGAACCGGATAATAAACTGACTTGGCATAGGTAATAAAATAAAATCAAATTTAATCGACAATGATATGATCTATCTACGGTTGTCTGGAAGAGATCTCTATTTAGTGGTAAGATCGTCAGTTGTATATCTATAATTTAAGTGTACTTTATAATTGAAGTTTGGGGTTCAACAAAGAGTATTTGTATTGTATTGTATGATGCCCACAAATGGACCCTAGTCACCCTAGAGCGGTCACTAAAACTTACCTGTGAGCGTTGAATCCGACCCAGCTGTCCCCGTACAGCTTCCCTAGCGCGCGGGTGCTCTCCTCAGTGTCTGCGACCGGCTTGCCCCCGAGATACGCTTCTTTGAGGCGGCGACTGGCCTCCGCAGACTTCTTCTTGGGCAAGTTGAACGAGATTGGAGCAATGGTCTCCCATTCTGCGTTCATGCGGTCAATTATGGTCTTGTTTCGGGTGATACCTGAAGATTCGTGAGACCCGTTTTCATTACTTGTACAGCTAATATACATAATTATATGGATAGATAAGGTGGTTTAAAATATTTAAGAACGCCCTCTAAATAGTAGAGTTGGGGTCAAAGGTTCATGAGCACATATTCAGAAGCGATATGATAATAGGTAGCTATTGCTATTGATCTGTAAAAGTGCGCAGAATACAGCGAATACCCGCCTGATCTTGACTGAGATGTTTGTCTCAAGAAGTGTCAAAAGTGACGGTTGCCTTTGACTTAATATAGTCTTTGACGAGTCTTGATAACTTTATTAATATGACCCTAAATGGACACCTTCCCCAGCTAAAGAAGCACCTGAAGAAGGTTAAAATGGGGGACTCACTGAAAGCCTTCCAGAAGAACTCATCCTGCGTCTGGCTGATGATGAGCGGTACGGCGTGCAGGCGGCGCGTGCGCACGGCCTCCACGGGCTGTACCGCCAGGAAGCGCGGCTGCCCCACGTCGGGCTCGATCACAGGGTCCCAGAAGCCCACGGCTTCGAAGCTGGAGTCCTGCAATAAACCAGCAGCTCAGTGTATGTTTTAAACGTTGAATCTTATCTAGGGACAAAGGTTTATGTAAAATACAAAAAAATAAATCTACGAGTATCCTACCAGAACTACTCATTTTAATTTCTTGAGTTGAATTTTAATGCTAGGTTCTCTCCGTACCTGAGAAGCAAGCCAACAAGCAAAGTCCACTTTTTTCAATGATGAGTTTTTTAAGGTATCACAACGTTTTTAGCTCTATCGAACCATAACACTGTATTTGCAGAAGTCGGTACCGTTGCGGAGTTTCTTAAATGTATTTTGTTGTAAGAACATTAGTCACTCCGAATCATTTTACCGTATCTCCGGAGTTACAGTGTTATGAAACTTTATGAAGGTATGTATGATCAAAGTGGTGTCACAGTATCACGTTATCAGGCATTTCAATGTAAGTCCGGTCTTACAGCATTTTCTTAACAGTGAACTTCAGCGGTCTCCTTTTTGGAAGCCTTAGTCGATTTGGTCTTGTAAAAGTGCCCACGTGTAAAAGTGAAGACTTACATCCCAGAAGTCAAGTAGCGAGTTTCCCATCTCCTGCCAGGTCTTGGTCTTGAGGCAGTCCACGATGGCGCGCGAGGTGTTGGTGGGGCAGTTCAGGATGCGCGCTTGTTTCTGCGCCAGTTCAAACTGGTGCGGCGGGAGGGGCTCCTTGCCCATCGGGGACGCTGACATCGCGATGCCGCGATGGAAGAGACCTGAGACATCAGACAAATGATTCTTACGTCTTTTAAACTTTCCTAGATTAAGCCGAGGTTTAAACACGTAACCCTCGGTATTTACCACTGTAGCTACTTAATGCCTTATAATTTGATTAATGAGTACTGCTTACAAGTGGAATTATCTTTTTTATAGCGTAATCTCTTAATCCACTGTATCCTTACCAGCAAAACTTCACCGTTATTCAGTCAATATGCTTCTCGCTAGTCAGCGCTTTATTCAAAACATTAAATGCTCCATTCGGAGTCTCGAGCTATCCTATCGTTGTAGTTTTATACAAGCGAAACAAAAACAAGCTTCAAACAATGAACCCGATGTGGCCGTCTACCTACGAGTATATACGTACTTCTAATCTACCATTTTTATTATTATTCGTTAGTTTAAATGGTACCCAGTGTCACTCGGGGTGCTAAAACGGATCTTATGAAACGACACATCGTTTGCCGAAATTGGGCCTCCCGCTCCGCCTCTAGCTACGAGGAAACACAAAGAACCACGCATACATGTATACAGCCAGCCAGAAACATTAGCCTCCTTCTTCGGTAGTCGGGTAATTTCGGTAGCAGAAATCGGTACCTTTGGACATGGGCGAGATCATGTGCAGCATCACGCTAATGGAGCCAGCGCTGCATCCCGCCAGGGTGACCAGGCCGGGGTCTCCGCCGAAGGAGGCGGCGTGTCTCTTCACCCAGCGCAGCGCAGACACCTGGTCCTTGAAGCCGTTGTTACCAGGAGCTACCTCGTCTCCCGTGCTCAGAAACCCTGGGAGAATGAGATTGTGATGTTATTGGTTCAAGAGAACTTCCGTGATCTGGTGGTAAGAGAGTTTGATTGGTTTACTTGCGGTTGTACTTAAAGAGAAGTTTTATATTGCTGTAGCTGTAGCCTGTAGATAACATATTATGTTTTACTATCTGTAGAACAACAAGTTCGTACCTTACCATTCGCGGGTACGAGGAAGCGCACCTATGCATTGGTGAGGTCGGAATGTGTAGTATAAAGAAGGTAAGCGCTCACTTGCACTACCCTGGCCTCCTTCAGCGTCAAACACGACAGTCTCGCGTAACGCGACCTACTCGTAATATAACCTAAGGGTCTTGTCTGTTCAGCCAGCAGACGGTGGCGGTTTTAGAAGGGCTGGGAAGGCCTTGTCTACGCCACTAAAAACTAAAATCCTGCGAGTGGAGGGGCACTAGTTCCACTAGAGTTTTAGGTAATTACCAAGTGAAATGAGGCGGTAGTTGGCTTACCGAGCGAGGCGAGGCGATAATTGGGATGAGTTAGTTACCGAGCGAGGCGAGGCGGTAGTTGGTATGAGGTAGTTACCGACCGAGGCGAGGTGGTAGGTGGTATGAGGTAGTTACCGAGTGAGGCGAGGCGGTAGTTGGTATGAAGTAGTTACCGAGCGAGGCGAGGCGGTAGTTGGTATGAAGTAGTTACAGAGTGAGGCGAGGCGGTAGTTGGCATGAGGTAGTTACCGAGCGAGGCGAGGCGGTAGTTGGTATGAGGTAGGTTGCCGAGCAGTGCGAGGCGGTAGTTGGTATCAGGTAGTTACTGAGCGATGCGAGGCGGTAGTTGGTATGAGGTAGTTACCGAGTGAGGCAAGGCGGTAGTTGGCATGAGGTAGTTACCGAGCGAGACGAGGCGGTAGTTGGTATGAGGTAGTTACCAAGCGAGGCGAGGCGGTAGTTGAGCGTGACGAGCACGACGTCTTGGTCCAGCAGGTAGTGCGGCCCGAACAGGTCGCTGCGGCCAGTCATCGCGTAGAAACCGCCCGGGTGCACGAATACGATCACGGGCAGCTTGCGCGAGCTACACCAAAAACATGTTATCTATATTTTTTATAACTGCAAGAGCTTAGTCCCTTTCACTGCTTGGGAGTTCATTATACGGCCTCTAGAAGACTGGTATATGACTACATGCTAGGTCTTCAGAAACATTTGGAATTATGGACCATTGGTCACAATGGTCACTCTGTTACACCAAGGTGAATTGTTTGTGACAAAGGGGTAAACTAACTGGTGATCATACTTTTAGAAGTACAGCCCTATGTATATATTACCTATATCTTTAAATTATCATATATTGAACTAGTATCAGACAGTTCCCCATTTAGGTACTCTCTTAGCACTTTGTCTGGTCGCAACTTGGCGATTAACACTTTGAAAGTTATTATCTTTAAATAACTGATATGCACTACCGTTAAGAAACTTTTGTAATAGCCCATCTCTAATCCAGACAAGACAGAAGTGTCGTGTGAGTGGTGTACCCACCTGTTGTTCTCCGGGGTGTAGACGTTGAGGCGCAGGCAGTCCTCGTCGACGTAGTACTCGCCGGGCGCGACGGGCAGCGGGCAGGCCGGGCCGTCCTCGCTGGCGTCCACCTCCCCGGGGTACACCTCCATGTCCACCGGAGGCTGGGGATGGATATTGATAACTGAGGGCTTACTAACATTGCATTCTATGAAAACTAGCAACTATTTAGATGTATGGAAAGCCAGGGAAAAGCACGATAGCTTACGTCAATAATAGAGAAATTCTTTTTTTTTGCAATCGTGAAATGATCAGTTTTTTTTTCCTGGTCGCCTGAATGGCGAAAGACAAAAGTCCTTGCTTTTGTTTGCTGCTATAAATTATCTTCGATCGCGATCATTTCACACGCAGAAACGGCGCTATCGCAGGCAAGACAGGCTTTCTCTGATTTTGTATAATAGAAAGAGACGTCTCGGTACCTACTGTTGACGGGAAATTATTGTGCACGGTTAGTTGATTGCGCCCCTTTGATGTAGTGCCATAGCGGTCTATAGAACTCAAATAGGTTGACTGCAGTAGCCCAGCAGCTCTTCACGAACGGTTGCCTTTGATCACGGCCTGTAATGGCGTCATGTCTTGAGATAATCACGTGATTTTACCTAATTGATAGCTTAAACTAATTCATTGATCTTAGAACCTAAACTCTCGCGACGACAAAATATTCATAATGAAAAAAATAGGTAATTTTAACTTGTTTTAAATGTTATCGGACTAGTGACAAACTCGTTTAGTTGCAGATAAAAGAGCCTCCTCGTTACCAGTAGGTATACATTATTAAGTAGTAGTGTGTAGTTGTTTTTCGAAATTACAGGTTTATTTTTAACCTTGAAATGAAGGTATTTTTAGTCAAATGGTCAGGCCATTGAGATGATGTATTGATATCAATTAAATTATCTTCACGAGTAAAGTTCAGTCAGCTAAATTTGTTTCAAAACGACCTCTGAAACAACATAAATGTGACGCAATAAGAGTAGTTTCCATCAAGTCTCTTAGGATTTAATGGATCACGTCACTTTCACATAGTCCCTCAGTGGCCCAAAAATACACTTGATTGAGTTTACTATTTATAATTTAATCAATTAGCTCGCCGTCCACCGATGGACGTAAGCCTCCTCAAGTAAATGCTAACCAACCCGTTCAAAGCGTCACTATGACGAGTCATTTTTATATTTTACCAATAAGTACATTTACGGAAAACAAAGATAAATCTGTGTTTCCCTCATCATCATGAAGTAAAGACTCGGTTACCTACCAAGAAGTAACATTGCATGGTCTCGAGACTCATCAAACCACAACAACAGTAGATCGCGTGACATCATTTGGGGAAAACCGCGTAGTTGAATAGCTCAGCCCTGTGCCCGACGGTTATGACTATCGTTCAATAAGTACATTAATATTATCCCGGCGAATTGGCATGATAACATGTTTAGGACCATTACTATTCTGCCGGCGGTCGTGATTGTAGAATTAATTAGATGTTTTTATTTGCCACTCAGAATCTCATTTAAACTAAAAATACGGAACTCAAACTAAGTAGAATTTCAACTGAACTGCGCTCTGGCTTTTAGCATTGTAAAGAAGGCTTCTTGAAAAGGGCTTGAATCTCGGAGAAAACCTTCTAATACGCCTAATTGATACGATTAGTGCTTACCTGGAACCTCAGCTCTCCGATCGGAGGCTGCGCGTAGTGGATACCGCGGTAGGCCTGGAACCGGCGCCCGAGCCGCGAAATCATCCACGAGCCGCGGATGGGGCCCGCTGACGTCACGGTCACGGGGCCCGGCGTCGTGGGGGACCCAGGCTTGGTGGTGGCCTCGGGTTTGGTGGGGGCTTCAGGCGGGTGGCAAGTAGTTGGTTTTGAAGTTGTTGTTGAACCTGAAGTTATTGATAAATGTAATTAGTTGGGTGGGGTGCAAATTTATTGAGATGAGCGTTATATGCTGGTGCGAGTCCTTTCCACTGTGTTATCTACAACAACCTTTGGGAAGGGAAGTTGGACGAGTGAATTCTGGCTTTTACTTTTGATTTACTGTGTACCTATATAACGATTTTCTCTCACTCGATTGACATTGGTAAAATCACTGCGGAACAACGCGGTGGACTGTCATAAAAAGCTGTTATTTACAACCTTTATTCAGGTTTATAACACAAGAACATTTGCAACGAGGTGCGACTGCTTGTAGAATTAGTTCCACCATTTGTAGTAAACTTCTAACGAGCTAATCCCATGTTAATTGGCTTTAATCAGTTTTTGAAGTAGCCATTTTAAATCCGCAATTGAAGTAAGTTTGAAAGAAAACTAAAGCACCTGTGACTCCTCTGGTGCTGCAGGTGTCTATGGATGAAGGTAATCGCTTTCCATCAGGCGATCCGTCTGCTCGTTTGCCTCCTATACCATTTAAAAAAAGCAGTTTTATTGAGAGGTACTTAATTAAGCATTTTGACCCAACCTTTTGCAAAAAAACCCGCTGGATATCCGCATTCAACTGATTACAAAATACTTGCCTTTTATCAGAAAAATGGAGTTATACTTACAGAAAGTTATGTGATGATAAGGGTCGTTTTTCGTAGTTTATCGTTGAGATCGTCCAAATCGCAACTTATAGGGTTATTTCAACGCACATCTTAACTGTCTCGGTGGTGCAGGGGATTGACGGTGAGGCTATGGCGCATGATGTTCGGCGTTCGATCCCCGCGATTTGCGCGCGTATCTTTTTCTATTTATTTATTTATTTTGAGCAAATAATTTGATTTAAGTTAAACAAAATTCGGTGCGGTCACTCATTCCAGCTCATGTTGCTAAGGAGGTCACATCTGTGTAAGATATTATAACGCTCACGAAAATTACCCTCAAGTTGAAATTAAGTGACAATGTTTAAGGAAATATTACGTTATTAAAGGATATACTTTTGTGTTTGTGATTCAGCGAAGGGGTGAGTTTAGATGTAATTAAGGCGTAGTGTTTTGTTTACCTATAAATTATTTACACATAGTCACGATAGGGTTCTTTGTTTTAGCCTGTGGATACGCCCTTCGAGTCATAGAAATAATCAGGTCATTTTTATTAAACAAGCAAGTTGCTGCTAGCCGGTGGCACTTGGGATTGGCAGGGATCCGTAACAGATTTAAACCCTCCTGGCGCTCAACATTAGTTTAAGAATTAGATAAATAAGTAGGCTTAAGTACTAACGTCTTTTTATTAATTATAGTTTTACTTGTGCATAGTCGTTTGTGTTATTTGTCCTCGCTCATCAGGTTAACCCATAACAGTTTTGCCGTTTTGCCGGGATCGGGTCTGCCTTAACTTCCGCTATCTGTACTATTTCCCTAAAATCTTTGCTATCCGTTTCTACTGCAATTCTGTACGCTAGGTCTGGTTCCAATGTTTTTTTGTCCATTTTGGGTTGGTGAAAATTATCACAATTAATTTTAGTCCGTTCTATGACTCTGAGTACATCTATCAAGTCGGGAATTGAACTAAAATCATCTCTACACACGGCTCTTTGATAATAGGGCTGCAGGTTTTTTAGAATTATTAATATCTTCTCTTTTTCCGTCATCCTATTCGGTAACCTCTTAAACATATTTTGCATGACAGCTATGTAAATCAAGACAGATTCTTCGTCGCCTTGTGTCCTGGCCTTAATTTCCGTTAATAACTCCTCTTGGTAAAACGGCTGCTGAAATGTACGCTTAAGTAAGATGACTAGATCCTCCCAACAGTTGGCATACTCTTTATTTGCACGGTACCAAATAAGGGCATCGCCTTCAAAGAAATCTATAGCATAGCGCCATAAGTCCAAATCAGACGCATTCCTAGCCTCCTTTAGCTCTGAAACACGTTCTAGGAAAGCATTTACACTCATGTTATTTCCTCCCGAGAATTTCAGCCCCCACTGATAAATAGGAACTAGTTTCCGCCTTGTGAAGTCCTCCTCAACAGTAGAGGTACGAAGCAGCCTCGCCCTACCCCCACTATCATGCCTATTAGTCTCCCACTGCCCACTTGAAAAACTAACGTTTCTGCTATTTTCAGCCACTTGTTCTTTAATTGTCTTACGTGAAATGTCGACTTTATCTACGTGATATAGCCTGGACACTAACCGTTTGAAAGACGCCCTGTCAGGCCTCCCCACAATCTCCGTAATATAATTTGAGAGAACATTTAATTTAGCAGCGCAAATCTCTAACTCAAACCCTATGTCCTGCGCCCCGCTGTGCGGTGCTTTTGTCTCAAGTGGAAGTCCCTCTGACTGTTCACTAACCATAAGCTCCTTTAATAAGCCTTTCATAACCGGAACCGTGCTTTTTATCTTAATCCCGCGGCTCGCCAATTCATATTCCAGCTCATCTTTTAACAAAAAATTAGGGTCCATCGTTAGAAACTATAAGTGCAACTTCCTAAAACTGCTAAACACTAACCAGAAGTCTGCATTTAACTACAATTAATATTGACCCCAAAAACAAACACTATTCTATCATACAACAACCGTTATCTAAATTTGGGTCGAAACAACCAATTAGGTATGTACCTACCTCCTACTTCACTTAATTATTAAATGACGTATCCGTCACGTAATATTCACATATAAGCACCTAAATATTCTAAGCCGGAGTACACTAAACTACCTTAGTAACATTTATATTACAGTATAAACAAAAGCTAAAATCAATAAGACCCTTAAATCAACACGTAATATAAAACAATATAAAACAAAACAAGCAACGTTTAAAAAACCATTTCACCCCGTCATGACTATACACGGGACGGCCGTTTCAAACACTTGTTAAACTAAAATATAAACGAATTATACTGTCCTCTTAACAACCCTCTTGAAATTTTAACGTTAGGCGCCACTGTTATGGGTTAACCTGATGAGCGAGGACAAATAACACAAACGACTATGCACAAGTAAAACTATAATTAATAAAAAGACGTTAGTACTTAAGCCTACTTATTTATCTAATTCTTAAACTAATGTTGAGCGCCAGGAGGGTTTAAATCTGTTACGGATCCCTGCCAATCCCAAGTGCCACCGGCTAGCAGCAACTTGCTTGTTTAATAAAAATGACCTGATTATTTCTATGACTCGAAGGGCGTATCCACAGGCTAAAACAAAGAACCCTATCGTGACTATGTGTAAATAATTTATAGGTAAACAAAACACTACGCCTTAATTACATCTAAACTCACCCCTTCGCTGAATCACAAACACAAAAGTATATCCTTTAATAACGTAATATTTCCTTAAACATTGTCACTTAATTTCAACTTGAGGGTAATTTTCGTGAGCGTTATAATATCTTACACAGATGTGACCTCCTTAGCAACATGAGCTGGAATGAGTGACCGCACCGAATTTTGTTTAACTTAAATCAAATTATTTGCTCAAAATAAATAAATAAATAGAAAAAGATACGCGCGCAAATCGCGGGGATCGAACGCCGAACATCATGCGCCATAGCCTCACCGTCAATCCCCTGCACCACCGAGACAGTTAAGATGTGCGTTGAAATAACCCTATAAGTTGCGAATTGGACGATCTCAACGATAAACTACGAAAAATGACCCTTATCATCACAGTTAATCAAAAAGTAATCGTATAAATAAGCAAAACAGAGTATCAGACCAGACTTTGTTTTTATGTTCAGTTCTTAAACTCGAGCCGTTTGGTTGCCGGGTAACAATACTGCCACTACATGTCTTCCTGTGGAAGTACTAACAGGAGACTAAGGGATAAAGGCTTGTAGTATTAGGCAAAGGGCTTGCAACCTGTCACTTATATGCACTGGTACACATCTTAGCCTGTATGTGCAAAATGTGGTTACAGATTTAACAACAAGTTGTTAGAGTTGTTGGTAATTCTGTAGCTCTGTCTACCCCACTCTGGGATGAAGGCGTCACCCAATAAAAATGTTGAGCATACTTAGAACCTTGTCATTATGAATGTCATTGTCATTGTCATGTGTGTTACTTGATGTTCTGTTTATTTTATTTTTTATTATTATATTATTAGGCACGGTACAAAAGTAAAAGTTTGAAGTTTACTATGACAACGCACTAAAGTGCTTAACATTTTCGTTGGGGTACTGTGTGTGTATGTAAGTTCTTTAACTACTATGATATATTTTTTAAAAAAGGCACATGCGGTTTACTGCTGTAGGTACACGCGCAAATGTTTGTTGACAAATATATTATTTATTCATGTGAGATACCACACAAATCTAAATCGACACAAAGTGCTTGCCCGCATGTTTTTAGTAACAAAAAATTAAATTATTTTTTTAATATTTGAAAAATGAAAGTGACTCGATTATAGCAAATGGGGTGTCATTTGAAAGGGCTTGCTCTGCACATATCAAAACAGAATATAATCAATATTTAAGGGGGGGCTCCCATACAACGAACGTATTTTTTGTTTAAGGTCGATGTTAATAACGGTAACTGGTAGACGCTTGAAATACTTGCAGAATATTTTGTTGTATTTTCACTTTAAATTAAAATAAGTATAATAAATATTTAAGGGGGCTCTCATACAACAAACGTGATTTTTATAGCTAATGGTACGGAACCCTACGTGCGCGAGTCCGACTCGCTCTTGACCGGTTTGTATTATTTGTTGTAGTCACAAGTCTGACCTAACCTTACTTTCAAAGCACATGGGTTGTAAGTTTGAAGTGTATATATGTATGGATGAACTGATCCGAGTGCGGTTTTTTAAACTAGAAAGATATCTATCTGTCTTACTCGATATTTTTTTATCTAGGTATGATATAAATCGGCCAGGCCAGTGTTATCGACTGAAGAGGTCAGTATACACTCTCACCTGCATCGTGGTGATGATGGGAGCCGAGCGCGGCGGCGAGGCCGGCGCAAAACAGTAGTATCTTGAGCATGGCTGCGGTTGGTCGGCGCGCGACTGCCGCGGCCGGCGCGCGCGCCGCTATATATGGGCGGGGGCGGGCGGGACGTTCTGCGACCGACACGCGAACACAAGGAGTGTCGCGTGGCTTTACGTGTGAACTGAAAATATATTACGTCTTCTCTACACAATGGCCCATTATTGGCCAGCGTAGTAGCCGCATTTACACCTTAGAGCGAGCGACATATTTTTGCATCTCACTCTTACGCATTATTCCATTATGGAGAATTGGTCGATCAACTTGTGATATTTGAACCGCATAAAATAATGCGCAAAATAAGTCGCAATTTGGTTTCAAAATATTTTGTTTCATTTTTTAATTATTAGTTACAAATATGTATATAATATACTTACAACGTACTGCAACCTGGAGTATATAAAACTCGTTACTCACCTACTTAATCGAAATATTGCAACTTACATACATACACTCAGTGGCCCGTTTCACGAAGCTACAAGTTACAAATTACAAGCGGAAGAAAGAGGCTTCTGCTTGTAATTTGTAACTTGTAGCTTCATGAAACGGGCTTAAGACCTTCATTTCTAGAGTGGGGCAGGCAGAGCTACAGAATTTTAAACAACTAAAAACTTGTTGTTAATGTTGTGTAATTCTGTATACACATTTTGCAACTTGTGTATAATAAATATAATAATCCGACATTTATTATCGCTATGTCAATATGAATGCATTTTATATTGTGTAATAAAAACAAAGAGTATCGGAGTTGTTGTTTTAGAATGGCCCTCATACCTTGCAGACGAGGAAAATGAAAAGAAATACACTCGTCGGGAAACCCGCGTATTAACTCAATACAAACTGGATCATCTCGGGCACGGTTAACTTCTTTTGTTTAACACTTCGGATGGTTGATATGGAGATCGTGGTCAGGTCAGGGTCAATGTCTTGGTAGGAAGCTTGTGAGGTACTCCAATGTTTGGAATGGAACTATCTGTTTAAAACAATAAAACGTTGCACGATGGATGGATGGTAGCACAAGAGAGTTTCCTCAAGCTCTTCATCCCGCAGTGAATCTTCCGACAGCTCCTATCGCTACAAAGCGATTTCTTCCAAACATACATAAACTCACTCCTTCGTTCCCAGAGTGGGGTAGGCAGAGCTACAGAATTACCTTCAACTCTAAACAGTTGTTGACTATTCCTCAACCACAGTTTGTATAATCAGGCGAAGATGTTCACCGGCGCATTAGTGACAGGTTGAAGCCCATCGCCTGACAGTACTACAAGCCTTTATTCCCTTGGTCGCCTCTTACGACATCCACGGGAAGACATGGAGTGGCACTATTCTAACCCGACAACCACTCGGATTCTTCCATTCAATTAATAGAAAATACGTCCGAAATCAATGGTTACTGGTTATTACTGCCAGATTCGATAATACTCCAGTCTCCAGACTGGTATTGTAGCATCGTATAGTCGACTCAAAGACGTAGTTCTGTTACCTACTCTGGAGTCTTCAGAGAAGGTAACAGAACTATGTCTTGGAATAAAATGAGAATCCCACTTATTTATTGTAAGTTTCAGAAGGATTTATTTGGTGAAATGCTCGTATGTTACTATTTTGTTTTTTGGGTTTCGTACCGACTTGATATCCGTCTGTCTGTTAAGACCCTTTTCCTCTAAATCGGCTAAAGCTATCTATCTATCGGCAGGGGCTGACATGTGGAATATTGCAGTATTTAGTGGTACAAACATTGCCTCATCACAAGGAATTTTGGAATTATTTCTTATTGCATCGAAAACCAACTTTAAAAAAAAATCAAAACTGTCACCGGCTTAGTACTTATAAGTCTGTGATAACGGCCTGTTTACTTTTAGAGATATGTCCTGTATGACGTGACGGGGCTCCTAATGTATTGTTACGTAGGTACTTGGGGGTGGTAACTGATACAAATGCATGTAATCCGATAGAGGGTGGCCTGAAACGGGCTGAAAACATGTTTCAGGCGCCTGAAAACAACGGTATCTATAGGTAGTATGCGATAGAGCTACCTCGCAAACGAACTGAAACCATATTTCTTCCACCTGAAAACGCTTCCGAAGAAACAAACTGTGTTTAAGTTATTGAAAGGCCTTCAGACTTCATCAAGTCTTTTTCCACGATGTGTCACACCTTGAATAACACACTTTACCGTAATCCCTGCCGTGTAATTCTTGCATGTAAATACCTACTGATTCATCTTGTTGCGTTGCACAGTGGACATGAGCCAGATATAGCTGGACAATATTGTTAGATGCTAAATTCACTTGGTGTAAACACAATACCAGAACGTCTCGTGCAGTGGTGCTGATGGTACCGCCCCACAGGACTTGTGCTTTTAGGGGGAGTTTCAAGTACCAAGCGACAAAGTGCTGGAATAACATCCCACCACCTATACGCAATTGCAAATCAAAGTCCCTTTTTAGAGTTAAATATAAATTATATCTATTAAGCTTACAAAAAATATTATCCTGATTCTTCCCCATTACACTATTTAAATACTATGTTATACTTCAATATTAAATAAGTATAATTATCTTTTAACAATATAAATTAATAAAATGTATGATGGTATTAAATCAGATCATTTGCACACTCGTTTTTGACAAATCCCTTAATTTATATTTTTTAAATAAAGGGTAGACTTTACCCGCTCGTATAATTAGGTCTTAATGGGCACGTACACACGTATTACATAATAATGGCAGCGTCACTACTTCAAAGGTTCTGGCAGAATACCAGTGCTGCGGGTTCCGCAGTTTTATGCTGAGCCAGCGCCTTTTTTTCGCAGCATCACATGGCTCTTTTTCAAACGTAATGGATTACTTACTTTTCTTTATAAATTACATTTTAGTGTTATGTTATTTATTAAGTAGTTTTTAACTGGTTATTTGCATTTTTTGTAATTTTGATTTGGCTTTATCAGCCATGTGCATGTTTTGTGAAAAATAAAGATGTTTATCTATCTATCTATCTATCTATCTAAAAATAAGCTCAAAACTCAACACATTGAAGCTAAAATTATCAATATTTATAAAAAGTTGGAAATAAAACTGTTAAAAAAAAATAACATATCCAGTATAAGTTGATCTCCTTGTACACAGATTTACGATAAAATGTGAGGTCAGCATAAACTGGATTTCTATAACGCTGTAAAAAGGGCGTTAATTACTCAAATTTTCTAATGTATATTGTTATTTGTTAGTAATTTAAGGTCATCACCATTCAGCTTAATACATAATAGCTTTTGGTAATGTCTCAAATTGGTCCTCCTTATTTCCGCATTTTGGAAGTCTGAGCGATAATACCATTGATTTTTCTTAAAGATTCTTCCGTTACTGTCAAATCAAACTTTTATCAAAAAATAGGCCTTTAATTTATCTTTTTGCTGTACTTTAACCATTTTTCATAAAACTCCCTCCTCGGTATCGACACTTCGTTTTTTTTTAAATAGTCATAAACCACAAACCAACACGAGGTTTCTAATAGGGTAAAGTCACCAGTGGTCGGCCAGAGTTTGACGTGAATTACAAATTATTTGAGGGTAGTTGCACAAATCAATGCGGGGGTCGTTACCTCGGGAATGTTAGCTTTCGTTTTAGCTAAGGCTAGCTTAATAAATGGTGTGACCCTTTTTGTCCAGCTGGATCGGGCTTTTGTCGCACTGTGCGTTGTGTTGTTAATTATCTCGGCGCGGTCGGCTCCGGAGTGAGTCTGGACTGTGTAGGTGCATAGAAAACCACTCATTTGCTTTTCACACGAGTTTATTATAATTATAAAACAGCACAACTTAATTACAACACCAAATGCGTTCGAGGACAAGAGGGAAGAACATGAGGCCCTCCTTTAAAAATCGTAGCTCGAATTTAAGTTAGCTTCATCTCTGTCACTCGTCATTCGTGACAAAATCGATGGAAAGAGACGGACCTAAGGTAACTTCGAACTTCGCTTTTCAAAGTAGGGCTTATGTGGAAATTGATATGGTACCAGTTTAGTAGTCGTGGGAAGTAGTGACCTAGTTCTCGCGGCTCGCATAAGTGTCAGCCCGGAAGGAAGAAAGTTCAATACGTAAAGTGTAAGTACAATTCGTGTACCGCCAGTAACAAGGTATCACTTATTCACGTGTCAGCAAGGTGGGCTTAAATAGATTGGTATAGAGCCCGTGGAACTACTGGTGTTTCTAAATAATGGGTACGGTTAGAGCTGTGCCGCCTAAAGAATGCCCCTTCAACTTCTGCTCTCCTAGTAGGTGATGGGGTACAGCTCCTCCCAGACCTTCAGCCGGTCTTCGTGCAGTTTCTCCCGCACGGAGAACTCGTTGTCCACGCGTAGGTACTTCCGGTCCTGCGGCTTCATGACGGGCCAGGACAGCGGGCCGAGCTCGGGGGAGGCACCACAAGGGTTGGGGTCGCTGAGGAGGGAAGGGAAGATGTAACAGAGAACTTCAAAGATCCTTCACATGCTCGCAGATTTTAAGACTACACCCAGCAAACTCGAATAACAATTTATGTGTATTTTGCAGAGTTCCAAAAAAATAGCACAGGAATTATTTTTTCTCCATATTTTGGAAAAAATATTGGGACCGTTTGGACTATCCAACAAGAAAAAATAGAATTCCTGATTTGTGATTTCTGATACCAAGATGTGTTTAATTGTCAGTTTTGTTACCAATAAATGTTTAAGATTTTGGTAACAAGACTGACAAAAAGGAACAAATGTTGGGGGTATATCAGAAATACTGTTTTTTCTTATTCAGAATGATGACCCCAACGCACGTTTTCTCCAAAATCTGGAGAAAAAGTGCAACGGGGCAATTTTTTTAAACTTTCCTTTGACAAACTAAAGTATATTATTGAAATCGAAGATGGTTCCGATGTATATGAAAAAATACACAATATATAGACAAAATATGACATGAGCTTAAGGGTCGGCTATAGGCAATCGAGGGTCGGGACTGTAATAGAATTATACAGAAAACGATGCTTCATAGTCTTGAAAAAAATCACACAGCAAGCCAATGAAAGGTACTTGCGCTTGAAACATTCGAATTTAAGTTAATGCTTATGGATAACTGAAAAAAATTTATCGGAATATCACTAAAAACGTGTAAATCGCACTCCCGCACTGTAACAACTGAGTCGTAATTAACAAGAATTATTAAATGAATTTTATTAAATAATAAAGTTAAAACCATAAGGAAGCCCATACAATCTTCATTTTTTAATAAATATATACCTATTTTACGTAAAAAAATCACAAACTGACCCAGTTTTTTCGCTCAAAATCTTCATACTAATTAATATGGAGCGTCGCGCATCCTACAAATACAAGTGCGAGCGCGCGCGGCCGTCAGTAAGCCACGCACCTCCAGAGAGAGAGCACGTCGCTTTACGCCGCATCCAGAGATCGCGATCGAACAGTGTACTTACACGAAATCAGTGCACAGTGTTCCCGTTCTTACGATTGCATGCTTCCAGAATTGGTCGACCCACGCCATTCTCGGTGCATGCCAATACGAGATCCACCTTATATTATTAAAGCAATAGAAGAGAGGAAAGCAAGGGTGCAAATAATTTAATAAATAGTTTAGAAAATCAATTAGTTTTATTTTCCTTATATTTGAAATAATAAAATAATTAATTAAAAATTAAAAACACGACTGCATGAAAAAACTGAACTAAAAAGATAGAAACAAGTTTCAAAATAAAGAACCAACTTAAAGAAATCTATTTTGTTGCTGTCGGGGGACCTCTAATATTTTGGTATAGTGTGTTGTAGGTCCCCCGACTGCAACAAAATAGATTTCTTTAAGTTGGTTCTTTATTTTAAAACTTGTTTCTATCTTTTTAGTTCAGTTTTTTCATGCAGTCGTGTTTTTAATTAATTATTTTATTTCGCAATTTTTGAATTAAATACATACATTATATATATTTTTGGAATCGCCTTTTCAAATCCTTTATTTTGATACCCCACTTGATAAGATCGAAAAAATTTTTTTTTTCAAATGTCACAAAATGGAGTATATTGTCCGCCATGTTATTTTTATCGCAACGTCACATAGCCTATGTTACTCGGGCTGACGTAAGGAATCTAACGACACCTCAAACATCTAAATCGGTTAAGGCGTTGAGAAGTTCTGGGGGAACGAAGAATCTCACATACATACATACATACATACATACATGAACCCTGAAAACATTACACTCCTTTTTTTGGGCAGTCGTGTAAAAAGTAGTGCTTGCCACGGATAAAAAGAATCAATTCCTACTCGGACTATAGCCGAACGAACGAACTACCTCGGGAATTAATTCTTTTCATACCTTGGTTTGCAATCTACTATTTCAATTAGATCTCCTATTTTTATTTCATAGTAGGGTAAGAGCACCAAAAGATGAACGATTAAGCGACTACACCAACTTTAGACAGTTTATATTCAGTGAAAGTAACAAATTTCACCCTATTTAATTTTTTTATATGGTACAGTATATGGTCTAGATTTAAAATGACTATTATAAAGCCTGTTATTATATCTCCGTATTTTTCTAAAAATCATTGAAACCAAAAATGTACCGATTTGCCCAAAAGATGAACAGCGTGCCCTAATTCTGAACGGTTTGGGCCCAAAAGTTGAACTAACATAATAAAATACCTATATCATTTTAATTCTATTCACTTTTAGCAATAAAATGCGAGTTAACGGAATATTCTTTATTTTTTAATTGTTTACATTTATTTAATATTACTTACGTACATAAGGTTCCTATTTTTTATGGTTATTTGTGTCATAAAAACAACGAATTAGTATTTTTTATCAATAATCATTAGCAAAACTACTTAGTTACTTATCTTTTTAAAGAGATAAACCGACAAAAAGTGTTACTTTAACATTTATAATATTAGTAAACATTTCCATAAATACTACTAGTATACCTACTACTACTAGTGTTCATATTATAAAACTATGCCTAAAAGTTGAACGACTGAATTTACTTAGTTCAATTTTAGGACACAGAATTTATGAAATGAACAAACAAAATCAATTAGGTGTTCACATATTGGAATATAATCCAAAACATGAACTAGTAAATTTAATTCGTTCAAGTATTAGGCACACATTTTTTATTGAACAGTGATAGTTTTCATAGTATTTAAAACTCCAAAATCATTGGATTAGACATAAAAGCTATGTTCATCTTTTGGTTTAAAGATGCAAGAGCATTTAACGATCATTTTAAGTTCTACATTTTCCATCTGTCATTTCAGTACGATTTATTAAGAAGCTTTAAAAAAAGTACGCCTTGCCTAGTAGCTGAACACCGTTCAAGTATTGGCTTAGGTATACATTTTTGAAACCATTACTTGAACGGCATATTTCTCGTTAACTAACAAGAAAAAAGAAATATCGTATAACTCCAATAAAAGAGTGATTAATCAAGAATACATACCAAGCAAATCCTTCTAAGACTGACAATTATTGAATTTTATACGTAATTAAAAGCTTAAATTTGGAGAGCACTGTCCTTATTTATTTTCCCATACTATCGACATTTTCATCGGGAAGCTCCAGAACGACGACCGATCACGGCCAAAAAGAATATAATACTATGTTAAGATTTAATGGAGGTGTAAGCAAAGAGTTGCTGTTTAAGAAAAATAAATTCCGAACTATGTAATATTTGTCACGATTTAGTTATGTGATTATTTCGATCGAGTGTTCAGCTTTTGGGTGTCGTTCATCTTTTGGTGCCCCTACCCTACGTATTCAATTTTATTTAAATAATAAAATGTTAAAGGTACCCCTGAAGTTCTAATCAATATTTTATTATTATTTAGTAATTAATTTAGCAGACAACAATTTTATATGGTAACGAAATTCAAAGTTACAATTTAGTTGGCGAGTCAAAGTCCGCTGTTCCAAACCACTGTGCATCCGTACATGTGTGCGTGTGCGGCGCGCGAGGCTCGATCGTTGTGAGAGTAGCGCTAAAAACCTAAACTTCGCTCGGCGCGGCTCCGTAGCCGACCCTTAACAACACCTTCAAGTAAAAATAAAAACTATAAGTTCGTTTATTTAGGAAGCACATTAATAATGGAGGCTGAATGGTTGTTTACTAAAGCCACCGCATAATAATTAGAAAACGGTTGCAATGGTTCGAACGTGTGCGATGCGACGTCCAATACGTTCAAGGCGACAGAGTTCTACGGTGGAACACATATATACATAATTTTGGACGCTTGTGATAATTATGTCTGTTCCCAATGTATAAAATTTGGACATTTCCTACGCGGAATAAACCAATTTAACCCCGAAGAGCGATGGAGCGCGGCATTTTTGGCGTTAAAAGAATTGGGGGCCTCTGTTTGTTTTATTTAAGTTAGTGTACCTCAAACTGCAATCTAGCGGTGTACACATTTAAATAAACGATTACGTTTTATTTTTGTTAATCGCGTAACCACAGTGCGCTCCATACCTGGCATAGCCGATGTTGACAAAAAACCTTCAAGTTAAAGGGGATTTTGATCGCGTTTGCCGAATGCACCAAGGCAGGTGGGCACAGATAGTACTTGCGCGGGTGCCACAGGACGGGTACCGGCGCCGCGGACTTGGATGTATGTCGAAGAGACTGCTCAGAGATTGCTAATATTACTCTGGACAGAGAGGGTTGAACATCCGAGGGAGAGGCCTTTGCCCAGCAGTGACACAGTAATTGGCGGTTTAAATATTGGTAACTTCGAGTAGCAGTAGTCTATTCCAGTGAAGTAACGTTAGCGACTAAATAATATGTTAGAAATCATATCCCAACACTCACCCGTGTTTAGCGAAATTGTACCAGAGGGCCGTCATGCGGTCCACCATGGCGGAGTCCTGCGGCAAGGATTGGGAGCCGATGGGGGGTCGGAAGTAGCTCATCGAGAACAGGTAGATCAGATCGTCCTGATGCGTCGCGCCTGCACAAACAAGTACGTGACAGAGCACCAACAAACAAGAACCTTTGAGATGATCGTGGTATCTTATCTTGGAGAAATGGGCCTTTCCGGATATACTTAGACCGTACAAGATCTTGTGCAATTACTACACATTTTATTAGCAAGTATTGAAGAGTTATCTCACGTTATTTTTCTATTTTCCTTTACTGTGACAGCATGAAGTACACAATTAAGTTAACACCCACCCACCCACCTTAGGTCCAATGTCAATCTTACATTCTATAACAATAAGATTGAGTTTCCTCCAAGTTACATGATGATGACTTAGCATCTCTAATGACATTGATTCAAGCATATTTTTTTTAATGGATCACTAATAAAGGAACGTGATCGTACATTACATGGCAACCACTAGGGGTTCAAACTCGTTACCTCGTGATCCACGCGTCGACAGCTAAGTTGCTTAGTGGGCGGTTATCACTTGAGAATATTGTAGTTTCAACTTAGTCAACTCATTGACGTAGAAATATCTGCAGTCTACGCATGGATTGCAATGAATGCACTGCTTTGGGCGGATCCATGTATCTTATGTGCTAACTGTTTTCTATCGACTCGAAATGCAGGAAGTTAGGTTGACTCGATCCATCATCATCATGAGTTAACGTCAATCCAATACATTTGGTCGCTAAGTTACTGTTATGCATCTTGGCTGGGCACCCTTATTACTCTGGTAATGATAAAGCCTGTGTAGCTACCGGCGGGTTTCCCGGTGCGAGGGTCCTCGTGGTAGCTGTTGTTCCCGATGTACGCGAACTCGCTGTACCACACCGCCTGCGGGGAGTGGCGACACATCAGGTTCGCCATCCTGCGGCCAAATAGGACACACTTTTTGTTTGTTCGGAAGCTTAATATAGATACATAAAGTCACTTGAGAGAACAAAAGTAAATATTAATGCATATGTAACTCAGAAGCTACTAAAGTTCCAAGCAATTAAAACATACTTGGAAGAAACATGTTATGGTCCTTCAAACCGGACAATAAACGGACTTGGCATAGGTAAAAAGAGAAAATTGAATTTAATCGACTATGATCTGATATGTATCTGTGCCCATGTCCATAGCTATTTCTCTGTCAAAAGTTTGTCTGGAAGATATCGCTATTTTGCGGTAAGATTGCCTGTTGTATACCTACAATTTAAATATGTTTTTTTTGGTGTTCAATAAAGAGTATTATTATTCTATTGTATGATGCCCCGAAATGGACCCTAGAACGGTCACTAAAAGTTACCTGTGAGCGTTGAATCCAATCCAGCTGTCCCCGTACAAATTCCCCAGCCCTTGGGCGCTCTCCGCAGTATCCGCGACCGGCTTGCCCCCAAGGTACGCGTCCTTGAGGCGGCGACTGGCCTCCGCAGAGTTCTTCTTGGGCAGGTTGAACGAGATGGGAGCTATGGTCTCCCATTCCGCGTTCATGCGGTCACGGAGGGTCTTGTTTCGGTTGACACCTGAAGATTTGGGGGATGTAATAACCCGTTCTGAGTACTTGTACAGTTACCGTCAAATATATCGGGATAGACAAGTTGCATTAAAATATCTAAGCACGCTCAAAATAATGTTGAAATCAAGTCAACGAGTTGAGGTGAAATGTTCATGAGCACATTTTCAGACGCGATATGATAAAATTTCCACGCTAGTTTCGTGTGTGGAAGGACCTTGTGCAGGGTCCGTCCGGATCGCTACCACCATCTTATCTACTAATCTACCGCCAAACAGCAGTGTTCGCATTGTTTTGTTCCGGTTTGGGGATAAGACAGCCCGTGTAATGACTAGCATAGAGGCATTTCATCTTAGCCCTCAGGGTTAGCAGCGCATTTACAGTCTTGTGAATGCGAATGTTTATGGGTCACAGTTTCCACTTACCATCAGGTGTCGTGTGTGCTCTTTTGTTTTCTCTGTCATAAAAAAAAGGTTAAAGAAACGCCTGAAGAAGGCTAAAACGGGGAAAGAGAGATCTCTCTCCAGGCGGATGTTATGCCTGGGGACCGAAGTCGATTGGGATGAAGTTGGAAGTTGTATATATGCCAACTGGCTGTAGAAACTTCGTTAGCGCGATGTAGACCACTTTAGTTCCGCTGTCTGACACTTGTGGTGCTAGTGGCGCTGGCGAGTCGGTTGTCACAAATTGTCGTTAGATGTTGCTAGGTCGCCACACCAGCCCCCTTTGAGACCGGGGGTTGATGGTGATATGATGATGTGCAGTCTGTGCGTTTGAATTGTTGCTTGCAAGGGCCAGTGGATGTCTCCAATAGTGCTCAGAGCAGCGTTGGCGAGCGTAGCAGGAGAAGAGGAGTGTGGAGTACACAGTGAGTCGTGTACCTGCTCGTGAAGTACTCGTAGTTGGACGCAGTGAGTCGCGTTCTTGTGAGAGTATTATTGTGCACACTGTAGACACCAGGCATAGAGATATGACACAATGCTAGTGGTGCACAGTGCGGGTTGTCTGGCTTGCTGTGAGACTGCGTCATGGTTCTAAAAGGTCGTCCAGGTTGCGTTATTGTCCATTGTCGAGGGTCACCAATGTAGAAGAGAGAGGACAATAGAGAGATCTCTGTCCAGGCGGATGTTATGCCTGGGGACCGAAGTCCATTGGGATGAAGTTGGAAGTTGTATATATGCCAACTGGCTGTAGAAACTTCGTTAGCGCGATGTAGACCACTTTAGTTCCGCTGTCTGACACTTGTGGTGCTAGTGGCGCTGGCGAGTTGGTTGTTACAAATTGTCGTTAGATGTTGCTAGGTCGCCACACTCACTGAAAGTCTTCCAGTAGAACTCGTCCTGCGTCTGGCTGATGATGAGCGGCACGGCGTGCAGGCGGCGCACGCGCACTGCCTCCACGGGCTGCACAGCTAGAAAGCGCGGCTGCCCCACATCGGGCTCGATCACAGGGTCCCAGAAGCCTATGGGGTCGTAGCCGAAGTTCTGCAACAAACCAGTTGTTCAGTGGTATGTGTTAAAAGTAAAAAAAACATTTTCTTTTGTATGTTATAATAAGTTTGCCCACCAGAACTACGTTTCTTTTTATATCTACAGTTTAATTTAATGCAGGGTTAAGTATTAGGTACTAACTATTTTAATATACCTTGACTGACTGCTGAGATTCTTAAGGGCGATTTTTCTTAACAATGAACTTCAGCGGTCTTCTTTTCGGAAGCGCTAGTCAATTTTGTCGTTAAAAAGATGCCCACGTGTAAAAGTAAAGACTTACATCCCAAAAGCGAAGCACCGAGTTTCCCAGCTCCTGCCAGGTCTTGGTCTTAAGGCAGTCCACGATGGCGCGCGAGGTGTTGGTGGGGCAGTTCAGGACGCGCGCTTGTTTCTGCGCCAGTTCAAACTGGTGCGGCGGGAGGGGCTCCTTGCCCATCGGGGACGCTGACATCGCGATGCCGCGGTGGAAGAGACCTGAGACATCAGACAAATTATTCTAAAGTCTTTTAAATTTTCCTAGATTAAGCCGAGATTTAAACATGTAACCCTCGGTATTTACCATTGTAGCTACTTAATGCTTAATAATTTGATTAATAAAAATTGTTTACAAGTGGAATTCTCTTTTTTAGAGCGTAATCTCTTAATCGGCTGTTTTGGGTCCAGTAAAACTTCAACATTGTTCAGTCCATTCGGAGACTCGAGAATCGATGTAGTTTTAAACAAGTGTAACAAACCTTAGACTTTCGGGTAAGAAGGAATAAAGCCATCCTATAAATTATACAATACTAGCGAGCTGTGGAACGACACAGCACCTAGAACCAGACACACTAAAATGGCACACAATGTTGCTCCAGACAGAATACTGACGATGGGCTGCGATAAAATGCAGCCCAAGTATGTATTCCGGAGGAACTTCAATGTCCACATTCCGACAAGGGATGAATGGAAGGATGGGTTGCACCTATCGGAGGAAGACAACGCGATATGGTACACGGATGGTTCAAAGATGAGCTCCGGTACGGGGGCTGGTATTCATGCCAAAGACTACAACAGTAGCATAAGTATGGGCAACTACGCAACGGTCTTCCAGGCGGAGTTGTATGCGATAATTGCCTGCGCGCAGGAGAATATTGATAGGTCTCTACAGGAGAGAACTATCTATATCCTAAGCGACAGCCAAGCGGCACTCAAGGCGCTGACGGCGCCTAAAGTAGACTCGAAGCTAGTCTACAATGGAATCCAAGCCTTAAACAGACTTGGTAGACACAACAAAGTGAAACTGATGTGGATTCCAGGACACGAAGGCTATCCCGGAAATGAAGCCGCGGACGAGCTGGCAAGGGAAGGGTCCAAGAGCGCATACGTCGGACCTGAACCATTTGTGGCACCCTCACCGGGCACTATAAAAGCAGCCCTGAACAACAACGCCCTAGAAAACCACCAAAAAGAGTGGAAAACTACGGTAGGCTTAGGGCATGCAAAGCTCTTCATAGGAAGAGTTGACCAGAGCTGGACCAAGAAACTTTGGAAACTCAGCAGAAGACAACTTCGATACATTATAGGAGTGTTTACCGGGCACTTCGGGGTTAAATATCTCCTAGCAAAGATGGGCCTGTATGACAACACAGATTGTAGAATGTGCGGCGAAGAGGCTGAGACAATGAAACACCTATTGTGTGAATGTGATGCCCTCGCCGGAGTAAGAATGAAAATCCTCGGTTGTGGATACCCAGAACCGAAGGATTTCAAGGCACTGCCATTGCACTCCACTATCCGCTTTTTGGAAGGGGTGGAGGCTGCATTGGATTAAGTGCTAAAAGAGGGGTAATTACACAAAAGATCCCATAGGGTCGAAGTGTATCCGTAAGGACCCCACCATAAAGATAAGATAAGATAAGATACAATACTAGCTGGTGCCCGCGACTCCATCCGCGTAAAAGTCGGTTATCGCTACTCCCTCAGTTATTCATATTTCCGGAATGAAAAGTAGCCTTTGCCCCATTCCAGGAGCTAACCTATATGTGTACTACGTTTCATCCCGTTCCGAACAGTGGTTGAAGCGTGAAAGACGGACAAACATACAAACACACTTTCACATTTATAATATTAGTATGGATCCGTAATACAGCATTTTTTGACTAAACCCCCATTCAAGCTTGGCAGAAATCAGATAGGGTGATCGTTACCTTTGGACATGGGTGAGATCATGTGCAGCATCACGCTAATGGAGCCAGCGCTGCATCCCGCCAGGGTCACCAGGCCGGGGTCTCCTCCGAAGGAGGTGGCGTGTCTCTTCACCCATCGCAGTGCAGACACCTGGTCCTTGTAGCCGTTGTTACCAGGAGCTACCTCGTCTCCCGTGCTCAGGAACCCTGGGGAGATGGGGTTGTGATGTTACTGGTTCAAGAGATCTGGTGGTAGGAAAGTATAATTGGTGTACTTGCGGTTGCCAATCATCGTTGAGTTCGTACTTAAAGAGGTGTTATAGATGTTGTAGTATTATGGATGCTTTAGCCTGTAGATACTTAACAGGTGTTTTGCTTTCTATAGAACAACAAGTTCGTGTTTGACCATTCGGGGGTACGAAGAAAAACACTTTTGCATTGGCGAGGTTGGACTGTGTAGTACAAAGAAGGAAAGCGTTCACTTGCACTAACCTTGCCTCCTCATAGTCTGTTAGTTGTCCATTAGTTGTTCTATTCAGCTAGCAGATAGTGGCGGTTATAGAGGTGCTGAGAAAGCCATTTCCACGCCACTAAAAAGTAAAATCCTGCGAGAGCCACCATTTCCACTAGAGTTTTAGGTACTTAATTACCTAGCAAAGTGCAGCGGTAGTTGGTATGAGGTAGTTACCGATCGAGGCTGTCCTGTACATAACGAGCGAGGTGAGATGATAGTTGGTATGAAGTACCTAGTTACCGAGTGAGGCGAGGCGGTAATTGGTGTGAGGTAGTTACCGAGCGAGCCGAGGCGGTAGTTGATCGTTACGAGCACAACGT
This sequence comes from Acleris sparsana, assembly GCA_923062465.1. Taxonomy (NCBI): domain Eukaryota; kingdom Metazoa; phylum Arthropoda; class Insecta; order Lepidoptera; family Tortricidae; genus Acleris; species Acleris sparsana. The sequence goes on from OV281308.1 coordinate 13,048,768, forward strand.
CGTGGTCCAGCAGGTAGTGTGGCCCGAACAGGTCACTGCGACCCGACATCGAGTAGAAGGCGCCCGGATGCACGAACACGATCACGGGCAGCTTGCGCGAGCTACACACAAAACAGCTTAGTTTATACCTGCCTAATTCCAAGCAGTGAAACGGACAGAGCATTATAACTGCAAGCTTAGTCCCTTTCACTGCTTGGAAGGTCATTATACGGCCTCTGGAAGACTGGTATAATAACGACATGCTAGATTTTTGGGTCTATTTGGAAGAATGGACCATTGGCCACTTTGTTACCCTTATGTAAACTGTGTGACAAAGGGGCAAACTAACTGGTAGTCAAGAAGTGCTACGGTGAGGTAACGGACCTAAAAAAATATGCAAACCCAAAGCATGAACACACGTAAACGGGCGGCCACTTTGCATGCTTCACTCATGAGTAAAAAAGGCGATCAATCAGAAAATTCAAATTATAGGCCAGTGTCTATCTTGCCTTTAGCTGGAAAAGTACGTAAGAGAACGATTGAGTAAGGCACAACACGGATTTTTACTCCGAAGGTCAACCACGACTACATTATTTAACCGGCTTTGTCAGTAATATTGTGGATGCTCTGGGTAAGTCAAGAGAGGTACATGAAATCTATACCGATTTTAGTACAGCTTTTGACCTGATTGAGCGGCTTGGTATTCTAGTTCCTTTTTAAGATGGTGCGGGTCAAACCTAAAAAGTCGAATACAATTGGTACCATTGCGTGAATATGAATGTACGTCTATTGCCATCCCCTCTGGCGTGCCACAGGGATCTCATATGGGACCGTTATTTTTTCTTATTTATGTTAAAGACTTAGCAACTACTATAAATTGTAAGTTTTATGTTGACGGCCTAAAAACAAACCTGTAGAAACTTGTCATGACATACACTTCTTACAAACTGAGTTGAATAACGTTTCTGAATGGTGTTCTCTAAACAAAATGACCTTGAACGAAAGCAAGTGTCACCACATTAAATTTTCTCGAAAAATAACCCTATTCACACTTCGTACAAATTAAACGGTATGAGACTTTGTAAGGTAACATCTATGTGACCTCGGAGTGATATTGGATGTTTCGCTCAAATTTCGTGCTCACATAGGCATGATAGGAAGAGAGCTTCTAGGCTAGCGGGATTCATATCCAGGCAACTCAAATCCTTCCCAGATCCAGGAGTAATATTTCCCATCTAGCCAGTTTTTTTTGCAATCATTGTAACCTTAACTAATAGGGAATACAGGTAGCAAAAATATAAATCTACTCGAAGCTTAATAACTTTGTACTATGGTATATCAGTATTTATGCGAAAAGTACTTTGAAATGATGATATTTTTTTACCATAAATATAATTCGTTTTATCTTTGGCTCAACATGATACTTTGTGTAAGGTTATCAAGAAAATAAATAGTTTTCCCATACATGTACTTTATACCCCAATTATCACGTCCTCCGCTCAAAATGTGATAGTTACCCAACTGCATGGTGAGGAGTATCCTCGAAAACATGTTTTTAGTGTGAAATCCAGGTTGCATGGTACATTCAAACCGGATTGAGAGGATTGCTACCATAAGTGTATCTCTGATCAGTTACGAATCAAGGCTCAAGCATTTTAAGATAGAGTCACTGTCTTAAACGCGGAAATCCGGCGACATCCTTTTGTCGTACAAAATTATTCATGTTATTGTGGACTCCCCGACCTCCTAGCAAGACTCGGCATTCCTGTTCCCCGTACCAACCGCAGACTCTGCAATACAATAACAGTTCGTGCTGCCTTTTTATCGCTCAAATGTGAGTCGTCATTCAATTTCTGTATCGAATCATTTCATCGTACAACAGCTTGAAATCCGTTATCGGTTCTTTAGCCTCTACTAAAACTAAAACTAGATTTCATATGCGTTAGGACTTGCTTTTTTGTATAATCAGAAATTTTTGATTTTAGGTTTGTTTTTAAATTTAGTTTTTATTTATTATTAATTTATATTTAAATATTATTTTCTGTTAATTTTTACTACCACTATCTAAGTTTCATGTGTTCCCTATTTTGAAATTTACACAAAAGTTCTATTGTTTTCAGACTAGTCTAATCCTTTTTAGTGTAACATTCTGTTTGAGAAACAATTTAAAAAAAAAACCTCACTTACTCTTTTAGCGCTTTTTCTGGTCGCTACTGGCGATTCACACTTTGAAAGTTAACAAATTTTCACAACCGTTAAGAAGAGCCCGTCCATCACTAATGCAGACAAGAGGGCCCTGCCAAGATGCACATTAATGCGCTAACTAGCGTTTCTATTCGTTTCATTTTTAAACCGAGTGCGTCACTAGTATATGACGTGATACGAAAAGTCACGTGATCTACCGGTGACGCGATTGGTTAATAACGAAACGAATAGAAACACTAGTTAGCGTAGTGTATCTTGGGCCCTAAGGAGTGTGTCGTGTGAGTGATCGACCCACCTGTTGTTCTCCGGGGTGTAGACGTTGAGGCGCAGGCAGTCCTCGTCGACGTAGTAGTCGGGGGACGCGACGGGCTGCGGGCAGGCCGGGCCCTCCTCGCTGGCGTCCACTTTCCCGGGGTACGCCTCCAAGTCCACCGGAGGCTGGGGATGGATATTGATAATAAGGAGGTTACTAACATTAAAACTAGCAACTATATGTATGGAAAACCAGGTGAAAACTCGCTAGCTGACGTCAATCATAGATAAATTCTTTGATTTTTGCAATCGTGAAATGACCCTGTGCTTCCAACTGACAGCTGTTGTTTCACACGCAGTAAACCTATGGCGCTATCGCAGGCAAGAGGCAAGACAAGACTCATGTCTTCCTCTTAAGTTGCAGATACACGGGCATTTTGTTTTAGCAATAATTGTCCGCCAACTTTAGCTAGCTGGCCTTCTCTAATTTGGTTTAATAGAATGAGACGTCGGTACTGGTGACGGGAAATTATTTCCCGAATCAATTAATCCCGCATTTTCATAACCGTAATCCAGCATTATGTTATGCTGGATTATGGTTATGAAATTCCGGAAAAAATTAAACTCGAACACATTAATATTCGGAATAAAATAACTCGGAATTTTTGCGAGTTCCCAGTTCCATATCAGACTAGAACTCAAATAGGTCGATTGCACTCGCTCAGCTGTTCCGGCTCAGATGCTCAACAGTTGCCTTTGATCACGGCCTGTAGCGGCATCATGTCTTGAGATAATCACGTGATCTTAGAACCTAAATTCTCGCCACGTCAAGACTTTCGCAAAGTAAAAAAGGTAATTTTAAATTGTTTTATGTGTTATCGTAGCAGTGACAAATCGTTTAGTTGCAGATAAAATTCTCTTCGTTACGAGCAGGTATAAATTTAAGTAAGTTAAGTTAAGTAAGTTAAGGTTCAAAACCACTATGGAATAACATAAAATAAACGTAGTAAGAGTAGTATCCATTAAGTCTCTTAGGATTTTATGGATAACGTCACGTCCACACAGTCCCTTAGTGGCACAAAAATACACTTGTCTGCGTGTACTATTTATAATTGAATCAATTAGCTCGCCGTCCACCGCTGGACGTAAGCCTACTCAAGTAAATGCTCACCAACCCGGTTTCGATCAGTCTGCATAAATCTACTGACACCTTGTTCAAACCGCCTCTATGACAAGTCATATTCATATTTTAACAATAAGTGATTTTACGAAAAAAAAAATGTTTCGCTCATCATCATCAAGTAAAGACGCGGTTACCTACCAAGAAGGTAGGGACGGAAGGAACAACACTAGATCACGTGACATCATTTGAGGAAAACCGCGTAGTTGAATAGCTCAGCCCTGTACACGGCTGTTGTGACTATCATTCAGTAAATACATTAATATTCTCCTGGCGAATTGGCATAAGAACCATATTTAGGACCATTCATTACTATTCTGCCGGTGGTCGTGATTGGAGAATTAATTAGATGTTTTTATTTTCTTCTCAGATACATTTGATATTTTCTATAGCAAGATAAGCCCATTTAGGCACAGGTCCTTAAACGACGTTGTTCCTTCGGCATAGCCAATATTCCGGCAACCCTGGAGCCCTCAGGTCTTTCTGCCTTGGATGGCAAAAGACCTGACGGCTGCACTTTGGTGTCATGGTATTTTGGCCGCCCCTTGGCTTGGGACGTAGCATGCGTGTACACGTTAGCTCCGTAGCACGTTGAGGGATCCTCTCGTCAGCCTGGTTCCGTAGTCTTCCGACACCAAGAAGTTTGTAAATGTGGTGTTGGGAAGAGACATTTTGGCGGCAGGTGATCCCAGAGCGGGCTCGTTCTTTGCGCAGTGGCTCAGTCTGGCTGTGCAAAGGGGGAATGCGGCCAGCATTTTAGGGACCATCGTTCAAACGGGTGAACTGCAAGGGTTATTTTATTTATAGTTAGTATTGTCTATCGTGTATATCATGTGTTATATGAAAACAAATACCCGTGATATTAAATTTATTAAGAAACGAATCCAACAATAATACAATTAAAAACTAAAACTAAACAAATTATAACTAAACTAAATACAAATCAATTAAAACTAAATAAAAACTAGAAAAGTGAGGGCCCCCGTGGCAAAGTACCACAGATGCTGGCAGCATTTCCTCGTTGTATAGCAATGCTAATACGCTGTCCGAGGAAGCTGCCAGCTCTGTGGTCACCGGTTGTTTCAATTAGCCTTTTTGTCATGTCTTTAAAAAGGCTAATTGCACCGGGTCCCCACGGACCAAGGGTCTCGACGCCAAAAGGAACAAAGTTATATTCTGCGCCGAGACCCTTGTACTTATTCTTTTTCATTGTTTCGGCCGCCTCAGCCGCCGCGCCTGGTTTATTTACTGTTCCGCGGAGGTGTGACGAGGCTAGGGTGTCTACACAAGTAGCGTCCCACACCAGCACTCGCCCCATACTCCACGGAATTAAAGACATACCGTCAGGTCTCTTGCCGTCGTCCCTAGCGATACCGGTTGGCTCCAGTAAAGCGGGAACGTTGACGGAGGCAAGAGACCGGCGGATAATGTCATTGAGCGCGGCGTGTCTAGAGAAGCGGCCTGCGCTTTTTTGGCATGAAAGTCCGTGGTGACCCAGAAAATCAACTTCGTTGCCACAGGGGCATATGTGTGGAGTGCAGACCCGGACACCAAGACGTAAACAAACAGAAATTCGGAGAGTTTCAGGATCTAAGAATGTACCAGTATTTGGCGATGGGTGTGCATGGAGCCAGTAACCAGCCTCTTTGGTTCCCACCGCCAAAAGCCTGGCTCGCTCAGATCCTGAGTTGCTACTTACAAGGTTGTTGAAAGTTAAATTACAGGTTATTTCATCCCAACTCCTCTGAGACTTAAAATTTTCTGGATAATTACTGCTTGGGTAGGCAAGATTCCAGGCATTTTTGGCTTCCTCCAAGTCGACAGTCGTGTAGTTTGATGGCAAAGCGCTAAGGATTTTACCTACTAGACTAGCCGAGCTATGAACGGAAGACAAAAAAGCTGGAAAAGAAACACAAGAAATTTTGCGGATCCCTAGTCCACCAAAGCGGATGGGGAGGGAGGCCTGAGTCCAGGATTGCTCGCTTAGCTGAATGTTCAAGATGGATTCCAAATTTAATTTAATAATGTCATCAATTTGCGTAAGGAGGTTTCGAAATTTCCAAAAAGGGCAGCAGCGAAGCAGGTACATAAATTTAGGTACAAAAAGACAGAATTTAAGAACCGAAAGAGCATAATGTGGACTTATTTCAAGAAGACGATCCACATAATTTTGAAATTTTAAAACAGTATTTTGAATAAAAGTTGGAATTGCGTCTTCAAAAACAGGGGACCCTAGGAGGCTGAGTGATTTTTGGTCAACTATTTTTATGTTTGGTGTTAAATCTTCAAATTTTTGTTTTATAACAGACCAATTTAAGGAAGAATTTTGAATGTAAAGTTCGCATTTACTGAAATTTAGTTCCAAACCTATTGTTTGGAATTTAGTTTGAATGGACGAAAGGTCGGACAAAACGGTATCGATATCACCTCCTAAAGTCCCATCATCTAAATACCAAACGTTAAATTTTGACTTTCAATTTTGAATTATTGGATTTATAGCTAAACTAAAAATTGCCGGCCCAAGAGGGTCACCCTGCTGGCAGCCGACTTCTGAAGATAAAGCGTTTCCGCGATATAACAATTTAGTTGGGTCTGCGTAACAATGTAAAAGGTAATTATAAATTAGAAGCTCGTTTAAAATAAAAATACGCCACTCAAACTAAGTAAAATTTCAACATGCTTGAACTTCGAACTGCGGTCTTGCTTTCAGCATTGTAAAGAAGGCTTCTTGAAAAAGGCTTGAATCTCGGAGAAACCCTTCAAATACGGCTAATTGACACGATTAGTGCTTACCTGGAACCTCAGCTCTCCGATCGGAGGCTGCGCGTAGCGGATACCGCGGTAGGCCTGGAACCGGCGCCCGAGCCGCGACTCCATCCACGAGCCGCGGATGGGGCCCGCTGACGTCACAGTCACGGGGCCCGGCGTCGACGAGGACCCAGGCTTGATGGGGGCTTGAGGCGTGGAGACAGCAGTTGTTGTTGAATCTGAAGTTTTTGATCAATGTAATTAGTTTAAGGACATATTTGCTGTGACGTATGCCGATGGTCAAGCCCGCTGGGTGCAAATTTATTGAGATAAGCGTTAAGTATCTGCTGGTGCGAGTCCAATATACTATTTTAGTGATATCTATAACCACATCTGTGAAGACAAAATGGACGAATGAAAGTGTAGTATATTAAGTTAAATAGGGTAGTTTAAGGTTAGCGAGTATGTACCCGCTTCTAAAATAATAAACCAGTGTTCATCTGGCAAGCTGTGTTTCATTACATGGTGGCAGCGGTTAATTCATTAATTCGTTTGTACCAGTACCGGTTAAAAGTTTTTCGGATTCAATTCAGTGTATCAGTGGATAACGTACCTAACCAATTAATTACAAGATATGGAGCACGCACGACCGCCGGCGGAGTTACGTATTGACGGGAGCCCGGTCGCGAGAGCCGCCGCGTGGCAAAAATGGTGGAAACATTTTGAGGTGTTTTTGAAGGCTTCGGGTGTTAATAAAGAGAGTACGGACGTGCAGGCCAGCTTGCTGGTGAACCTCATAGGGCCAGAGGGTTATGAGATATACTCGACGTTTACTTTTGGCACTGATGAGAAAGCAGAAGATCTCACTTGTATAAAGAAAAAATTCGACTCACATTTCGGAACAAAATCTAATATCACGATGGTGCGTTTCAAATTTTTTACACGCAACCAGAATGCTGGTGAAACCATTAGCCAATATGTGACCGCGTTGAGAGTGCTGAGTCAAGAGTGCGAGTTCGATAAATTGGCCGAGGGCTTGATAAGGGATCGCATTGTTTGCGGGATCACAAATAATGTGGTAAGAGATCGGCTGCTAAGAGCAGACGGGTTAAACCTGGAAAAAGCAGTGCAAATATGTGAAGCGGATGAGATGTCCAAAGAGGAAAACAAACGGATCGAAGAGTCGTGTGTTCAAGTTAACGAGGTGGCCGGGGGCCGCGGCCTCCGCAGGCCGGCTCGGTGGCGCGGCGCTGGCGCGCGCTCCCGGGGAGGCCCGCAGCGCGGCGCGGCGCCCGCGCGGCAACGAGCGGCGTGTGCGCGCTGCGGCAGTATGTTCTGCCGGGATGAAGAGCGGTGCCCAGCGGTGAGGTCGACGTGTTTTGTGTGCGACCGCCGTGGCCATTTCGCGCGTGTGTGTAGTAGTAAACCGCTTACCAATATAGTGGACAATGTAAGCGTAGCGGAACATACGGACGACTCGGAAGGTGATGCGTTTTATGTGGACATGATTAGTGAACCGAAGCAGAGCAGTGAAGGTAACAAACAGTGGATCGAATATCTGGACTTTAAGGGTAAGCAACTCAGTTTCAAATTAGATACTGGATCGATGTTGAATATTCTTTCGAAGTCAGATTATGACCGATTAGGATTAAATGTGAAGGATCTTGTGGTTTATAATAAAAGAGTTTATTCATATACAGGAAATGTTGTGCCGATAATAGGAGAATGTAACTTAAAGTTGGAATTTAAAAATAAGATTTATGGTATTAATTTAGTTGTGGCCAATATGCGATGCCAAAATATTCTCGGGTTAAATGGATGTATTAAATTAGGAGTCATTCAAAGAGTAGATGGGCTTAATATTGCCGATTATACAGAGTTATTTAACGGGCTAGGAAAATTACCAGGGCAGCATAGGATTATCGTAGACAATTCCGTTCAGCCAGTTATATGCCCAGCGCGTAGGATCCCCATGGGTATGCGAGATAAATTGCACGACGAATTAACTCGAATGGAGAAACTAGGAGTCATACGAAAGGTAACTCATCCAACCGATTGGGTAAATCCAATCGTCATAGCGGCTAAGAAAAGTGGTGAAATAAGGGTGTGTTTAGACCCGCGAGTCCTGAACACGGCGGTGCGGCGCGCGCACTTCGCGCTGCCGACCGTGAGCGAGCTGGCGGCGCGGTTGCGTGGCGCCGGCTGGTTCAGCGTGCTGGACGCGCGCTGCGGATTCTGGATGCTGCCGTTGGACGAGGCCAGTGCTGACCTGTGCACATTCAGTACGCCCTTCGGTAGGTTCCAGTTTTTAAGATTGCCTTATGGAGTTAATTGCGCGCCGGAGGTGTTCCACGCTAGAAAACGACAGCACCTAGAAGACCTGGACGGGACGGACTCGTTCATTGATGATATTATTGTTTGGGGGGCCACAAAAGAAGAGCACGACGCGCGCCTGGAGCGCCTGCTACGGCGGGCTAAAGAGGTAGGGATTCGGTTTAACAAGGCCAAGTGCAAGTTTGGTGTGCGAGAGATTGTGTACCTGGGTCACGTGTTCGACGCGGAGGGAATGAGGCCCGATGAGGCAAAGGTGAAAGCTATAGTAGGTATGCCCGACCCGGTCGACCGAAAGTCTTTGGAGAGATTTTTAGGGATGGTGAACTACCTCTCCAAATTCATTCCTAATTATTCCGAATCAGTGGCCGTGCTACGAAGTCTTTTGAGGAAGGACTCGGAATGGTCATGGGACCAAGAACATTCCAAAGCGGTTAAATCACTAAAGGACAAAATTTCATCAGCGCCAGTGCTATCGCTGTATGCCGGTGACGTCCCGGTGGTGGTCTCGGTCGACGCAAGCTCGCAGGCTTTGGGCGCCGTACTTCTTCAGGGCGGGCGGCCGGTCGAGTTCGCTTCCGCCACGCTCACGGACGCGCAGCGTCGCTACGCGCAAATCGAAAAAGAAATGCTGGCAATAGTATTTGCGTGTGAGCGTTTTCACCAGTACGTGTTCGGTAGGAGTGACGTCACCGTACAGACGGACCATAAGCCGTTAGAATCAATTTTTAAAAAACCACTGTCTAATGTCCCAGCTCGTCTGCAACGTATGATGCTGCGTCTTCAGGGGTACGACATGAAGGTTGAGTATGTGCCTGGAAAATTTATGTATATCGCGGACACGTTATCCCGTGCGGCATTACCGGATCGGATGCACGAGCGAGTGAGCAAGGAGGTTGAAGCTCAAACGTGTTTCTTGATTGAACATTTACAGTATAGTGATGAGAAACTGGCCTTGGTTAAGCAAAGTGTACAGAACGACGAACAGTGTAAGTTCATAATCGAATACATAGCAAACGGGTGGCCTAGAAATAGACACGAAGTGGACGCGCATAGTCGTGTGTTCTGGCCTTATAGGGAGACTTTACAATACGTTGAAGGGTTGATATTAAAGGGGAATCAGGTTTTTATTCCGTATGCGTTACGCGGCGAGATGGTGCGGCGCGTGCACGAGGGACACCTCGGCATCGAGCGCTGCAAGCGGCGCGCGCGCGAGGTGATGTTCTGGCCGGGGCTGGCGCAGGACGTGGAGCGCGCCGTGCGCGCGTGTGCCGCCTGTGCGCTGCACGCGCCGCCGCCGCGCCGAGAGCCGCTGCTGCCGCACGCAGTTCCGATTTTGCCGTGGTGTAAACTAGGTTCCGACATATTTGAATATAGGAAAAAATATTACCTAATACTTGTAGATTATTTCTCGAATTACGTGGAAATAAACGAGTTAGGTAGTATAAATAGTAAGTCAGTCGTTGCGGCTATGAAGGAGCAGTTCGCACGTCATGGTATACCGAAGGAGTTGGTTACGGACAACGGACCCGCGTACAGCTCTAGGGAGTTTTTGAATTTTGTTCGTGAATGGGAAATCACACATATTACCTCTTCACCCATGTATCCCCAGTCGAACGGAAAGAGCGAGCGCGCCGTGCGCACTGTTAAAAATCTGTTAAAGAGATGTGCGGATGCCGGGGAAAGTCATCACTTAAGTTTATTGAATTTTAGAGCTGCACCTCGAGACAACATAGATTCTCCTGCACAAATTTTATTCGGCAGGAGATTAAATACACGGCTGCCCATATACGCACCGTTACTGACAGAAAAAGTCGACAATAAACATAATCACGAGGCAATTGAGAGGCAACAGCAAAACATTAAAGGTGCTTACGACAAATCCGCTCGAAACCTCCCTGCATTACCGCTGCATAGTAAAGTAGTGATAGCGGATGGTAACGAGCGCAGATTTATGCAAGTAGTGGCCAAAGCGGCGGAGCCACGGTCTTACATACTGCAGGACGCAGTAGGGCGTAAGTACCGAAGGAACCGCCGCCACATAATCAGCCGACTCGTCAAGCGAGAGGCGCCCGGCCACAGTGACGTCACCACGCCCGCCGCGCCGCACATGGCGCCGGGGTGCTCAGGTGCAATGACTCATTACTCAGCTGATAATAAGGCGGGGGTACTTGAGCAAGACACCCAGGGTAGGGACGAAGTGAAGCCTCCTGTCACTAGGAGCAAAGCCCGTATGTTAGCAGAACAGGCACAACAATATTTTTAGGTTTTTAAATAAATAAATAAATAATAATAATAAAAAAAAAACTACTTTTATTATAACTACAACGAATACTCAAAACTAGATCTAATTATATTTATGCTTCTGGGTTACACATGTTTAAAAGTAAACTATACATTATGTAATGACTAAAGAAATTAACTATGTAAGTCTCATTGTGTGTGTAGGTATATAACTAGATATATAGATATTAAAATAAACTAAAAATAAGTACCTACGTAAATAAACATATGTAAACATTTGGTGAAGGGAAAAAATAGAATTAAAGTTTGAATTTCATAATTGTCTTATAGGTAGTATAGTGCATATCAGACGGAGTTAAAATTAAGTATGTCTTATTGTTTGCTAGCGCCATGCTTTTACATACGTAAATATACGTGTACACAATTGTTGTTTTGTTATTGTTAATGATAAGGAGAGAGATGTAGTATATTAAGTTAAATAGGGTAGTTTAAGGTTAGCGAGTATGTACCCGCTTCTAAAATAATAAACCAGTGTTCATCTGGCAAGCTGTGTTTCATTACAGAAAGGTGTCTGGCTTTAACTTTTGATTTATTGTGTTTACTGATTTACTCTCACTCGATTGACATTGGCAAAATCAAGGCGGAATAACGCGGTGGATCGCCATAAAAAGATGACGCTTACAACTTTTATCGAAGGGACAGGTTAATTATTGTGCCAATCCTTGGAAGTCTGTCTGGTATATATAGCGGCTTTAAGTTGATTTTATGATCACGGAGTCGAACACGGATGGAACTTTTATCTGGTCGCTTAGTTGATAAGATAGGTACAACACAAGAACATTTGCAATGAGGTGTGACTGCTTGTAGGATTGATTCCAACGTTTGTATTTCAATCGTTTTATTTGTGCAAAGTAGGTATTTAAATAAATAATAAGGTTCTAAAAGTAAAAACTGTTGCTGATACGACCCTGCACGTTCAGTCAAGGAGTACTTAAACTTCTATCACCTGTTAATTGTCTCTTATCAGCTTTCGAAATAACATTTAAAATCCTGAATTGAAGTAGTTTTGTAAGAAAACTAAACCAGTTTTTGGTAGGTGCTTACCTAAGTAGGTAAGCATATCAAGCCGACATTTGGAAAAAACACGCCTAATTTCCTCATTCAACTGAATACAAAATACTTGCTTTTTTACTATAAAATGGGAGCGGTAAATACATACTCACAGAAAAAATATCAATTTATTTATTTGTTTATTTACTTATTTATTGAGAAGCAAATAGCTTAATATTAAAATACAGTAGAAAAAATACAAATTTGTTTGATACATAAGCCAAAACAGTTTACACTAAGAAAAAAAAACGCACTTGCTCAGAGAAAATTTAATTATACTAAAGTAATAGTATGTATTTTTTAAAGTACATTTAAATAACACAATCAACAATGCCATTTGTACCTATATTCTGATTGTGAAGGATCAAAAACAACTTTCAAACATAATAACCGAGATTAGCTATTTTAGGTGTAGCTGTTGATAAATTTAAGCAGTTATGCACAGACAAATTGATTTAGCCGCAAACTAAACAACTCGATGTGGGACTAATTTTTGTTATAGGTTGAGCACGGCCTAACAAGGACGGTATCGGCCCTTAACAATGTAAACAAAAATGTTTGGTCTTTGTGTTCTCGGCCTAGCGCAGGCTCACAATAATGGTGCTGATGCATGAATTAAATTTAAATGTATAATTCATCAATTTAATTAATTTATTGTGTATTTCCTCAATTAAGTTGATATGCAGTAGTGAGGACTCCAAACAATTGACGTGTACTCTAAATATGATCTTACAGAGTGTTGTATAAGAGTATTAAAGTTAGAGGGTCTTTAAGTTTTTTATGATTGCTGATCATTCTATAAGCTTTGGAAGTTATTATTCCAACGTGAGAAGTCAGTTAGGTTATAATAGGCAGTTAGTTAGGTAGTTAGGAGTTAGTACCCATAAAGTTGAAGATCGTTATCAGTACAATATAGATCAAACCTGTCAAGGTCCTCTTGTAAATTAAAACAGTCCTCCACGGATTTCACCAAAGTAATAAAACGAGTATCATCGGCAAAAAGTATCACTTTTATGAAAACAGGTAACTAGGTACGTCGTTTATGAATATATTAAACAATAACGGGCCAATATGTGACCCCTGGGGCACGCCAGATGGAACGGAGAAGGAAACTACAGATGTGTCCTTTGATAGATACATATGCAGATATGACGTTAACCATCTCAATAGGACACCGTGTACACCAAATGTTTTTGGCTTGTGAAAATAATATTTTATGCGAAATTTTATCGAACGCCTTGGAAAAGTCCGCGTAAATTGCGTCGACCTGAAACCCCTTGTCCATTGCCTTCAGAGTAAAAAAAGAAATTCAGGGAGGTTAGACTCAACTGACCGTTTGCCAACGACGCCATGTTGTCTAGTCGTAAGTATTGGTACCTATGTTAAATATTTTTCTCTAGTAATTTAGGGATCGTAGACAATATGTAGATTAAACGATAATTTTGTATGTTATGTTTTTCACCACTTTGAAAGATTGGAACCAATAAGACTGCTTCCAAACATTTGGCACTTCAAGGACAATGAAAACAGAAAGCAAATAGGAAAAGCTAAGGTTTTACAACAGCGTTTTAAAAAAACCCGATGGAAGCCATCGCGGCCGCTGGGTACCTTTGGAATAACATACTTTAATAAGGTATTAAAAGGTTATCTGGTTTACATAATAAATAAGTAAAACAGAGTATCAGAACACACTTTGTTTTAATGTTCAGTTCTTTAACTAAATACTTACTATGATATTAATGTACTGTGTTGTAATAGTTCAGGGTAGCTGGATAGGTGAGCTTGTGAGACTAGGGTGTGAGTAAGATTCAGCCCAGGAAAGAGTAAGTCAAATTTATATTCAGTAAGGGCGCCAGACCTACTTCTCGTCAACGAGTGAAATCATTCAAATAAAATTCTCTGATCTATTCAAATTACATTTATTTAACCGTTCAACGATTATAAACTAAAGAACGCTAAATACATCATTACACAATAGACTCCGCCGTAAAGGGGAAGTTTAAATAAGTCATAGGATCGAGACTGATCCACTAGCGTGAAGTCGTGGGTTGCCAGTCTCCAACCTACTACGCAAGATACAAATTTAGATTTGTATTCCAATAATGAAAGTTAACAAAACAATAGAAAGACTACCTAACGAGATAACTTTAAGTGTAAAAAAGGTAGCCTGGTACTCACGCGGCATCTTCTTACAAAATACCTGCACTGTTTAATAACCTCTGTAGTAAAAGAACGGCTTAATTGTCAGGAGAGTTGAAGTTTTTCTTAGTGCAGGTCGTCAGATCCACGACGGGGAAAATAGAAGGTCGCAATGCTTGATGAGCTTCACCTCTCCATCCGCGAAACCACAAGTTATTCTCCACTCGTAAACGGAGTGTTCGAGAAACAATAAAAAAGGCAGTAAGAAGAAAGAGAAACCGCAAAGAAAAAGAAACTGCCCGTAATAAAAACCCTGTGAACAAAACATTCACGGTTAAGCACGGAGAAGAACCAGCGATCAAAAAAAACACGTGGTTAATTAAAAAGAAGCAAAGTAACTTACCACTAGCCGTGGGTTTCTTTTATGGTATAAGGCGAGTGTCAGAGCTCGAGAAAGTAAAGGTGCTTGTTAAGAAAGCATTTATGAGGGTGCTGTAAAATAAGTATGCACGGGTTACGATCACGAAAAGAAAAGAAAAGTGCATCGCCAAAATGGCGGCTTCGAAAGTTCAAGACAAAGGGTTCACTTACCAGAAGAAAGTATTATGATTGGCCAGAAGGCACAAAGATTTGGATTAGCTCAATCCATTTGAAGTTAAATTATAAAAGTTCTGCCATGGGCAGGGCCGGTTGGCGTGATCGGCGATTCTCCGTTTTGGATGTACGTGCTCACATCATGACGAATCGAATCCGATAGAGGTCAACGGAGACGGCATCGAAGATGCTCGGTCATCGACGGTCAAAGATTTCCGAACGGCTCTGTATATTTTTATTTACCAAAAAACAAAAACAAACAGTAAATTATTTCATAAATAGTTCAAGAAGGGATTTTATTATTATAAAACCGGGTAAATGAGTTTATTATATTTCTTGTTTACTCAAAAGTTAAAATCATCATAATCTAGGATTAAAGAATCCGACAAGCACATTTCTAAACGCGTCCGCGTTTCGTTCCATGTGTCGAATTGATTCTCGAAGAAAATCTCTAATAAAATACGATGAAGTTATTTAAGTAAGATAATAGATTAATTTAGATTAAATATAAACTAATGATTTGACAAACATTTAAGAGTCAATCATTACGTGATTGATGAAAATCGTCAAGAGGAAATGTCATAGATCACAGATGGCGCTGTCATGCGCGTAATGCACAACAAAACGTGTAAACAGGAACTGTCAAATGATTTGTTATGCCGGCTTGTTGTTATGATATTGTGATTTATTTAAACAAAAGAAGAAGTATGCCTTGTTGTGAGGAAAATAATGGTAAAACATCGAGGTAATATTCCTCTAAATATGTGGCTAAAAGTTATAGTGCATAAACAAACTGGAATGCCTAACAAACAGGTGAGTAAGACTAGATTTAGAATGGTATCTAGACCTCGAAGTGTTACAGTTCATCCCCAGTTGGGTTAAAAATTTTGTTTCGAAATTAGAATAATAAGAAAGAAATTTTTTCTTCCAGATGATACCTTTAAAGTAGGTAACGAAGGAAACCGAAGAAACAAATCTAGGATTTTTACCAGTAGGACAGAACCTAAGAGACATGAAGATAAGAAATCACCTCAACCCCTGTTGCTTGTCAGTGGAGAGTAAAAAAAATAATTAAGATTAAGTAGTCAGTGTGGGTACCACGCATTACACAATAACTATCGAGTCTCAACTCGAGCAAACATCTGCATAAATAAAGACTGCAGGTAAAAACAAATCTCTTAACAACTAAGTACTTACATCTACAAGGTACCTTGATCCTTTATGGATGACTTAAATTAGTGCGCGCACCTAAACTAAACAGTCTTAACATTACTATATCAAAATCTTAAACACAAAAAAAAAAACAATTTTAAACTAATGCAATAAACTTAATTAATTACACATCAATTGCTTCCTTAAAGTATGGAGATTTGAGTGACGTCTCATACACTAACGAATGACAAACTTAAACTAAAACAAACATTGTAATGATGAAACAGGCAAGGTACTGTTCATCGCAAAACTGCTTGAGAACTTATTAAACTAAAGAAAACTTATAACTAAACATATCTATACAAGTGTTAATTAGTATCTTGTTATAGACAATTTACATGAAAGTTCTTCGACACATTGATTGTTGAAGAGAACTTTTTTCTTTAATAGTAAGTTTAACTCATATCAGTAAAGTTAAATCTTTTAAAGCTCGCTTTGGTAAACTTGTACCAAAAGCATTCAAGTGAGTAAGCATGCTAGGCGCATGTAAAATGATTTCATTGATGCAAGTAGAACAATGAATCAGCAAGTATGCTAAGTGCATAAATTGATTCAACCCTGAATCATTAGTAGATATACTAGACGTATATAATTGAGTATACTAGGCGCGTATGATTAAAGAGAGAGATTATAGGTAGATCTGAAAGAAACCACCAGAAAAATTAGGATGCAGGTGGAGCTTCGCCAGGTCTAACTATATCTTTTATATGGAAATCACCGAGGATCTTTCCGGAAGTAGATTTCAAAGTATAAACTAGGGGTCCTAGTTTTTTATGTATTATACATTTTTCATATCTCGGCGAAAGTTTAGCTGAAAAGAATTTAGCAGCATTAGACAACGGATAACACTTTTTGTACACTATTTGTCCTTCTACAAGTTGTACTGGACGTTTTCTCAGATTATAATATTTTGCATTACGTTCATGAGAGGCAAGCAGTGTTTGACGCACCTTTTGAAATATAGATTTCAATTCTGTTAGTTTATCTGACAGGATCAAACCGTTGTCTGCAAAAAGAGCAGTTCTGTCTACAGGAGCATCCGCGTTATAAAAGGAACCGTCGATAATCATCTCACGACCATGTGTTAAAAAATACGGAGTAAATTTAGTTCCCTCGTGAACAGCGGTATTCAAAGCACACTGAATCTCAGATAAGTTCTTATCCCAGTTGCGGTGATCAGAACGCACATAAGAAGCAATAGTCCTTACCAATTCACGATTAACCCTTTCCGTTTGGTTAGTTTGTGGATGATATCTAGGATTGTAGAAGATATGTGGGACATTATATTGAGACATAAATTCCCTAAATTCTTTAGCTATAAATTGAGGTCCGTTATCAACATAAATATATTTCGGTACCCCATGAGTAAGAAAGATACCTTTTTCCAAACACTTTATAACTGATTTAGCAGTAACAGTGCGTAGAGGAAACAAAGTGACATATTTGCTAAAATAATCAGAGCAAACGAATAGGTATTGGTTTCTTGAATAAGACGGAGGAAAAGGACCAAGTATATCGCAAGAGATAGCCTCACCGGGTGTAGATATACGACGAGGATTACCCATTAAACCTGCAGGAGCCAGATTGACCGGTTTATAGGTTTTGCAAATCTCACAGGAGTCTACATAGTTTTTGACGTCTTGAAAGAGAGTAGGCCAATAATATAGGCTGGAAACTTTGTGGTGAGTTTTAGCTACACCAAAGTGACCAGATGTAGGATGATCATGACATTTAAGTAAAATTTCATTTCGGTCTTCATAAGGAATTACCAACTTCCATTCGAATTGAGCTGTCAGGCGATATTTGTTCTTAGAAAGACGAAATAATTTATTATTTTCAATTTTGAAGTTTGGGTAAAGAGTAGGCTTATCAGAAACGTTTTGGAAAAGCTCCAAATACCAAGGGTCTTGTGTAGTAAGAATGTCTGAGACAAAGTCTATCTTTATACGAGAAAGGGCGTCTGGTATGACATTATCTTTTCCCTTTCGATGAATTATGTCAAAGTTAAATTGACTAAGGCGGCAAGACCATCTATTTAAACGACCAGAAGGGTTCTTAAGATTAGAAAACCATATAAGGGAAGCATGATCAGTTATGATAAAGCATTTTCTGCATTCTATGTAGGCACGATATTGTTCTAAAGCATAGATTACTGCCAGGAGTTCTCTTTCAGTAGCAGAGTAATTGATTTCCTGAGCATTCAAAGTACGACTGCAGTAGGCAATAGGGTGATCGCAATTATCGACGCGCTGCGTCAAAACAGCACCGATTGCGTAAGAGGACGCGTCCGTATGAATGTAAAAAGGTTCATTAAAATCAGGGCATCTCAAAATAGGAGCAGATACGAGGGCAGTTTTTAGTAGGTTGAAAGATTCGTTTACTTCGTCGGACCAAACAAAAGGAACTTTTTTACTTGTTAGTCGCGTCAGAGGACGAGCAATCTTAGAGAAGTTTTCAACAAACCGTCGGTACCAACCTGCCATTCCGAGGAATCGTTTTATCTCTTTAGCGTCTTTAGGGATAGGAAAATTTAAAATCACCTCTACCTTGGAAGGGTCAGTTCTTAAACCGTAACGATCTACAATATATCCTAGATATTTAAGTTCATTCCTGCAAAACAGAGACTTTTTCATGTTTATAGTAAGATTAGCTGCTTTTAGTTTAGCATGAACAGCTTTGAGCAAGCGAACATGTTCATCGAAATCAGAGGTGCAGATGATAATATCGTCGATGTAACAGAACACTTTGTTATCGAATTCAGCTGTGAACAACTGATCCATGAGTCTTTGCATGGACGCAGAAGCACCAATTAAGCCAAAACACATGCGATTATAGTGAAATAAACCGCGTCCAGGTACAGTAAAAGCAGTTTTTTCTTTGGACGCAACACTTAAAGGAATTTGATGATAAGCTGCGCTTAAATCTAGAGAAGTTAAATATTTAGCGTCCCGTAAGTTGTCTAAAATATAGTTCACGTAAGGAAGTGGATAAGCATCTGGTTTCGATACAGAATTAAGTTTTCTACTATCGAGGCAAAGTCGCAGTTCACCATTAGCTTTCTCTACCATTACTACTGGAGAATTCCATGGAGAGTATGATGGTTCTACTATACCAGCTTCTAGCATACGATCAACTTCTTTTTCTAAAGCAGTTTGCTTATGAGGACTAAGACGATAATATTTTTGTTTAATAGGAGAGCTGTTACCTGTATGTATTTTGTGTTCAAGCAAGTGAGTTTTACCCAAACCAACCTTGTCAGTATTGATTTGGTCATAGAGAAGTTTAATTTCATCAATTTTAGTTTTCTCTTCAGCAGTTAAAGAATCAAAATCATGAAGACCAGTTTCAGAGGGAATATCGGTCGTACTAGCAATATTTTCATCAATTGTTAAAGTGGAAATTATTTCAGGAGCCAATTTAAAAGCTTTCCAAAAATTTATACCGAAAATAATAGGAGAAGTTATATCAGGCTGAATATGAAAATTGACTAATTGAACATTACCTTGGTATGAAATAGGAAGAGTCATATATTCAGTACAAGTAAGCGCTTGACCATTAGCAACACGTAAGATTACTGGAGTAGAGTGTGTTGCGGTTGGTAAACCAATATCAGTAAATAGTGTGTGGCTGCCTTTACCTAGAATAGAAGAGGTGGCACCACAGTCAAGTAAGCCTTTCACCGTTAGACCAAGAACGTCTACAGCGAGGTAAATACGATTATCTCCTTTAGGGGGATCAAAGCATTTTGTCTTTCCAATAAGTGAAGGAGAAGAACGTCTATAGTATTTAGATTTAGGAAAGACAAAGCTATTTAGTTTTTTGGCTGAGAGTTACATTTAGGGCAGTCAGGTACACGTACCCCTTTTTCACCGCAATTAAAGCAAATCAATTCGCGAGATTTTCTACACTTACTGGTAGAATGATTGTTCATGCTGCACCGAAAACACGAGGGCTTAGAAGAAGGATGGTGGACAGATGCCACAAAGTTAGAAGTCTTGTTAGAAGTAGGTCGCTCATAAAATGAGGAAGTTTTATTTTTAGTAGTTGTAGGCGTCATAACCAGAGGTGACGAGGAAGAAGGTCCAATAAACTGTTCAGACCTTACTTTAGCTAATTCTATACGCTTGCAGTATGCCTTAAGCTGTTTAATAGAAGTGACGTCGTGTAAAGCTAATGCTTTACTGTACTCGGGTCTAATGTTACGTAGGAGGATGTCGAGTTTCTCATCTTCAGGAATTTCCTTACTTAAGAGATCAAACATTCCTAATACCATTGAGAGAAAGGTAACGATCGTCTCACTTTTTGCTTGCGTCCTAGCACGAATTTCTTGCAAAAGCTTATGATCCAAATCAGGTATGTCAAAGTCATCACGAAGAGCTTTTATTACATCTTTATATGATGAAAAGTCTGCGCGGTTAGAGCGAAACCATGCCAAAGCAGGTCCATCTAAAATTTCAGGAAAGCTGCGGTAAATTACCTCCTCGGATATATTCCGAGCCACACGCAGTTCCTCAAGTCGTGTCAGAAAAGTACGGGCACAGGAGTCCCCTTTGTATTTTAAGTTTAAAGAATTTACATTAAAAGTCTTGTCAGGTATATAAATTATTTTCTTTGTAACAACTCCGGAAAGGTTCTCAGAAATATTATCACTGGAATCAGAATCAGAGGTAACAGTGTCATCTCGTTTCAAACGATCTGACATTGAAACAATAGCAGCTTGAAGCAACAGAACATCCTCAGATTTTTCTGGTAACCTAGATAAACGACAAAGTAGATATTTGCAGCGAGAGCTCAAACGGTCTGTAGTAGCCTCTGACAGATTGTCAGCTATTTCCTTTTCAATTTCTTCCGCTTTCCGCTGGCAAATATCTAATTCCAGTGTTACATCACACTCCTCTAAAGTATTAAATTTTAGGCTACCTCTGCGAGCTAAATCTGCAGTCTGCTTCAAAACTTTTTTTAAACTATCCCTACGAGAAGCAGGGTTGACATTAAGTTTCCGAATTGTAAGTTCATGAGTAATCTCATCTTTATGTAAGTGAAGTATCTTACAACCAGCTTTAAGAAAATCCATTTCTAATAAATTTTAAAAAAATATTTTCAATTCAAAAGCAGAATAACCTAACCTGAAATGTAAATCCTTGAAAATTGTCCAATTAAGGCCAATGTAAGTTAAGAAAAGTTTAAAGTTCTGAGTTCTGATCAGTGGAAGTCAAAGATAAATTAATTTAATTAAAATTAATTAATTAATATTTTCTTTTAGTAAAGTTCTGAAAAGTACTAGATTAAACCAGTAGTTAATATAGTAAGAGTATATAGTTGAAGTGTTCAACCAAAAGTCAAAAAATAGTTAAACAATAAAAGTTCAGTTTTAGTTAGTATGGAAAAAACTCAATTTCCATTTTTTCTCAAAAAGTAAATGACTACAGTCTCCATAAAAAATACACCAGATAGTAAATAGTATGTAGTTATTGTAGAATTAACAATATTACACCAGAGATTAAAGTTTAGTTATGAAAAAAAAATATTTTTGTAAAATACTTTATTTGAACGATATCACTCTCTAGGCCTCACGTTGGGAACGCCACTGTAATAGTTCAGGGTAGCTGGATAGGTGAGCTTGTGAGACTAGGGTGTGAGTAAGATTCAGCCCAGGAAAGAGTAAGTCAAATTTATATTCAGTAAGGGCGCCAGACCTACTTCTCGTCAACGAGTGAAATCATTCAAATAAAATTCTCTGATCTATTCAAATTACATTTATTTAACCGTTCAACGATTATAAACTAAAGAACGCTAAATACATCATTACACAATAGACTCCGCCGTAAAGGGGAAGTTTAAATAAGTCATAGGATCGAGACTGATCCACTAGCGTGAAGTCGTGGGTTGCCAGTCTCCAACCTACTACGCAAGATACAAATTTAGATTTGTATTCCAATAATGAAAGTTAACAAAACAATAGAAAGACTACCTAACGAGATAACTTTAAGTGTAAAAAAGGTAGCCTGGTACTCACGCGGCATCTTCTTACAAAATACCTGCACTGTTTAATAACCTCTGTAGTAAAAGAACGGCTTAATTGTCAGGAGAGTTGAAGTTTTTCTTAGTGCAGGTCGTCAGATCCACGACGGGGAAAGTAGAAGGTCGCAATGCTTGATGAGCTTCACCTCTCCATCCGCGAAACCACAAGTTATTCTCCACTCGTAAACGGAGTGTTCGAGAAACAATAAAAAAGGCAGTAAGAAGAAAGAGAAACCGCAAAGAAAAAGAAACTGCCCGTAATAAAAACCCTGTGAACAAAACATTCACGGTTAAGCACGGAGAAGAACCAGCGATCAAAAAAAACACGTGGTTAATTAAAAAGAAGCAAAGTAACTTACCACTAGCCGTGGGTTTCTTTTATGGTATAAGGCGAGTGTCAGAGCTCGAGAAAGTAAAGGTGCTTGTTAAGAAAGCATTTATGAGGGTGCTGTAAAATAAGTATGCACGGGTTACGATCACGAAAAGAAAAGAAAAGTGCATCGCCAAAATGGCGGCTTCGAAAGTTCAAGACAAAGGGTTCACTTACCAGAAGAAAGTATTATGATTGGCCAGAAGGCACAAAGATTTGGATTAGCTCAATCCATTTGAAGTTAAATTATAAAAGTTCTGCCATGGGCAGGGCCGGTTGGCGTGATCGGCGATTCTCCGTTTTGGATGTACGTGCTCACATCATGACGAATCGAATCCGATAGAGGTCAACGGAGACGGCATCGAAGATGCTCGGTCATCGACGGTCAAAGATTTCCGAACGGCTCTGTATATTTTTATTTACCAAAAAACAAAAACAAACAGTAAATTATTTCATAAATAGTTCAAGAAGGGATTTTATTATTATAAAACCGGGTAAATGAGTTTATTATATTTCTTGTTTACTCAAAAGTTAAAATCATCATAATCTAGGATTAAAGAATCCGACAAGCACATTTCTAAACGCGTCCGCGTTTCGTTCCATGTGTCGAATTGATTCTCGAAGAAAATCTCTAATAAAATACGATGAAGTTATTTAAGTAAGATAATAGATTAATTTAGATTAAATATAAACTAATGATTTGACAAACATTTAAGAGTCAATCATTACGTGATTGATGAAAATCGTCAAGAGGAAATGTCATAGATCACAGATGGCGCTGTCATGCGCGTAATGCACAACAAAACGTGTAAACAGGAACTGTCAAATGATTTGTTATGCCGGCTTGTTGTTATGATATTGTGATTTATTTAAACAAAAGAAGAAGTATGCCTTGTTGTGAGGAAAATAATGGTAAAACATCGAGGTAATATTCCTCTAAATATGTGGCTAAAAGTTATAGTGCATAAACAAACTGGAATGCCTAACAAACAGGTGAGTAAGACTAGATTTAGAATGGTATCTAGACCTCGAAGTGTTACAGTGTAACAAAAGGAACATGCTTGTTTTTTACTATTGTAGGTAGTGACACACGCGCAAGTGTTTTTTGACAAATACATTATTTATTCATCTGCATGAAACATGAAAATGTGAAGAAAATATCTTTTGTTGGTAATTAAACAAAAGATTAAAAAACAAACCGTGTTATTTATGTATGTAAACAAATGTAAATGTAGGGTTTTCCACGTCGCGATTGCGAAGTTGTTTCATCTTTACCAAAAATACCAATTTAAGTACCTAAATAAGTAATGTCGGTGTCCTGTTATTCATATAATTTAAAGATATTTCAACTACTTAAAATGTTTTTTTTCCATGAGCAAAATGTACTGAGACCGAATCTTAATAAAATTATTTTTTAAGCCTTTGTAAAAAAACTGCGAAAGGTAGGTGCTGAATCTTGTTTTTTATTAGTTTCTCACAAGTCCTAATTTTTATGACTCAAACATTATAACTTTTCAACTCATGTTAAAATACCAATCAAACAACACAAGCGTATTATAGGGTCGAGGACTATCTAACAGACAAAAATGCATGGCCTACACCCGAAACTTAGTCAATAAGTAATAATTTGTTCAAATGCAAAAGATTTATCCTGCTTTTTTTTGTCTGGGGGACACCGTTGATGCAGGAAAACATATCGAAACTTTTATGTGGTCATCTTGCATCATCTCATAATATACACATAATAATATATAAGTAGTTGATGTATATTGTCTTATTTAATATTAGTTATTTTTAAAATTTAATTAAATATAATGTACTCCTAGTAGTTGATTCTATTTTATTTTATTTTATTCTTTTCTATCTTTCTCTCCCGTAAGATTTTTGGCATGTTTTCCTGCTGAACTACTGCTATTTGATATTATATTTAATTTAATACTTGTAGCTTTATATAATGCTAGATTAAGTTGTACCATTGTAATATGAAATATGAAATATGTTTAAAAAATGACTGACTGCTGAGTTTCTTGCGGCGTTTCTTCTCAGCAGCGGTCTCCTCTTGGGAAGCGCTGGTAGTATCTTGACGTGTAAAAGTGCCCGAGCGGCCTACTTACTGAATAAATTTCTTTTATCTTTTTTATCTTTTAACATCAATAAAAAACATAAAATGGGAATTTGTTGGTCATTTCGTGGTCCTCCGAAACGCATGATATAATTAGCGAAAAAGATTAAGGTTTTTTATTCAAGCAGTTAAGGTTACAAGGTTAGTTGTTTAAGTTTTTTTTATTTTAGTATATGAATGAATAACTGTTTAAGTTAAGGTCTACGTCGTTTGACCTGTTGTAAGTATAATTGTTCAATTTTTATTTTTATTCGTTGTAGTCACAAGTCTAACCTAACCCTACCTCACCGACACAATAAGCGGATTTAGTCTCCCGGAAACCTTTACAAATCCTCTTGTTCTTTGAAGCCAGAAGTATTTAGTTGAACTGCTTTATACCCCCATTTCAACCACCAACGCTAGCAGAGGGGTGTTATAAGTAAAGCGTGAATCTGTCTGCGGCGGGATCCCCTGAATCACCGACACTCATTTCATCGAATGTACCTATCATTTGATCGAAAGCGAATTTCTGCTGAAATATTTTTATTGTAAGGTTACATTGAGTGTGGGTTACGTAACTCAGGTTAGGTTAGGTTAGGTGTGGTACCTGTGGCCAGCAAAAAAATCCTGCACGAGTATTTACTCCTGATGATAAAATGAAAATTCCATGAAGTAAAACAGTCTATGAAATGGGTGTCGGTGATTCGATTCAAGGGTAAACTGTCTGTGGTATCTTAGCTCCCCAACGGATACCCGGAAGCTAGTCTAACTGGGTTTCATTTAGCTAGGTATGATAAAAAATCGACCAGGCCAGTGTTAACGACTGAAGAGGTCAGTATACTCTCACCTGCATCGTGGTGATGAGGGGAGGCGAGCGCGGCGGCGAGGCCGGCGCAAAACAGTAGTATCTTGAGCATGGCTGCGGTTGGTCGGCGCGCGACTGCCGCGGCCGGCGCGCGCGCCGCTATATATGGGCGGGGGCGGGCGGGACGTTCTGCGATCAATGCTCAATAACTAGACTAGTGTTTCGCGAGACTACATATTAACTGAAAATATGCCCATCATGGGCCAGAAAAAAGTAGTGTTTAACGCGAGACTAAACAACCATAATGACACTCGCACTATAGCCACCCTTATTCGGCTCGGGTGGCTAAACATCTCGTGTCATTATGGCTTGTTTTAGTCCCTTGTTGAATAACCTACTATTAAACTATTTTATATTATATTGATTAATAAAGATATACTTACTATGTACCTAAAACAAGATGGAGTTCAATAAACTGGTTTCGTAATCGAAATGTTGCAACTTTTATATAAATCATCCTTATCTTCTGTATAAGTTAAACAAATGAAGAAACAGAGTTGTTTAGGAATGGCCCTCATGCCTTGCAGATGAGGATAATGAAAAAAAAACTGCTCGGGAAACCCGCGTATTAACTCTTTACAAACTGGATCATCTTGAGCACGGTTAACTTCTTTTGTTTAACACCTCGCATGCTTGATAGATTGTGGTCAAGTCAGGGTTAGTCTTGGCAGGAAGATTGTGAGTATTCCAATGTTAGGAAGGGAACTATCAGTTTAATACAACAAAACGATGGATGGATGTAGCGATGGATCGTTCCAGATGGAGAGTTCTCTCGAGCCCTACATCCAGCAGATTTTTTGCGTGGTGCTATCGCTACAAAGCGATTTGTTCCTAACAAATTAAAGAAAACACGTCCAACCCAAGAATAGCAACCCTGGTTTTATTTGGATATCAATGGCTACTGGTTATTTCTGCCACAGTCGATAATACTCCAGACTCCAGAGTAATATTGTTACATTGTATCGTCTACTCATCCTACTTATTTATTGTACTGACTAAGACTATTTTGTGACATGTTCGCATGCTACTATTTTGTTTTTAGTCTTTCGTAGGTACGAAAGTACGTAGGGGCTGACTTTTGGAACATTTGTAGTATTTAGTGGTAGCCTCATCATTAGGAATTTTAGAACTATTTATTTTTGCTATGATAAAAATAAACAAATGTTTTTTTTTAATCACAACTGTCACGCTTAGATATGTCCTGTATAAAGTGATGGAGCTTCTGAAAGTATGAAGGCAGCACTACAATCAAATTTGTTTTATACATATAATATGTATCTTGCGGTTTTTACTAACAACAAAACAATTAATATGGTCCTTAGTCATCAGAGTTCTATCTAGAGAACAGAAGTATATTACACTAAAAAACGTCGTTACTAATTATTATTTTAATAACGATATGGATGCATTGGAAGCTGAAACAAATTGTAATATACCCCAGTTTGTTGAAGGGGTGGATGTTTGCTAGGTCTTTCAGTTCAGTTGAGAAATTAGTTTTCTACGTTACAGAGGTGTTTTACGGCCGGCTATTAAAAGTACGTAAATGAAACGGACACCAAAGTTAGATACATATCTTTATTTTCCTTATTAATAAATGAATACAGATCAATTACCATTGAAGAAGAATTATTTATCTTATTTACATGGTTACACAAATTGGTAAAATAAATACAAGCCTCACTACTCAATAAACCAAACTTTATAAAGATTAGATCAAGAATAAGCACGTTATCTTGTGTCTCACTTCATTCGGTCAACTTGTAGATCACCGGAACAGAGACCTCATGCTTTCCCTCCTAACTTTTTAAGACCCTTCAGTTTATTTTTACCCCCTTTTTTTGTTCGATCTTTGACTTGTCGCCCCGGTCAACACATCAAATAAAAAAAAAACTGGCTTTCCCCAACGTTTGGCCGACCTCGATACTTTCATCCAGCATAGTCCTTATCTTCTTATTTTTCTACATAATGAATCGACTGTCCTAATAGGTGATGGGGTACAGCTCCTCCCAGACCTTCAGCCGGTCTTCGTGCATCTTCTCCCGCACGGAGAAGTCCTTATCCACGCGCAAGTACTTCCGGTCCTGAGGCTTCATGACGGGCCAGGACAGCGGGCCGAGCTCGGGGGAGGAGCCAGCTCTTGGGTTCGGATCACTGAGGAGAGAAAGGATGATCGGTTAACATTCTGTAAAAGTTTATGAGGCGAGACATCACTAAGGAGAAAGAAAGATTGGTTAAGTAATTAAATAGGTTATTATGGGTCAAATAAAAAAAAACATCTTGACTTAGACGCCTGTCAATGTTAGCACCAAGTTATAGAAAACTGTACATTTCTCATCTCAATAAAGATCAATTTAGGGCGGTATACTGATCTTGAGCGAGACGCCCATTTCAAGATACGGCGAAGTTAAAGTAAAAGGTTAGGTATAAACAAATGTATCAGCTTTGACGCCTCTTGAGCGGCTTTTAGTTGGCTATACTATAAGTCACAGGACTTTTATTCAAATAACTTGGGCGCCACGCTTTAATCATGAGGGTTGTAATTGAAGCTGTCAAAAATAGGAGATGCTAACAATATGGTCTGATGATACCTATAGGCAAAAGTGATAATCGGAATTGAATAAGACGGCAATAATACTAACGTTGTTGGTGATATTCATAACGATAAAATTATAATAATGATCGTGACTTACCCGTATTTGGCAAAGTTGTACCAGAGAGCCGTCATGCGGTCCACCATGGCGGAGTCCTGCGGCAAGGAATGGGAGCCGATAGGGGGGCGGAAGAAGCTCATCGAGAACAGGTAGATCAGGTCATCGTGGTGCGCCGCGCCTGCACATACGGAAAAGTTAAATACTTATGCTTAGCCTGAGCTCTAAGCCTTTTCATAGAAATTTCAAATAGGCTCATTGACGTCACGGGGGACCGAACTAACTATTCAGCGAGGAAATGCTACCAACTTAAAAATTGATAATTCTGGTATAGTAAATCTTGGCAAAATGGTAATGACCTCTTACAGTTTCTTGATCTTACGGGCTCCAATTATAACTCTACAAGGGCATCGCTGCTTTAAAAAGACCGCATCACCATTTGCAGTGGACCCATGGATTCTTAGCCGTGAAGACAATGCTGAGTAATGTTATCAGGTTACCAGCGGGTTTCCCGGTGCGAGGGTCCTCGTAGAAGCTGTTGTTCCCGATGTACGCGAACTCGCTGTACCACACCGGCTGCGGGGAGTGGCGACACATCAGGTTCGCCATCCTAGAAACCAAATCAAAAGAAAAATGTATAAGACATGGATTACGCTACACTTTCGGTTAAAACTACAAAACGCGCCAAACCATACCAAACCTTTGAAGTCTGTTTTGAAGTTGGGTCGCGCATATGCATCTGTTTTTGTACTGGCGATGCAAATCGTTGCAGTGTTCAGAGCGGATTCGAAGGTTAACGCGATTTGAAATTTGTTAAAGGTATCCCAGTTACCTGTGCGTCTGGAATCCGATCCAGCTATCTCCGAATATCTTCCCCAGGCCCCGCGCGCTCTCGGGGGAGTCTTCAACCGGCCTCCCCCCCATATACGCCTCTCGGAGGCGGCCCGCGGCGGCCGACGAGTTCTGCTTGGGCAGGTCGAAGGTGATCGCGGCGAGCTTGTCCCACTCCGCGTTCATACGGTCTCGCGCAGTCTTATTTCGGGTCATTCCTGGAAATTTACGTGTCGTAATGTGATGCGGTAAACAATACGTAAGTAATACGAATAAATTAATGAATGGCAGCGATACTGTTTGATACTGTCATAGTGTGTGCGTTCAGTGGTGGAAAATGTCCATGAGCTTCAAAGTCCCGTATGCCTCGTTGCCAGTGCTGTTATCTTCTTTGTCCATGCCTGCTAGGCCCTAGCATGGTTGCGTTTATTGCGTGACAAAATGTGGATAAATAATCTGTAGCTTTCGTAACCTATATTATATAACTGTCAAAATCTGACGCTGCTTGAAGCCTTTCAGCACGATTGGCTGGAGATTACCCATAACCGAAAGAAGAAATGAAGGAGGTCTTTGCCCAGCAGTGAGACATTCCGGGCTAACAACAATAATATTAAAAATGTGTTTGAGAAGTAAATATGCAAAGAGGTTTTATACTGACTGAAAGCGCTCCAGAAGAACTCATCCTGCGTCTGGCTGATGAGGAGCGGCACGGCGTGCAGACGGCGCGCGCGCAGCGCCGACAGTGGCTGCGCGGGGAGGAAGCGCGACTGCCCTGCCGCCCCCTCCGGCTCCACCACCGGGTTCCACAGGAGCACGGGGTCGAACCCATACGGCTGGAACAAACACGCTATCAGATTATCTCGTATCGTATAAAAAATCTGACCTATTGTTCTTTGTCAGAAAGCTTCTGGGCATGTAGGTATGGTCACTGCGGGAATGAGGCATGATTAAACTAGTATAAAAATATCTAAGCGTCAGGACCGTTCGGAACAAAAAAATAAAGTAACTGACATCCCAGAAATCATCTAGCGAGTTTCCCAGCTCCTGCCAGCTCTTGGTCTTCAGGCAGTCCACGATGGCACGCGAAGAATTGGTGGGGCAGTTCAAGATGCGCGCTTGTTTCTGCGCCAGGTCGAGCTGATGTGTGGCAAGTGGGTCCTTGCCCATTGGCGATCCTGACATCGAAATACCACGGTGGAAAAGCCCTAGGACATAAGAAAACCAATTTATGTTATTTTACTCAGGGTATAGTAAGATCAAGTAATGAAATGTTTTGTCGTAACCTACAACATAGCTAGTAAAATAAGAATTGCAAACGGTATGGCGAAAAATATATTCTTCGAATATACCTTTAGACATGGGTGAGACCATGTGCAGCATGATGCTGATGGAGCCGGCGCTGCACCCCGTCAGGGTCACGAGGTTGGGGTCTCCACCAAAGGAAGCAGCGTGTCTCTTCACCCAGCGCAGCGCAGACACCTGGTCCTTGAAGCCGTTGTTGCCAGGAGCTACCTCGTCCCCCGTGCTTAGGAATCCTGGGCGTTGTAAGATTAATGAATGTTTATGAGGATGGTCTTATGGATAAAGGTGTCAGTTTGGAACAGTAGTAACGGGTTCATGGGTTTAAAATGTAGCAGCTGCTATTGATCACTAAGTACTATCTGAAGTATCAACCTGAGGTAACAGCTGCGGTAACTGCAAGAGCTTTTCGATGCGGTTAGGACGATACCGATCGTGGTGAATATAGTCGAGGGATGTCTTCTGGCTGTTCTTAGCTACCAACTAATAACTGTCCTGTACATAACGAGCGAGGCGAGGCGGCAGTTGGTATCAGGTAGTTACCGAGCGAGGCGAGGCGGTAGTTGATCGTGACGAGCACGACGTCCCGGTCCAGCAGGTAGTGTGGCCCGAACAGGTCGCTGCGACCCGTCATCGAGTAGAAGCCGCCCGGGTGCACGAACACGATCACGGGCAGCTTGTGTGAGCTACAGACAAAACAGTTTAGTATACACCTGCCAAATTCCAAGTCTGCTAAGCGCAGCTCTGCAATTTCTATTAGGAATTCTTAATATTATCATTCTATTAACTAGTATTAGACAAGTCATCGTTTTATTTAATTTGATTATTTCATATACATATTATTATAATTGACTGTACTTAGCTACTTACCTTTAATGTAAATTTTATTCTGGCCTAAATTGTATTATTATTATTACTTCTTTGAATTGATTATGTGTTCTATTGCATTAATTTTATAGTATACTAATATTAGGCTAAGTATTATTTTGTTTTATTACTAACAATAATGATCCTTGTTGGTCCATGAATAAATGAATTGAATTGAATTGAATTGAATTCACTTAGCGCTGTTTCTCGTTGATCTACACACTTGGCGAAGCCACCACCACTTTGAAAGTTTTATGTTGAAATATCTCATTTTTACCGTTAAGAAACTTTTGAAATACGAGTAGCTCATCACTAATCCAGATAATAAATTTATGTGAGTGGGATATGACATGTAGATCCACCACGACTCCGCCACTCCACGACCAACACGTGTCGTAAAGTGGTGGAGTAGTGGTGGAGCTTTTGTCCTATCCCACTCACACTCTTAATCCATCACCCACCTGTTGTTCTCCGGGGTGTAGACGTTGAGGCGCAGGCAGTCCTCGTCGACGTAGTACTCGCCGGGCGCGACGGGCAGCGGGCAGGCCGGGCCGTCCTCGCTGGCGTCCACCTCCCCGGGGTACACCTCCATGTCCACCGGTGGCTGGGGATGGATATTGATAGCAGTCCTCTAGTCCTCTGTTCGATTTTGTCTGGGTTTCGATATAATTTGGGCAACGTCCCTTTTTAAATTCTTTTTTGCCAAAGTATTTGGTCTTAACCAAAGTTGAAAACTTATGTATAAGTGAAGTTGGGACACACAATCATGGCCTTTGATCACGGCATGTAATTAAGTGTCACTGCTTCGATAACATTTAAACAAATTGTTATCGAAGCAGTGAAAAACCACAGTACCTATTTGTTTTAGGGGGGCCTACTTATTTAGGTAATTGCTAGTAAAATACCCTCGTTGGTTACATGTATAACGAAAGAGTTTATTAGTGAAATGCAACACTTAGCAATTCCATGCATGAGTAATGAATGAGATAGATGTTGCTACCCTCTTAGTAGGAATTTATTAAACACACATGGACGTAGTTTTTCAAACGGGAACCAACCCACAAAGATTTGGCAATAAAATGTCAACTGTCATTCTGAATACTGTGGATTGGTTCTCCTTAGCAAAATATTTGTGGGTTGGTTCCCATTTGCAAAACTACGTCCACATGGTCTTGAGAATCATGAAACCACAGCAATTATTAAGTAGTGGATCGCGTGACATCATTTGGGGAAAACCGCGTATTTGAATAGCATAGCCAGGTGCATGATTGTTATACTTATAAGTATATCACTCAGTGAATATAATAATTCTCTTGGCGAAGAAACCTGGTATAAAAGCCGTTTAGAACTCGTATTCCTATTCTGCTGTCTTCTCAGAATGTTTGATTGTATTGGCATTTACCATAGCAACAAGCTCATTTAGTCTCAAACGTAACTCAAACTCGATGGATTATCAAAATGTCTCAAGTTCATATACTTAGGTATAGAAGTCTGGCAGACGCCAGTAAAGAATTTAGGCTTGAATCGCGAGATCAGTGGAGGTAATCGCCTGCTGTTGACAAAGATTGATTCAACTGTGGTTTCATCATTGATAGCTAC
Source organism: Acleris sparsana (assembly GCA_923062465.1). NCBI lineage: Eukaryota > Metazoa > Arthropoda > Insecta > Lepidoptera > Tortricidae > Acleris > Acleris sparsana. The sequence continues at coordinate 13,081,363 of OV281308.1, forward strand.
TGGTACACCTAGAAATGTGAAAGCCTGTGCCGTCTGCTGCTCATTTTATTATTAATTTCGTAATGTGTTACCATTTTGTTTGTGTAGATGTTGAAAATCAAACTGTTGAAAGTGACTGTTGGGTAAATTTTGCGTTTGTATTGAAATAATGTTTTTTACCTGGAATCTTAGCCCTCCGACCGGCGGCTGCGCGTAGCGGATACCGCGGTAGGCCTGGAACCGGCGCCCGAGCCGCGACTCCATCCACGAGCCGCGGATGGGGCCCGCTGACGTCACGGTCACGGGGCCTGGCGTCGAGGGGGCCTCAGGTTTGGTGGGGGGCTCGGGCTTAGAAGGGGCCTCGGGTTTGGTCGTGGCTTCTGGTGTGGGGACGGCAGGCGTCATTGCGCCTGAAATTTTGAACAAATTCTACGGTTTTTGGGGTAAGTATTGCTGATCGATTGGCGTGCCGTGTTAACTTTTCCTATAAGGAGGAAAGGTCCTCCTTAAAGTAAAGCTAAGGAGCTTAGGTAAAAAATACGTTTAATGAGTTATTTGTAAGTTTGTTAAGTATCTCGTGTACACTACATAGTTGCAAAGAGCCACAATTCAGAATTGATCAAAATTCAGAATTTTCTTGATTCCCAAGGGAATTTTATAATAGATTATAGAATAGACTAGCATTGCATTTACTTATTCTAAAATAGCTCCGGAGTGTCATAGCTTTCGGAAAAAAAGGGTCTGAAGGAAAAAAGGATTCCGGAATTTATGGTGTTCTCTAAGCACCCCTTATTGGTTTAAAGAGAACGAATTCGTTAAATCGTTATTAGAAAGTACTCACCTCAAAATATTTTAATTTCAACAAACTTTACCAGTTATGTTTCAAGTATTTTAAGTAACATTAGGTACTCAAGGGATAACGATTATCTATATATTTTTCAATTAAAATTTCTACTTGCTGCGAACAAGTAGAAATTTTAATTGAAATTTTTTAGTATACTTTTTAATTATTTGAAACCTACCTACTTAAGTATTTGAAAAGTTGAAGGTTGTTTTTAGCGTAGTTTCATTTCACTTGTGCGTTGTTATTTTTCAATTCTAACCTGCATGGTGGTGTCCGGCGACGACGGCGACGCCGGCGCAGAGCAAGAGCAGCTTGAACATGGCGGACGACGGACGGCAGTCGCGGCGACTGCCGCGCCCAGCGCGCGCGCCGCTGTATATAGGACGCGCCGGGTGCTCGGGGAAGCCCACACACAGCCACGGCTCGAGCTGTAGGCTGAGGTATTTACTAGTATATTTTATCCTTATTACGACGTAGGTGGGCGAGTCTGTTTGTTTATTTTCATCACACTTGCTCGTAAATGGTGTTATTCCATGCCTGTATACAGAAGGACAATGGCCTAAATTGTTCCCGCGGGAATTATGGCGAGTTTGTCATCCCTAGGGAGTAATGACTTTCTTTTTAAAATTTGTAACTCTTTCGTACATCATTTCTGACTAAGGAGGTTTAATTTTCAGCCAAAAGTTAAATCGGTTTCTAATTTCATCTTTAAAAATTAGCTATAGACTAACTTACATTACACAAAACCTATACGCTTCATTAAACTTCATTATTTTTATACCTATTTCAAGTTTATATCAACATTTATCATTTATTTTAGTAATTATACATTTTTATCAAATTGGCTAAATCTGGCTCGAATCCAGGTCGAAACTAAACGCAGTTATTATCTGTGGTACAGGTCACAAAAAAAATATCGTTTCCATTTACGTTCCCGTTCGTCAAAAGTTATTTCTTTATATTTTGCAGAGTTAAAGTGTTTTTCCTCGCAAATGTGATGAAAACCATTGTGTGTATCACAGGCAGTAAGGGGATTACTAACTCGAGTCATTAAAAGCCCTCCGCCTTCGGCGTCGGGCTTCTAACACTCTCGTTAGTAATTCCCTTCATACTACCCTTGATGCACAATGTACCATTACTAGAGAGCGACCGAGTGCCGCTACTTACTCTATTTCAACCCCTAATGGGATGCATTTCCAAAAATCGCTTCTAATCGGCGAGTCAACGATATATTTTATTTATTTTAAGTTTGAACCTTGCCCTTTCAATAACGGCCAATCGATGATTAAGTAGGCTAAAAGGCTTTTCCTTATTTATATAAGTAACTAGAAATGTGTCGATTAGAAGCGCTATCTATCTCATAACTTCATAACTATTGAATGATAACACTAATAGAACATAACAGATGGAGTTGGTACATAAATACATCAATCAAAAGTCTTAAGTGTAAAATACATCAATCCAAAATTTGGGAGCCTGCCGTTTGGCAAATATATGTTTACCAAATGGCAGGCCCTCGAATTAAATAATATAAGGAAATATTTCCCAAGTTTTTCATTTGCCAACCCAATGTTACATTTTTTTTTTAGAATCTATTTCCGTACCATTGTGTAGAATCGAGGTTAGGTTAGGTTAGGTTAGTTTTTATAAAATCCTGAAATATTTACGGTTACAGAAAACAAAGCAGGTTGGTAAAAGGAAAAGTTGGGAAACGAAACATTTGGCAAACCTATTTCGCCGAAACAAAGGTAACCCCCAAAATTCATATCATGTTCCGTCAATGTGTGGTCCTTCGAACCAGATCGCATAGCGTAAGTGCCAAGACTGGCAGCCTGTTAAAGTACTTGAGTGAGTATAACATGCATATGCTTAGATATTTGTACCTCGTTTGAAAATGATTTCTAGTAGATGCTAATAGTAAAAAACTTTTCTTAAAATAAATATACTACACCACACAAGTTGTCAAATTAAAAGAAAAATCAATGAAACTGAAATAATCACCTAAAAACTAATATTTAATATTGAATATCCGACTTTTATAAACGCTGTAATAATGACAACTTTAAGTTGCGAGATTTTTGAATACTTATTAAGCATTATCACTAAAGATGATCTTATGGTTAACTTTAATTTGCAAGTATTTCTTGGTGAAATGATGGTGTTCAAGAACACAGCGACGTGTCCGTCACAAGAATCGTCTTGCATATTATTACCTTGTGAAAGGAATCTACTATGCGGCAAACAAGCCGGATAACTCATTTATCATTGCAATAGCTCTTTTCGTTTTATGATTCAATTGGCGCCTAGGGTCAACTTACGCGACGCTGCGCGCACATGCGACTCAAAATATACTTAAACTACTAAAAAAGGTACACATTTTGTGAGCATTCAGAATACGTTGCACCACGCAGCATGAATTCTTACAATTAAATGTGTACCTGTAGGTGTAGTAAATAAAGTATATTTAGAGTCGCATGTGGGCGCAGCGTCGCGTCGCGTCGCCTCGCGTCTCGGTGTGAATTGACCCTATATGGAAAACATACCAGCCGTAACGTGTACGGGGCTACGGCTACGTAAGCTGTATCCTGTTACTCATTCGTTATTACGCTGTTGAGAGGAAGGGACAGTAGAGCCCTATCATCCAACCAATCGGTCTTCCACTTTCATACAGGCTACGTTGTCAGGTAACCGTGGTGCTTTATAACTCGTCTCGTAGATATGAAAAATTCTGCAATGGCATTCCGGATTTACGGTTTTAATTATACACTATAAATAATTTATCCGTTTGTTCTGGTATTGATTGTATTGCTTATGGTATTTACCTAATATTAATTGTATTCATTTTCTCTATGCAATTTAGTTTACTTACAAGCCTTGTGCTAAGTTCTAGAATACGTCAGAGTTGTACATAATACCTTACTGCATTGTCCAAAAGGTCCAAAAGTACATATATATTTTAGTACTCGACTGTACCCTAATATTATCTAATCTCTGTATATTAAACTTCCGAATTTCAATCAAGCAATAGTTTCTGCCCACAATTCTAAAATCACCAAAACGTTAAACGTACTTAGCACACTGGAAAATCAATATTTGGCATAAATTTCTTTGATATTTTAAGGTGTTCGCAATTGTGAAACCCGCTTGGGATAGCAGAATTAAGGGGAAGTCAGGGAGGTTTTCTTTTCCTCCACGATGTATCATGTTTTTTAGTTTACCGCTGAGCAGTCGGTACCTGCGTGCAATGTACTGGGTTTCTATTCAGTGCGGCAAAACCATATTGCTTCTAACATGTTATCGCATTGTCTTTTACTCGGCCGACATTACTGACATGTAAATCAGAGCTCTCTATCGTAAGCGTGGAGTCACTTCTATCAGCACCAATTTGCACTTTGTCTGTAGAAAATGGCTGTTTTCCATCAAGATGCGTACGCATGCGAAAGGAGAATTGATGCGTATGCATCTTGATACTAAGTAACTATTTTGTATAGGCATAATATGAATCAGTGCTGAAAAATCTCCTCGTATTATTTTGTAGACGAGAGGAAACTAGATAAAGATAAATAGTTAAATACTTCTGCAACCTGTCACTAATATACACTGGTAAATATCTTGGCCTGTTTGTGCAAAATGTGTTTATAGATTTAACAACAAGTTGTTAGAGTTGTTGGTAATTCTGTAGCTCTGCCTACCCCACCCTGGGATGAAGGCGTAACGGTATGTATGTATGTAGTTAAATACTCCTCATTTAAACTCTTAAACTTAAAAGCTCCTATCACGATCATTATTCTCAAGTAGTTTTAGCGAACATAAATGCTGTTTATTTTTTAAGGCGCCTGGATGTTTTAATCTGATCGAGACGGGCAGGCAGCAATTTGCCATTAGTGTAATAATAACTTGCATAATATTAGTTTGACACTGGAATAAAAAACGTGTGTTGGGTATCCAAACGTCTACACAAAGTGAAGTACTTACCATTTACTATGAAGGGGAGCCGTTGTGTCCCATATTTTGTTTGTTTCCAGTTTCTTAAAAAAATACTTGCCACAATTATGACTTAAAACAAAATGAAGAGTTATAATAATTATGGCAGGCGATATAGCTAAGAAGATATCAAACAATTAATGAAATGGCCCACGTCGGTCCACGTCACGTCACGTTTGCGGGTGGTAGGACCTTGTGCAGGGTCCGTCCGGATCGCTACCACCATCTTATCTTATCTTGGTTGTCCGTACCCAGCGGTGTGCCACAGGGGTCTTTATTAGGTCCTTTACTTTTCGCCCTTTTCATAAATGATGTCAATTTATGTCTTCAATTTTCTCATCTACTCTGTTTCGCTGACGACATGAAATTATTTTCTGGCATTTCTTCAGTTGCGGATGCGGGCCATTTACAAGCTGATCTAAGTAGACTTGAATCATACTGCGAACGCCATAAATTAGATTTAAATCCAGCAAAATGTTCAGTAACTACCTTTACACGTAAGAACCAAGCTGTTCACTTTGACTACAGCTTGAAGGGACTAAAACTTTCTTATGAACCCTGGGTCCGGGATCTTGGAATAATTCATGACAGTAAACTAACCTTCGAAAAACATGTGGAAGCTATTATAAATAAAGCCTCCAAAGCGTTGGGATTCGTCATGAGAAGCTGCACACATTTCACTCAAGCTAAGACTTTCAAGATCCTGTACTGTGCTTTGGTGAGGAGCAATCTTGAGTACGCATCGCAAATTTGGAACCCTAAATATAAATGCTATGTTGACAGAATTGAAAGAGTACAGAAAAAGTTTTTAAGATTTCTATCCTTCCGGCTAAAAATAAATTATAAGTCTGTGGATTATATTACCCTTTGCAAACGTCACCACTTTCTACCACTGTACAAACGGCGTGAGATTGCTGACCTAACATATTACCTTAAGATTGTCTCTGGACAAGTCGATTGCCCAGATCTCTTGAGGAAAGTTAGCTTCCGGGTACCAGCGGCCTCACTGCGTTTTAACCCACTAATTAAAATTCCTCTTGTGTCGACTAACTATCGGCGGAACTCCTTTTTGTTGCGAGCAGGTAAAACCCTTAACATTTGTGCTAAGGATATTGATTTAGATCTATTTAACACACCTATATCTACGCTTAGGCGGTTACTCAGTCAAAACTTCTTCACTTAGGCTATAAGTGTTTATTATTCACTTTTTGTTCTCTACCATTGTTTATTGTTGCGTGTACATGTGGTTGTTCTCTTGTGCTCTTGGTGTAGCGCGGCGTGTGTGCCTGCGTTGGCTGTTATTTCTGATATTTAAATACTTTGTCTCTATCGGTGAGAACCTTTAATTGGCTTTTTGTTACGTAATTTAGGTTCTATCTTGTTTTGTAAGCTGTTGGATCTCCAATAACAATAAATAAACAATAAATAAATAAATAAATAAACTACCGCCAAATAGCAGTGTCCGCATTGTTGTTTTCCGGCTTGGGGATAAGGCACTGGGTGGACTGTTAAGAAAATTGGTATTTCTGACGAGTGTCTAGACAGGCTTCTCAGCCGGGGTCAGTTTCCGGCCCTAAGACCTTGGCTTCCATCATAATGTAACGTAACGTCTGGATCTATTCGGGGGACAATCTCCCACGAATCGACCGAGTCCCAAACTAAATCTAGGCTTCTAAAGTCACGTCCAATAATCACAGTAAAACTGTCAAAAATATGTAAATACGACTCTACTGCAAGGAAATAAGGGTGTATATATACACGTGCGCAACTGTCATTTTCACTAGTCCCGAGTGTTGATGTAAAATGACATACTTTCCGCACTTGCATCAAAATGTATACATATCATCATGGTCTGAAACGGAAGAAACAGTGAGTCCCTTATCTAAATGTTTCTTCACGACCCAACATTTTTCCAGGTGTCTTCTCCTCTCGGTTTGGTGGCGGGCACATACCTGCCCCAGTTACCATCGCACGCGTCGCGCCGCGGTCGCCGCGCGGGAACTGTATAGAGTGGTTGGACTATATTGATGAGTTTATTCTAGCTGATTAAGTTACTATATTTTTTATTACGAAGCTAAAATTGCCAACTGGAACTGTTTTGTATCAAAAGCATACTATTTCTTTTTAAATAATAATAAATGAATAAATTTCTGCTAATGGCTAAAGAGCTTAAACATCATTTGCCAACCCGCTTTTTTTTTCTGTAACCGTAAATATTTCACGATTTTATTAACCTAATCTAACCTAATCTATAGGGTTCTTTCTACACGATAGTACTGAAATAAATCCTGAATAATTTGTATAACATTGGGTTGGCAAATGAAAAAGTTGGGAAACGATACATTTGGCAAACATTTTTTTGCCAAACGGTAGGCTCCGAAAATGACGTTGTTCTGAACACTAGTATAAAGCGGGCGTAGAACTGTTTTTTTTCTCAGATAATAATAATTAAAACAAACATGTTTTTGAGACAAACCAATAAGCATGTTTTTTTTCAGAACACCTTAAAAACGTTCCTGTTGTGAATTTACGAGATTATGAACAGTATTTGGAATCTCGATTAGGTTATGACTAAACATAACCCAAGATGCCTTCATGAAGCGAAGCCAAGCCAAGCCAAGCTGGTCTAACTCGGCAATAATTCAGATGAGGGTGTAACCAGGAGTTCATAACCTAACGCGAGCCTTGGGAAACTCTTAATATAACCACAGAACATACCTACTCGTCATTAATACTTAACACTCGATGTGGTGTTGCGCTCCCCGTCCGGTAAACACAATTTAAGCACCAACATGACGATGAGATTTCTGCCTGTGAAATATTTTAAGTGATCACGCGCAATAATAAATTATTTTTAACATTTATTTGATCGTTTCCTATTATCATAAAACAGTAAAAAATAGCATTTCATTGAGTCGCATACGTGACTTACTGGTTTTAAGAAGTTCAAAGTGATTTATGGGCAGAAACCCGTTTAATTTCTATGAATAACTTTTCTACGGAATCTGGAATTTGAACGAGGAAGCCGCAAGTGGGGCAACCTTGACATATAATTATTAGCCAGCGAAGTTCGCCGGCCACAACACAACTTGGACTTTCACAACTCTATGCGATTACTATCTCCGCGGTGCCGCCGGCACTCGAGTCTCGTTCCTTCGCCCGCCCCGGCCGAACGCGTCTTCAACACTCGCCTTGAATTAAAAAAATAAACAATTTGGCGCCAACATAGAAACGTCACTTAACTTTTTCATTTTTATGTTTGTATTATCAATGGTCAGTTAAACTGTGTTTTTGGAGACAAGTCGAGTTAGTGTTTAATTTAAAGTGGGCCGAGTTACGGATATGGCGCGGTATCACCTAGTTTGTTTGGTAAGTGTTTTTTTATGGAATAACTGTTTCGTGCATGCCCTTACGTGTAATATGGATCACGGAAATACTGTTATGATGAGCTGGCTGTTACATTGATGATTCCATCGCCGACCAAAGCTCTCGTTTATCGATTAAAGTATACCTACTAATACTTAAATTTATACTTATTTTTATTTAGTCACTTTATTTACAATGGCAACTATAAATACAATTATTTAATAATTATTTCGTGTGCTGATAAATATTAGGTTTAGAGAAAATATATTAGACTTTCACTGTCCAAAACGAATATCCCGGCAGTAAAAATAAAAACTAACCACAAATTGAACACGTGCCGGTTTGTCGGTTAAATTACGAGAAAAGAAGAAAGTGCGGCAAAAACCGGAGATGTGCGGAGAAACCGCGGACAGTGCGGCGAGGGACCGGGAGCTTGATGGTAGAGTGGATACATGCGTAAAACGCCACGCCGCGTGCGCGGCATGCGTGGTATTTTACCATGAAGGATATTCTTCTTCTTTGGATGTCGACGAAGCATTAGATGTAAGTTGAGCAATAGGTATTCAGCCGCGCAAACGGCGTTGCTAGAGGACATTCATTTGGATAAAAAAGATTGTGAAGTAACGCTTAAAAAGCTGTAAAAAATAATAATATTATTTGTCTCCGAGCGTTTCTCACCCCCTAAATAAGGTCCTGTTTCCATGAATTTTGAATATATTGTAATTGTTATGAAAAACTAGGTCTGTACGTTTCTGTTTTTTCGTTTTTTATTTATTTCTTCACAAGAAATATTTTTTTGGAAAAGAAAACGTACTTACAGACCTAGTTTTTCTCAATATCTACAACATAATCGTAAACATTGGACTACTTTTATAGGTTTTAGGGAAGAGAAACGTTACTGCATTTTGAATGGATTTTTTTTGCTTTACAATTCGTTTTAAAGCGTTCAAGCAAGAAGAATATAATGTTATAGCGCAGTTGCAGTCGTTACCTTATGGCCACTGTGGGAATATGCTGTGTCCAGTTAATATCTTCGGCTCAAAAGGAAAAACAGTTTTTGGCCCGTTGACATTAAAGGCCTACAGTCCCTAAAGAGGAACAGATCGAGAAATGTCCATTCGATTAGTGTTATTGTTGCGATTGAGGCGTTAAGAAAATATTTGCATTTAGATGAGTTGCGCCAGTTACGTGCATGTTCATTCTGTAGTACGCATGTTTGAAGTCTGTGCTCGGCGCGTAGTTGTAAATGATGCTACTATTATATAGTCTTATTAGGCTAGAGGCCCCCATCTAGAGGCTACATCCTGTTAATCTTCTTAGTCAATGCACTCTTGACTTTAAGCTTCATTAGGTATTGTGGTTTTCACAAGGCCCCTCGAGGCTCTCTCTGAAAACGTTCAGGCAAAGACAGGGCTTAAAGACATTTTCATCTACTCGTAAGTATATATAAGTACTTAGTAATAAATACCTATAGTGACTAAGTACTGAGAGATGATAATGCAGTCTAAAAATTTGCACCTGCAGTTATGTACATCGACCCCTAACTAGAAGATATGGCGACAGCGGGATACTAATTCTACGTCTAATATCTAATACAATTATTAAAATAATTATAGCTTAATAGTTTGAGGTTGGTTTACTATCTACCGGCTGGTTGTTTTCCCAAACGCTATGGAGGTCGGCAGCGCGGAATGCGCACGCGCCGCGATGCCGTTCCGTCCGTTACGCGATGCATATTGCATGAGCGCCATCCTGCACTCCCAGTCCGAGGGCCGTACAGGGGCGAGCTGTGTAAAATATCCTACTTCTTCATATACCCATAACTATTTCCATACCAATAAATACTCCTAATTGTTATTACAGTCTCTTTGACCAAAGCTACAGCAGGAATAGCGCAGGACATTAACTTGTACTGAGTAAATACGTATCAAGCGTCGGGCCTCGGGCTCCGTGACAGGCTCACCGTAGTGCGACAGTACCTAAAACCTACCTCTGCCAGTTTTCTGTTCGGGGACTCCTCAAGTCCTTACACAGTATACTGGTTTAGATAGATGCATATATTTTAGGATTATTCACAAAATTTGACACACGGCTCCTGGTCATAAGATAGGTACTTCTGAACCTAGAAGGAAGTAACGAGAGAATGGCGTTAAATATTTTTTACGCTGATGAATTAGCATAAAAACCAGTGCCCAAAAATCATTTTGGTTCTTATTTTCATGTAAAAAAGGGTCAACGTGATTAGGGAAATGATATCGTTGAATGATTTTAGCTACCTACTAACAACTAGATGACTTCAAAGAAAACACGACACGAATATAGTCTGAGGCGAAGATAGCTTTTTACGGAGAGGCAGCCTGACACATTGACATCACATTTGCATTTACAAACAAGTAAAGATAAAGACCAAAATAAGCATATCGGGGCATGCTACAAGATGTAAAGTCCCCAGTATATTGTAAACCTCTTTGAAAAGCGACAGTTGAACGGTTTAAACAAGCAGTTTGACCTACAGACCCGAGAATCCTGAGATTGTAAATGTGCAGTTCGATGCGACGCTTCGCGGTTCACGCAACTTGGCAAAAACTACGGATTAACTTTATACCAGAATATCGATGCGTCTTCACTTTTATAATAATTTTACATATTTGCCAAAAATAAAAAAATCTGACTGAATATCCTCAATAACCGAGAAGTTAAATCACATTCTTGGTTTAACATTAAATCCAAGCCACAAGTCTTTATGATAAAAACATCTTAGCCTGATTGTGCAAAATGTGGTTACAGAATTAACAACAATTTTTTAGACTCTTTGGTAATTCTGTAGCCCGAGTGGGGTAGGCCCACTCTGGAAATGAAGGCGTGAGTGTACGTTTATGTATATAAATCTTTATTACTTTTGCCACTAGAATCACTGGTTACACGGTCGCTATCTCGATTTAACCTGTACGTATGTACACGTGTTGACTAAATTTAAACTGTGGCTACATCCCACACCTTACGACTTATCTGTCGATCGATACCCAAGATGGCAGGATCTCGGTCAGTTCGCTACACTTTCGCGGGGCGGCGCCACTGAGTCACCGCATTGTTCGGCTGTCGAGGAGGTATTAGGGTCGCGTTCAATAGCCGATTAGCTTAGAATACTCGATAATGCTGATTGCTGAATGCAAATCGTGACGGCGATGGCTAAATGAGGGAGAAAATAAGGTTATACTCTGCTTTCATATCTTCTGGTTGTAATGGGAACACGAATTATTTCAAAAAAACCCGGAGTTTTTTTTTTATAACACTGGGAGGCAAACAAGCATGTAGGTAACCTGATGGGAAGTAATTAACACCGCCCATAACACCAGCAACTAAAGAAGAATTGTCGGTGCGTTGCCGGCCAATTAGGGAAATGTAACCTCTTTTCTTCAAGGCACCAATGTCATAACTGGGCTAGAATTAGACTTACGAAGCGTCTAAATAAAGCCAGATTTTAATTTTTTAATCGCTTGTCCGGCAAAAGTAGTGTCTAAATAACAATAACGTTTGAATTTGATATTCGAGAAATTGCCTATCGCTTTTTACTCAAATCTTCTGAGTAAAGCTGTTTTTTTTAACTTTAAAAACTTTTGCCCGGACAAAGGGTTCTATAGATGAGGCTACATGTCTATACTAATATCAGTAGTGATCAGTTTGTTAATGACGTTCCGGTTACTTGGGTGGAAGGAGCTCCTCAATTAAGTCTCTCTCTTGAACTACGCTGAAGTCTCCCCGTACAAAATGATCCACTTGGCATCAGGTCCGTAGATCCTTGCTTTCTTATAAAGGTGTTCGAGATTCATAAGGAAATTTTAACACCGTTTGAGCACGGATACTCACTCAGCTGTTCAGTTAAGTCGAGCTGTAAATAATTCATATAGGGTACACCGCGCATATAATTAAATGGTCCCTTTAAGTACTGTATCCTTCGCCCTGACTACAATTTTAAAGAAAACTTATGTTGGGACATTTAATAGACCAGAAAGGTTGTTCTTATCCTTTCCCAGTATCCTAAAAGGTCTCGGTCGGTAGTTTCCAGAGTATGTTTTTTTTTTTATGGCACAGAGAAGGCAAACGAGCACACAGGCCACCTGATGGTTAGTGGAAACTGTGACCCATAGACATTCGCATTCACAAGACTGCAAGCCTGAGACTGCAAATGCGTTGAGATGATAAGATGGAATGCCTCTATGCTAGTAATTTCTATTTAATTAAGGGACATATTTTAGTAAACGCTTCTAAGGTTTACGATGTTGTTTAATTGGAAGAGAGTTTCTGTAGTGGTCTTAGTTAATTGCAACATAAATTGAGTTGAAGCTAACTGGTACACCGCCCGTAGAAGTCCGAAGACAGTATCTTAGATTGTTTGTGTTTGACTGTTACTAAGTTATGCGAAAAAAAGGTTATTACCGGTCACAAAATTATTATTTACATTAAGATTACCACGCCAGCTCCTGCCAAGTTTCACGCAGGCTTGTGAACCGTCGCAGTCATTCAACTGGCTGGGGCGCGAACTTGCTAATAGCTCCGTAAGGAACTAACAAACCGCGCACACGCGGTAGTTTACACTTATATTTCAAATCCTACTAAAACAATGTAGTTTGACCGCCAATTCACTGGAAAATAATAACACGAGTCTGTTAGACAATTATTAGTAATTTGAACATTATTTATATTTTGCGGTCCAAAGATGCTAATTTATCGAGGTCTTCAATTTTATAAACAAGGTACAGATAATGTGCACGTTGTGCGTCTTGTCTAGACCTCCTACTTTTCTAGGTCGACTCTAACTTTCATTATGTAGGTATTTATTGATTGAAGAAAATGGAGAAATTGAATTGACGCCAGATTCCATTAGCATGCGTACATTGCATGCATTTTTTCAGAGTCCTACAATCGTTTTAACCGATATGTGTATAACGCGGAATACCTTTGTTTCGGCGAAATATGTTGGCCAAATGTTTTCTGTAACAGTAAATATTTCAGGATTTTATAAAAACTAACTTAACCTAACCTATAGGGTTCTAGGTACACGAAGGTACTGAAATAAATTCTGAAAAAAAAACATTGGGTTGGCAAATGAAAAAGGTGGGAAATGATACATTTGGCAAACATATTTTTGCTAAACGGCAGGCTCCCGTATAGCGCAGTGTCCACAGACCTAGGGGCAGAAATTTGATTCAATGTCAGATCACTTCACACACAAGAGATGTTGGTTTTCTACTTACCATTGAAACTAACTCTTACGTAATATACATTCTTTCATTTTTAATGGCCAAAGTAAGACATCCCATTTAATTTGACGTCGGGTTTTACGTTATTATCTTAAATATTAACACCATAATGTTAATATTATTCCACTTCGCTAGAAGTTACAGATTGTTGGGAATGGATGACCGCGTGGGTAACCCTCGCGGGACCGTGTTTACAAAACGGTGTGGAATAGTTTTGGAGGTTCAGGTAGTTGTCCTTAACTCTGCAGTGAACGAAACAAATTTAGAGTCAGTTCTTGTAGAGTTTTGAAATGGCACATGGAAGCCATGTTTGCTTTCTTAAGCAAAAGGGAGCCTTGCAGACGAGCAAGTGCGAGCTCCTGGTCGTAAGTGATTACCGCAACCCATCCAGACAGCAAGTTCCTTAGGGAATCAGAGTTGAACTAAGCGGGATCTATACCTGAGACTGCAAATGCGTTGCCAACCCTGAGGACCGGAATCGAATGCATCTTTTTAGGGTTCCGTCCCCAAAGGATAAAAACGGGACCCTATTACTAAGACTTCGCTGTCCATCTGTCTGTCTGTCATGTCATGTCTATCTGTATCTCATGAACCGTGATTGCCGCTATAACAACAAATACTAAAAACAGAATAAAATAAATACTTAAGGGAGGCCCATACAACAATCCTGATTTTTAAAGATGGTACAGAATCCTTCGTGCGCGAGTCGGACTCACACTAGGCCGGTTTTTCGTTATGGTGTCTCGGTCATTAAAAAAAATTAAGCTTTCGTTCGTTAGGTTAGGGTTGCAATCATGAAACACTAATAAGTTTTGAAATTCAAGCGGAAATGGCTTTAGGATAAACGAAAATTCGGACAGACGATTCATTTGGACAATCATCGATTCATTTAGAATGTAGATATTAAAAAAAAAAACTAATTATTTAAATAATAATCGCTGTCCCTCTTTCTCCTGCGTGTTTTGGGTGAGGCTGTCCCGCTCCGCGGTGTCCGGCGCGGGCGCCGACCGCGCGGTCACTGGGTGAAGGTCAGCGCTAACGGGACGTGACGTCACGGCGCGTGCGCGGACTAACTTGTTTGGAACTGGGGGACTTGTTGTGGACTTGCGGTCGTTGGTGAGGCTGTGCGGCTGTGAGGCTGTGGCATTCTGTGGACCTGTGTACCGTTAAAGATTTGGGATACGGTATCCTTACGATGGGTTTTTTGACAATTACAATTATAGGTACATTAGTAGGGTAGCGAAGGTTTTTAGTGTTACATAGGACACAAATCCAGAGTCACGTGATGTACCAGAGACGCGATTGGTTTAAAAACTAAACGAATAGAAACGCTAGTTAGCGTAAAGAACTACGAGTAAACAATGCATCTTCGCTAGGGCCTCAGCTATAGCACTTTATTTTACCTGAAGGTAAGCGACGGACGACGGAGTTGAGGATGGAGTTATCTGGATCAGTAACAGCCTATTGACTCTTCAAAAATCAAGAAAATGTGGTTACAAATGTACAGTCAAGGGCAGTAATATCTATACAGCCATCGCGTCAAATATATATATGTATACACGGACCTTATTGCCAATGGCATAAAGGTGTATGGATATTTTTGACGTCTTGGGAACATGTATATATTTATGCCCTTGACAGTACAGTCAACAGTATAAATAAAGTGATCATTACTTGTCGCTTTCAATCGTTTCACAATTTTGTATGACATTTCAAACATGACGTTAAAGTGACAAGGTACGTTTGTAAATGATCACTTATTTATGCTGTTGACTGTACAATTTTCTTCAGCCCAGATTATACAGGGTGGAAGAAACGAACGCCACATGGACGGCCATTACCTTAAATATTAGAAATAGCCAATTCTACGCAAAGGAGATCTACTTACTTTTATTTCTGAATAAAATAAATCCTACATTTATGGATTTTCCATTTGTTTCCTTTGCGTAGAATTTGGATAGTTGCCGTCCTTGTGGTGTTCGTTGTTTCCATCCTGTGATGGGGTAACGCACCCAGTGCTGGTGCGGCGCGGTGCGGCGGTGCGCGGTTAGTTCCCCGCGCCGCCGTCGCGCTCTGGTTGCTGTAACGGCGCCACCGTCGACGCGTGACTCCGCGCCCCGTTCGCCGATGAGCTTGTAATTATCAGCTTGTACTGTCATACAGTTAGGGCTTTAGATATACGGACCGTGGAAACTATTGCCCAGGACTCGTATTATGGTCGCCTTTCGCGGTGGATAAAGCTTCCGTCACTCTCGCACTTACACACTGGTCAGAAAGTGACACTTGTTTTATCCACATAAATAAACACGGCCTTAATAGGCCGCAGCAGCTATGGTGCAATGAGGCAGCAACAGCTATGGTGCGATGGGTTGATGTGTGTGGACTTGACAGAGCTCAGGTGCCCTTTTTTGGCTTGGAGAAGTAAAACGAACACACAGGCCTGAGACCTGACGATAAGTGGGATCTGAGATCTATAGACATTCTCATTGCCAAGACTCCAATCTCAAGACTGATATCCAAAGACTCTGAGAGTCTGAGGACTAAGATATTAATGCCTCTATGTTAGTAATTTCATTGGTACCTACTCCTATCCCCAGTCCCCACACAATGCGAACACTGCCTAAAACTGCCGAAAAATCGAAATTTGAAGTTAAAATCAGCAATACCCCTAATCTCTCAACCACAGATTCAACCAAATTAGTGAGAAAAGAGTTTAAACGTAAACTTATTTAAAATGAAACCTACTTATAAGAAAATTTGGCATCTCAAGCCTTATTTTAGAGCAAATCAGGAAACTGTATGTATACCCTAGCCCTCCAGTTGGTTAGAGTGCCTAAAGAGTCGCAAACGCCGTAAATTTCAAAAGTGTAGCATCATAATTTAATCTAATCATGCATAGATACCCTTCTACACTCAACCAATTGACAAAGGAAAATTATATTCACCCGCGCGTATTTTGGCCTAACTAACGTCAAGAAACATCTTATCTCATGCGGCGTGTAACGGATCCAAACGCACGCACCTTATCCCTGATCATGATAACATTTCAAAAAGAACCATGACCGATCATATCATATCGCTGTTACGTAGATGTCACTCACAGGCCACAGCCATAGCTGTCAGGTACAGTTACGCCCGCTACCCGCGCAAAAATGCCGCATGCCGTCGCGATACTTGCGTGCGAGGAGATTTACACTGGTCGCGGATTTATTTAAATGTTGTCCGTACCGTAGTATCAAAAAGATGATGGGGTAGCCTCGGAGATGGCGTGGGCTTATGTTTGTGCATTTAAAGTACGTATTGCTCGTTCTCGTAGCTAGAGCTAAGTATCCTAGAGCTTAGTTTGGTACAGTTGAATTCATAAATATGTGTACACTTTAGCACCTTGTCACTGTGACTACTCATAATGGCAGTTTAAACATAACAATGTACTAAAGTGTACACATAGTTATGAACTCTACTGTACAAGGACAATTGGTGCGAGGTTCTGCCCCAGCAATATGTATTTATTTTAAAGTCAGAGTCAATGTATAGGTACAATCTTCACGCCACGGCTACTCGTAATATTTTCTAGTGAATTTCGTTTCAAAGCAAGTAAAAGTTTAAACGACGCGCCGCCATGATTGCCCATGATTGCTCCTTTGTCCACCATCTTTCCAGTTTTCTAAAAAAGAAAAGTGGCTGCAGACGTAAACAACCAAACCGTTCCTAATTTCACATTGTATGTTCTTGCCTACTTGTATTGTCTGATTTAGGGTAAAATACATCCATTATTTACGGCAGTAGGTATTTGTCAGCGTTAGCCATTAGGTCCCGTTGGTCCACATTCCAATCGTATTTTGCCACTTCGTGCCAGATATCCGTCCGTATACGAATGCCTCAATAACATTATTTAAACTCGGCGAAAGGTATTTAGTATTTAACTACGTAATTTGGATCGTGGTCAGCATTACTGGTGGATAAATGATCCTCGTCTCACCGCGACAGATAAGAACCTCGTTGGCTTCGAGATTAATGCTTTTTGTGGCGGTTCGGAAGTCTTTTAACGTGGGTCGTTAAAAGTAAACCATTTACGGAGCAAAATGCAACACAATATCAAGTTGGGATTTAAAAGTCAAATAAAGTGAAACTCATAACATTTATTTAACACTAGCTTCTGCCCGCGACTTCGTCCGCGTAAATTTCGATTATTGTAATTCCATCGGGAACTTTTAGATTTTCTGGGATAAAAAGTAGCCTATCCAGTGTATAAGCCATCTCCATTCCAAATTTCATCCAAATCCGTCCAGCCGTTGCAGCGTGAACCAGCAACAAACACTCACACGAACTTTCGCGTTTATAATACACACTGCAGTACAACAGACAGAACAAAAAAAAGAAATATTGGAGCAACCACCATCTTATCCAATAACCCACCGCCAAGCAACAGTGTTCGAATTGCTGTGTTCCGGTGTGGGAATAAGACAACCGGTGAAATTACTAGCATACAGGCATTTAATCTCAGTCCTCAGGGTTGGCAACGCATTTGAAGTCTCAGGGTTGCAGTTTTGATGTTGTAGTCTTAAGATTTCAATTGTCTTTGGGTCTCAGATCCCTTTACCATCAGGTGGCCTTAGAGCTCGCGTGCCTTTTTACTGCCATTAAAAAAACATAAGAAACATTTGGCTGTAGTGTGAAGTCAAATAGAGGACTCAGCTCGGCACGTGCTTCAGCCGGAGCCACAACGCTGGTTCTCAGCTGAGCCCTGGTGTAACCATTTGTAGCTCCTTTCACAGGGAATTGGTATATCTGGACACCTGATTAGGAATTATGACACAAAGTAAGAGTTCACAGCTCGCCGTTGATAGAGAAATTAAATGCAGTTTTTTTTCTCTTAGAAGAGGAAAAGCAAGCAGCGGCGTGGCTTGATGAAGACTTTGCCTTATGTTGATGATGGTTCCCAGACTTTTAGTTCATCTGAGCATGACCATGTGTTTGGAAAAACACTATCATCTTGATAAGTAAACCGTTCGATAGTTTACTAAAACCTTAAGTTTTAACACTAGCTTAACTTTCATCTTGTAATAAGAATAATTATTATTTAAAAAGGAAAAGTAAAAGCCTACCTAGCGACGCGCTTCTTCTCAATGATGTCTCCACTCGCAAAGCGTTGGTAGATTCAGACGTCTCAAAGTGCTACAGATTTGAAATAAAGATATTCATTTTGGTGTTACGCACAAAATTGAAAAAAAACGGACCCCTGTCCGTCTGTCCGTCACAGCCAATTTGCTCCGAAACTACTGGACCGATAGAGTTGTAATTTGGTACACATATGTAAATTGATGACCCAAACATAGATGTGAAACGTTATTTTTTTTGTTTTAAATAATGGTAATTTTCGGGGGACAAATTAGTCAATTAAATAAAAAAAGTTATGCAAACCTTACTGTGTCATACGAAAGTGTGACTAGTGTGTCTGTATCAAATGAAAGGGCTCGTTATGAGGATACCAAATATATTTTTGTTATCATTGTAAAATAAATCGTTTTGATTTTATTCATTCCACCGTCGTCGTCGTCCCCCCCCCCCCCCCCCGCCTGATCTACGAAACCAAGCATTTTTTTGAAAAAAATACAATATATAGTTCATTGCTTGACAGGAAAACCTATAAGAATTCAGTCAAAAAATAAATTACGGGTGGACGTAACCCTCTCCACCTCGCACTTGGCCGGTTCTCAATTTCCATCATAACACCCGAAAAAATATTATTTACAAAACAAATAGGAAAGATTGCAGTTGGTAGCCACAGTCGTATTCTTTTCTACTTTATTTATTTTTCACTTGAGCCTCGGTATTTTTCCTTAGCTTTCACTAGCCCCAAATAGGTTGCATCAAACCACAGAAAGTAAATTGGGCAATTTCCGAAGTGTTCCGCGGACGCAGCCGCCATCGAAGGTTGGGCCGTGTTCCACTGATACGCACGTACGAGTACGACTGTACGAGTATTATTTCTGATTGCAGGTTGCTGAGTTTTGTCTGTTCCTTCGAGTCCCTTTTTGTCAAAGCAAGGGCAGGGTAAAATAGGTATAAACCAGCAGAAATCGATCGAAAGTCGAAAAAATGCAATGTGCAATAGGCAGTGTTCAC
Organism: Acleris sparsana; assembly: GCA_923062465.1. Lineage (NCBI taxonomy): Eukaryota > Metazoa > Arthropoda > Insecta > Lepidoptera > Tortricidae > Acleris > Acleris sparsana. Next base: position 13,100,923 of record OV281308.1, read on the forward strand.
CTGGGTCCCCTGGGTCCCCGGGGTAATAGTGACGCTATTTTCGAGATGTTCCAGGTTAAACTGTCATCTCATACATTTTACAACAGTAACTTTTACTAAACCAAATTTAGCTTTATTGGTACGTCCTAAGTGCCCCCTATCAGAAGGTCACTGATTACCTTTAATTAACTAGGAACACTGTATTAATGAAGAAACCGGCGCTCAATGCATCTGCTACCAAAATTTATTTATTTATTTATTTATTTATTTAATATTGGCCAAGTAACAATACATTACATTTTAGCAAGTCAGGTTTGGTACATAATTCCCTTAAAAATAACATGCATCTATATCTATTACTTATCTTATAACATTTATAGCTCTAATAAACATTTACTTCTAAGTAGATCCATGTATTCGTTGATGGAGTAAAATGGGTTTTGTTGACAGAATACTTTCATTTTCTTTTTGAAATCACTAAGTGACAATTTAGTAACCTTGCAGGGCAGTAAATTGTACATATTAATTTTAAGTGGTATCCCTTGTTTATAATATTTCTTAGTTCTCGTTTTAGGTATGCATAACTTATGTTTATTTCGTGTGTTAAGTTTGTGGACGTCTTCCCTTGTTTTCATAATATCTTTTTGTGTATGAATTTCTACCAAGCTATTAAATATGTACAAGGAAATAACAGTCATTATTCCATCCTTTTTGAAGTATTTCCTAGCGGATTCGTACCTATGTAAATTATGCATTATTCTAATTGACCGTTTTTGTAGTTTTAGTACTTTTTGGATGTCTGATCCATTTCCCCAGATATTTATTGCATAGCTTATATTTGCATGTATGTAGGCATAATACGTCATGGTCAAAGATTTTTTGTTAATTAGTGGTTTTAGTTTAATAAGAGCGTAGTTACCGCTTGCAATTTTTTTACAGATCTTGTCAATGTGTAACTTATGGCTAATATTATTGTCAATTTCATAACCTAAAAATGTTGTGTTTGTTCTATTAGTTATTCCTATGTCATCTATATCGTCGATTTCATTTTTATGTTTCATTGTATAATTTATTAATGTCGTTTTTCCTGTGTTGAGCATTATACCGTTGGCGTCAAACCAATTTTTTAGTGCAAACATGGCATCTTTGATTTTATTTTTTGTGTCAGGTAGGTTAGGGCCTTTGATTCCCACGTGAGTGTCATCGGCAAATAGTGTCACAAGTGAGTTTTGAGGTAAGCAAGCTGGCAGATCGTTTATGTATATTAAAAACAATACAGGACCGAGTATAGAGCCCTGAGGCACACCAACATTTAGTTGGACCTCGTGAGATTCAATTCCATTTACACTGACTATTTGCGTTCTATTTTCAAGGTAGCTTTTGATTAAATTAAGTTCAACACCGCTAAACCCATAGTGTTTTAGCTTTACTAATAGGACATCATGTCTTAAGCAGTCGAAGGCCTTCGATAGATCGCAAAATAAGCTAGCGCACTTTTGTGAATCATCCATAGCCTTTAAGAAAAATTCAGTAACAGCGCTAAGTGCCATTGTGGTACTTTTGTTTTTCCTAAAACCAAACTGGTTTTGGTTGAAAATTCCATTCATGTCGAAGTGCTCTAATACTTTGTCCTTAATGATTGTCTCTAATATCTTTGATATCGCAGGAAGAATACAAATGGGTCTATAATTATTTGGGTCGTCTTTCTGATTTTTCTTATAAATCGGAATTACTTTTCCTAGTTTAAGGCAAGATGGAAATATTCCTTGTCTAAGACAACAATTTACTATATTCAGTACTAATTCTAAAATGTAATCATTTTCAAGAGTTACTTTTTTGATAAAGTCGGAGTTCAATTTATAAATGTCTTTGGAGTATTTATTTTTCAGAGATTTAATTTTTTTTCTTAATTTATTTAAGGTCAGTGGTGGAAAATGTATTTGATTTTTTATTTGTTTTTCAGAAGTAAGAAGTAGGTTCTTACACTTACACAAGTCAGTCTGAGAATTATGTGCTATTCTTTTTGCTACGGTTGAGAAAAATATATTAAGAGTTTCAGCAATTTCTCGATTATCGTTTATAGTGCGCCCATTTTCGTCGCGTAGTTTTTCAATGTTCCTATTTCGTTTTGTAGTATGTTTACTTGTTTGTTCCTTTATTATATTCCAACATTCCTTAGATTTATTTTTTGCTTTACTTATTCTATCCGAGTAACTAATTTTCTTTGCAGTAGTTAATACTTTTTTATATATCTTTTTATAGAGTTTAATTTTAGCAATTATTTTATTACATGGGGCTAAATCCTGAATGAACAATAACTTCTGTAAATTATTTTTAGATACTTCTATTCCTTTTGAATACCATTTGTTTTTTTTTGCTCTCGGGCAAGACATAATCCTTTCAGGGAATGCTACATTAAAGTAGTGTAGGATTCCATGCAGAAAAGATTCCATTTTAGCATTAGGGTCCTCATTAAACAAAATTTCACTGAGCAATCTCTCGTCATTACAAATTAGGTAGTAAAAATAATTATAATTATGCTTAGACATATTTCTTATATACAATGGGGATTTCTGAGTCAGTTTAGGGTTAGTTGCTTCAATTCTAATCAGTATAGCATTATGGTCAGATAACTTAGTATTAAGGACTCGAGCTTTACAATTTTGCTTGCTAAAGTTAATTATAAAATTATCGATACAAGTTGCACTCTTTCCCTTTGTCCTAGTTGGTTCATGTATAAGGTACTCACAATTATAGCTTTTAAGGATATTCTTGAATTTGTTTACTTTATTGTTTGATTTTAGCATGTCCAAGTTGAAGTCTCCAGTCAAGATCACTTGTTTGCCTTCCTTAGTAATTTTACCAAGGATAAGCGTGATTGTGTCTTTGAACATATCGAAATCATAATCAGGGCGATAAACACATATTACCACGACTTTTTGTGACTTCAGCTCGATCGCTGATATTTCACAGTTCATTTCAATGGATAACCTACAGATATCTTGTCGTTGTTTGCATTTTATATCGTTTCTGATGTAAATCGCAACGCCCCCGTGATTAAATAATTTCCTATTGAAGTAAGATACTAACTGAAAATCTTCGATGGTCATTGTTTCCACTTGTAAGTCAGTTGCCCATGTTTCAGTTAAGCATAGCACGTCACAGTTAAAACTATCTATTAGCACTTCTATTTCTGCGTACTTATTGCTAATGCACTGGATGTTAGTGTGAATTATTACTAAGTCTGATCCTGTTTCCCCTTTACGGTCAGAAAAGGGCTAGATTTTGTGTCCTTGTTGTCATCGGGTTGACATTGGATGAACGTTAGTGGAGAAGTTCCGCCGTATTTTACTCGGGAAGTGAATATTAACGAGTCTAATACATATTTTCGTAATAGTTTTTTATCTCCGGTCCAAGGGTTCAGTTCTAGATAGCGTATGTTCTCATGGCCGTGTGCTACTTGTGATATTTGCCTATTTATCCAGAATATATCGTCGTTATTCACTTTATCATACAAAATGCTACTTATTATTACTTTAAATCTTCTCGTCGCTTGGCATAAAAGAGTGTTTAGCATCCTAACGTATGATCTCTTTGTGTGAGTATTCATAGAATACTGGCTTATTAATATAGCAACTGTGTCCCTTTCAGTCAAGTCTTCGGTGTCTACAGTAAAACGCTCAAGGATATTCTCAAATGTCGCTTGGGGCTTACAGATATTTACGACATTGCATAAGTCAGTTGATTGGTTTAGTTGTGAACCTAATCCTGCTCCTAATTTGTCAGAGTAAATTAATATTTTTGCCTTTTGTGTGTTGTTTTGTGTAATTTTGTTGTTTGTTTGTTTACATTCTGCGTCTTGTGTGCTGTCTGAATAGTTTTTTTTTATTTCCTTTTTGTTCTTATTTTTAAGCTGAGCTTTCTTCAGGTGTGTGTCGCTGATAAATTTGTCGACCTCTTTTCTATTCTTATGTTTTGTTAGGGCTTTGATTGTTTTATTTTGTTGTCTAATCCTGCGGCTAAGATTTTTATTTTTCAATGTCTTCAGATTAGTTCTTGGTTTGTTGGTGTTTACATTATCTTTTGTCAGTGGTTTTAAGCTATTTGCGCTGGTAGTTTCTATGTCCTCGTTAAAGTCTATTTTTTTTTTGCATTGTTCTAATTTATTTTTAGTTTCGGTTTTCTTAGTTTGATTGGTTAGCTTTTTTTTGGGCTCACTAAGTATATTTTTGCACATGTCTAGATACATGTCCAATTTCTTTTGAGTGTTAACATGATTTCCTTTTAGCATGTTAATTTCTTCGTTTAAGTTAGCGATTTCATGATGAGCAATTTCTAATTCATTTTCAGCATGTTGCAATTTTAGCTTAAGATTTTGAATTATGTCATTATCTGTGGCATTAGACATATCAGGAAGACTTATATTAAGTTGACTGCTCTCAGTAATCATATCCGAATTAATTGTTTGCTGTGATTTGACTCTTTTTAGTGTATGTGAGTTTTTTTGTAATAATTTTATTTGTTCCGTTTGCATCAATTTTGATTGTTCCGTTTGTAATTTTAGCCTCCTTCTTGTCATTATTGTTGGTGTGGATTTACTTGAACTCATTGTTAATCTTGCAGCGAAATAATAATTTTATGCGATTTTATTGATCGTATTTTTACAAAAATACTTTGGTCTCCTTAAACTTCGTCGGTAAAATATATCGTCTACTCGAACTTGCTACCACACTGCTCAAGTTTAATTTACTGGCAACTTACTTTTTTCTCGTGATGGTGGTAATAGCGAACCTCTGTCAAGTGTCAGTTGTGAGCCAATCAGCTGAATTTACGTCTGTTAGAGATATTGTTTTTAAAATCAAAATCCCCGTTATTAATCAGAGAAATGTTTGAAATTCACGATTTAACGGTTAATTGTTTGTTTTCTCACCATCGAAAATGTTGTGCTGTGAGTTTCAATCGGCTGCTTCGGTCGAAATCCACGTAAGTGTTCTTAGGTTATGTTTAGCCTCCTGTACACCGACTTTAAACACACTTAGGTAATTTTAATGAAAATAAATAACACAGAGCAATTCAATAGTGGTTTTCACGGCCAGTGTTGCCAGCGAAGTCCCAGCGAAGTACTTCGCTGCCGGAAATCGGAGTGCGCCCTAAGCACGCCGGCGCCACTCGCCATACCACGGTAGAAGGTTGACAGCATCTCGATGGCGGGCATTCACGATAAGTAACTGTCGTCATAAAGATAACGTGCGCCATATCCCCGAGCCGATTAAAACGGTAACTGAGTGAGCCTCGAAGTGGGCCGCGAAGGTAATGAGAAATTACAAGCATTTTTTACTAAAAACTTTTCAGTTTCAAAACCGTTTTTTTTGCTGGCTCTAGCTGGTCTAACTCAAGCTGAGTATGAGCCAGGATTATGCAATTACCTAGAATTGGGAGAAAATATTCTTTGCCGCGTGAAGGAACATCACTTGACTGGCAAAGCATCCCACTCCTGGATAGACGTTGGCTGTCCGTAGACGGTCTTAAAGACAGTCGTTTGCACCGTCTGTGAGATGTCCAAGAAGTTTACAACTGTTTTTATATTTCATTTTCTTAAATTAGGTGATTGCAGGGCTTTTCTTTGAATAATGTTAGTCTAAGGAAATCTCTGCCAAGACGTTCGCTGCGATTCAATGTATCATTATCAAATCATCGCTGCCTGTGTCTCTGCTAAAATAAACCACACCTTGCCACCAATTACGTTCGTATGCCTTATTCCACCTGCGAGAAAACATCTACAGTAACCTGAAGTGAAAACTACCTATCTCTAGGCATCGTGGAACATTTCTCACAGCAGCTTCTTGCAGGATGTACCTATATGCGGCTATACGCTTAAATGACTCAAGTTAGCGTTTTAAAATATTACCTGAAGTCACTATAAAGCATGTATTTCCCGTAGTGGTGATCGCGAGCGGAAAGCTGTCGAAGCTCGGAATGCGGCGGCGGCGACCGTTACCGCACATTCCGTGCCGCCGCGGTTTACGTGCGAACTAGTAAACAAGCCGACTGGCCTACGAGTCGTTCAGTAAAGCTTGACTACTGTTCATATTAAACACAAATGCATGCTGCATGAGACCTAAATTGCCCAAAAATATACGCTGTCCTACTTTGCTGACCAAAGCAAAAAAACAGTATGCGCGTATAGACCACACTCTTGTATTACCTTTTTCTTTTGAACGGTAGTACTGCCCTACTAGTTGCTCTACTTAACTAATCTGCACGCACAGCACGTCATGTCTTCCTTGTACAATGACCTAAAAGTACCTACCTAACCTTATCTTTATAATAAATTGTTTAAAAAATTGGTTTATTGGTTTTTTCTTAGTATTGTTATAGTACATTGTGCATCAAGGGTAGTATGAAGGGAATTACTAACGAGAGTGTTAGAAGCCCGACGCCGAAGGCGGAGGGCTTTTAATGACTCGAGTTTGTAATCCCCTTACTGCCTGTGATACACACAATGGTTTTCATCACATTTGCGAGGAAAAACACTTTAACTCTGCAAAATATAAAGAAATAACTTTTGACGAACGGGAACGTAAATAGAAACGATATTTTTTTTGTGACCTCTACCACAGATAATAACTGCGTTTAGTTTCGACCTGGATTCGAGCCAGATTTAGCCAATTTGATAAAAATGTATAATTACTAAAATTAATGATAAATGTTGATATAAACTTGAAATAGGTATAAAAATAATGAAGTTTAATGAAGCGTATAGGTTTTGTGTAATGTAAGTTAGTCTATAGCTAATTTTTAAAGATGAAATTAGAAACCGATTTAATTTTTGGCTGAAAATTAAACCTCCTTATTCAGAAATGATGTACGAAAGAGTTGCAAATTTTAAAAAGAAAGTCATTACTCCCTAGGGATGACAAACTCGCCATAATTCCCGCGGGAACAATTTAGGCCATTGTCCTTCTGTATACAGGCATGGAATAACACCATTTACGAGCAAGTGTGATGAAAAAATATTTATCCGGGGTTCCGACCCCGCCTCCGTATTTCATCTCCCTGACTTCCCAAGGGTTATATTTTTGTCATGTGTCAGTAGGAACGTACCCAAATAAATATATTTATATGCCAGGGGGTAAATCAGTTTCGAAATTTTTGCGGTCCAGTGTCGGCCACGCATTATACAAGGAGCTGAACCATGTTGTATATATACCTTGTCGCTTTAACGCCTTGGATAGACAGAAATGCTTCTGCAAACATGTCACTATGTGTCTCTAGAACCACTCTGCGCAAATTAGCACTTTCAACCCTTACTCCATTTGGTAGTAAAATAACGGAGACAAGTGAACTTTCGTATTTAAGATTACGTTCACTTAGTCGGCTATCCAAAGAGAATGGCCACCGATCGCCGCGCCTAGGATTATGTTATCAGCTCGCTCGGTTCGCCAAACTGGTCCCCGGGCTATCGACACATCTAGGTCTGCCCTCCTGCCGAGCGAGTGGGCGGCTAGGGCAGTAGGCCTGGGCTAGTTGCATTCTAATGTTCGCAAAGATTGTAGGAAACAGACCACAGCGGGGCTGCCGTGATTAACACAGATAAAGTAATCTATGTACCTATGTATGTAGGCATGTATGGTGTTCAGTACAGTACGTCGTGTTGGCCTAGTTGGTAGTGACCCTGCCAACGAAGCTAGCGGTCCCGAGTTCGATTCCCTGTATTTGCTCTGAGTCTTGGCCGTTTTGTATGTATTTTACCCTACCGGGTCAAAAGGAGGTATTTTTATCGTTGTATTGAGCGTCAGAACTGTTCCTGAGTCTTGGGTGTAATCTATAAATAAATAACACAGTGATGACTTGCGGATCTGAGACGTGGGCGCTAACAATGGGCCTCATAAGGAAGCTCAAAGTCACTCAGAGGGCTATGGAGAGGGCTATGCTCGGGGTTTCTCTGCGCGATAGAATCAGAAATGATGATATCCGCAGTAGAACTAAGGTTACCGACATAGCCCGAAGAATAGCTAAACTGAAGTGGCAGTGAGCGGGGCACATTGCTCGCAGGACCGATGGCCGATGGGGTCAGAAGGTTCTGGAGTGGCGTCCGTGGACCGGAAGACGAGCTGTAGGTAGGCCTCCAACAAGATGGAGTGACGACCTCGTCAGGATCGCGGGACCGCGGTGGATGCGAAAAGCACAATACCGGTCTGAGTGGAAAGCCTTGGGGGGGGGCTATGTCCATCAGTAAACGTCTTTCGGCTGACATGATGATGATGATGAAATAAATATCACGGGACACTCTCGCACAATTTAGTCCTAAATGCAACTAGACGATAAACAAATTTATAGATAGACATACATACTTAGATACATCGCTAACTCAGAAACAAATAAGTAGGATCGCTTCATTTGCCCGCATTTCATTTGCTATAATTGTATCACTTGCCATAATATTTGTATAATTACGCCATAAAGATTTTTTTTCTGTAATGTAAACCTTTCAGGTATTTTTTACATGGCATAGAGCCAAATAGGTTAGGTTAGGTTTGTTTTATAACAATTCGGAATACTCGTAGTTCACAGTTTCAGAAAAATGCCTTTATGGCAAATTAATATTATGGCAATTGAAACTCGGGAAAACAATAGTGAACCCAAATAAGTACCTACTCGTGCTCACCATCTACATTATAGCTTATTTATAGTAGCTTCGTACTTTCGTAGGCACTACCAACTACTTACCAATACTAACCGAAAGTCCGCATATTATTTATTTTACAAGTTAATATGCTTGTCGCTGTCTAGATCCTACACACAAGCAACACCTAGCTAGCTTAGTTAGTGATCAGGTTAATTTGTGTATGCAAGTCCCTTGATTTTTATGTACTTTCATATTAATGTTCCAGGCGCTGTTGTCCCTGCTTGCGCGCGCGCTGCCGGACGCGACGTCCCCCTCCCCCGCGCCCGCCGCCTCGCCCGCCCCCGCGGAGCCGCGCGCCGACGAGGTCGCCGACGACCCGCCCGAGGGGTACTACGCGTTCGTCGAGTCGCCCAACGCCACACCTCCCAGGTAACACATCCAAAAACCATTCTTATTCTTCTTAGCGTGTCGACGGCGTGTTAGATGTGACTTGACCAATATTCTGGCACGCGAACGGCATTGCCAGTGGCGTCATATAGGTCCTACCGCGTGCAGGTGTCAGGGCACGCGGGGTAGTGCAGGAGATGCGCCATGGACTGTGGTGAAGTGCCGCAGCTGCAGTGGTCAAACCCATTTTGATAGGTCCTTGCATCCCGGGATGCAGTGTCTTTAAGTAAAACAAAACAGCAGTTCCCTACTTTTAATTTTGCAAGGCAGACACCTTGCAAAATTAACCCGGGGAAAATATACTTATGTTTACATACAAAATCTGGGGGCCACCGACCCCCTAGGAGTATATCCCACCGGGGCGTTTCGCCTATAGTGTTTTTACAGGAGGTTACGGGACCGCTATTATATGTATAGCGCCAAAACAACCCCCTAATGACGCGGTTGCAAGGTTGGCTCTTCTTCGCGAGGGGGCTCAACTAGTTCCTCAAACGTATTACAGGCTCTTCTTCGAAAGTCTCAACTGGACTCAACTGTAAAAATACGTGATTGTCGAATTAAGATATAAAAAACCTAACAGGCTAACATTAAGTTACAAAATAAGTTAGTGTTTTAATGTAGTTCTTTCACAACGGTGTTGACTGCAGACAAAATTTAAGAACCCTAAAAATCATGGGACAGTCGCCTTGAACCAATATCTCCTGGCTATATGTGGGCTGTGACTTTTCAGTTGGTGCTAGTTTGACGAGATGTTTCTGCCCAAGTATGTATCTCACCGTCGTTGTTATTACAGGGTGCGGCCGCCGCCCTACAAGCAAGTGTCCTCGGAGTGCCCGGAGGCGGCCGCGTCGCGCGCGCATGTGTCGGCGCACAACCTGTGCGGGGACCTCAACCGAGGGATCATCCCGCGGAACCCCATGGGGCAGAATCCCAACGGAGAACCCTACCCCTTGTGAGTATCCTGCATCGCTTTTTCAATATCTTACTCCCTTTTTGTCTGCGAGCCAGGAGTGGAAAACACGAGTAGTGGTGGTGGGAATTTGCGCCGTGTCCCACCGGCTCAATACCATCATCTTATCCCTTAACCTGCTGCCAAGCCAGTGTGCATACAAGACCGCTAGAAATGACACATTTCTTAGTTCTCGTGGTAGGAAACGCTTTTGCAGTTTTGGGATTGCAAATATCCTGTGTACTAAATATACTGTGTGCCTTCTTTGTGAGCCTACCTATGGCCATCAGGACACACACTGGATGATGCGAGGCTCTGGGCCTTAGACCCCGCGGGGTCCAGTGCGGTTGGAGACTTCACACACTTAACATTGCTACGCAGATGTGTGCGATTGAATTACAAGTCCCTCCAAGTTCCCCTTAGTTCAGAAAGCTCACGACGTGCGAGTCGGGTCACACCCATGGCTGTCTGCTTGTTGGGCGTGGGTTGGAGTATCTCAAGATGTGTCTTTAATGGTGCAGTAGCAAATGTGCGTAGCAATTGGTTCTTCGAACAGTTCAAACCGAAGATCCAATCGATACGCACATTTCGTCAGTCATTCTACCGAATGCTCGAATCATGAATCACGGTGTATGTAATGTTGATGTTGTGTGTGCAGCGAGCTGATTCGCAACCACACGCTGCGCTTCCTGTCGCGCACGCTGCCCGTGCTGCGCGCCGACGACACGCTGCCGCGCGTCGCGCACGTCGCGCCCGCGCCCGCGCCGCTCGACAACAACAGGTACCGGCGCAGACCCGACACACCACACGACTAGCCAGTAACATACAAACAATTGGTAACATTACCAACAGAAAACAACACAATCAGCCAGTAACAACAGAACCAATTGGTAACAGCAGCAACAGAAAAAAAACACTCAGCAACAACGTACTACCGTCCTACCATAGAAGGAGGCTAATTACATAGTAATACTAATAGCATTTTAAACTGTATGTGGTGATCAATAGAGTATAGAATGGCCCGACTACTACATTGCAATTAGCCGCCTTCGTTGATAGGAGGGCAGCACAACCATCAGGTAACATCACCACCGTCACCAGGTTCTTACCCAAGTTCGAGTAAACCTACTTCTCTCAGCAGCAAAACAACAACCAGTTCATCATCATCATCATCATCATGTCAGCCGAAAGACGTCCACTGCTGGACATAGGCCTCCCCCAAGGCTTTCCACTCAGACCGGTCTTGTGCTTTTCGCATCCACCGCGGTCCCGCGATCCTGACGAGGTCGTCACTCCATCCGTTCAACTAAATTAAATTACCTATCATTGACTAGTTAACTGTTTGCAGCCTGGAGGAGCGCGTGAAGCGGTCCGTGTCGGACGCGCTGTCAAGCAAGCTGGACGACTTGCCATCCAGCGAGCTGGCGGCCGAGCACCGCGCCGCCGAGGCACCGCGCGAGTCACGCAAGTTCTGCGACGGCGGCGGCGTGTGAGTACATAACTAATTACTATACTACACACTGTCTACAAATATTATACCTACTGGTATTGACATTACATCATAACTCAAAAATGTCAAACGTAAACTTCCACCAGTATGAAATTGACAACAAACAACTTTTTCATAGTCTGCCCAGTGAGTGCTGACACGAAAAAATGGGGGCAAATTAAAAATAGCACTAGCTGGTAACACAAAATGCATAAGGACTTGATAGGTACGCATAATGTAAAACAGCTTGTTTCATAGACACAATTGTTGCCATGTGAAGAATTAGAAAAAAAAAATTGTCACGATTCGCTCGTCAGGCTCTGTGAAAAAGTTTTTTGTTGTAAATTTCTTACTGGCACTTTGGCTGACTAGATAAAAGCGAGGTAGGAAATTAGGTTAGAATGAAATTTTATTTTGCCATGTAAAAAAAAATCTGTTTAAATTTAATGTATGCATTAATTTTAAGAGTTACCAAGTTTTTGATTGATTTTAACCACCAATCAAAATTTCAATTTTGTCACTATAATTCTAAAGTTGCGTTTTGCACGACCACCCTCTCTGTCATGAGTCAACTCATTCGTTTTCTTGAATCATGTTCTGTTCACGGCGCTCTCGTGATACAACATGTATAAATGCCATTATATCTTCAGATTCTTTACCTTCACCACACGCTAAAATACATTAAAAGTGTAATGAGACCGAGTGCTCATTCCCAAAATACCAGATTGCCCATATGCTAAAATGAGGCGGAGACGAGCGGAGCTGTGCCAATATTGACCAATAGAAGGCGCGTGCGGTCACGTCGAGCGCGCCTTGCGCACGTTAGCTTAGATTCTATTGGTTAATATTGGCACAGCTCCGCTGCGCTCGTCTCCGCCTCAGTAGGGCCGTACCCCGCATTGTAACACTAGTTATGGTATTATAGGGATAAGAGGTAATAACGGCACAATTATCTTTAAAAAAAACACTAAATAAAGAAATATTTTTAATGTAAATACTAGGCTGTAACAAATAAAGCTTATCAAAGAAGAGTGAACGAAAATTTTATCACGTGCATTAATTAAATACTTAAAGAATAAATACCTAGTCACCGGCAATAATATATAATCAAATATTGAGCTCGAAAATATCCCACGCGTCCAAGAGGCATTAGAGTGATTCAGTTGGTATTGAGAACCAAGTTGGATAATATAACATTGTTGGTGGCCGCACGGCGCACTCCCTGCCGCGTATCTGATTGGTTCAACACATTATAACACTTACAATTTAACTTAACATCTACACTACCAAGAAAAATATTACTTTAAAAATGCACTGAGCTTATCATATGAGCCTACTATATTTGTAAACTTTTGTGTGTCGTAAACAATATCTTCCGGGAATAAATATCAAGATATAAATATTAGTAATTAATCATGATTTGTTGATTCCAGTTGCACCAAAAGTGCTGGTTAATTACATTTTCAGAAAAGAAAATGTGTATTGAAATTATTATAATTATCCCCTAAACAAGCTATATTTAAAATTTTGGATATATTTCAGTAATTATACACTAAATATGAATTCTTACGTTACACTTTAGAATCCTCTGAATTCCATTAATAAAAAAATATCTAAATACATATAGAGTATCGAAAATATTGCTTTTCAATTAGGCTATTTGATGTGTATGCTGGCGGCAAGCTTACGCAATAACGAATCAACGTGAATACTAATATTTTCACTATACACGCTACGAACTCAATCATCCGCCAAGAACACATTCCGTCCTTGCACACTCCAGTCGGTCGGAAATTCTGAAGACCACCTCTCAATCTTCTTCTCTTCTAAGTTGATGCAGTTCGAATTCAGCTGCGACGCGTTCAACTCTGGTTTAGGCGCCGTGCTTGCTCAGAACCGCTATAGTTTATCTATGTTCACGACTAGTTGTAATGTCGTGATGCGGTTGAACTTCCATTGCGACGCGTCTAACAACGCTAGCTCTAATCTACTTCCAAAGACAACCACTAATTCTGTTACACCTTATCGAACTTTGGGCGTCTTGCTAAGTTACAGATGACTTCCGAGCGGTCGCGGAAAGACATCGTAATGCTCGCAATTGCGAGTACGAAGCGCGTGAATACAGAGATAAGGTCGCCGGTGAGAGTACCAACACTACCCACGTTCATGAAGATACAGCTTGTGGTTTGTTGCGACGCGTCCGAATAAGGTTCAGGCACCGTGCTCACTCTAAACTGGAGCGTATATCACGTATATGAATAGGCACAGGTCGCGCCAAGTATTACGAACGTTGCTAGACAGAGGTCTGTTGCGTGCGGAGGGCGTGCGCTAAGTCAACTTGCGCGCTCCCCGAGTGTGCAACTCGGCTATTACAATGTCTAACGCGTCGTAGTTCATACCGTCCAGCATACGCACGCGTGGGTCGCGTTCCACCTGCGACATACAATTGGGTTTAGACATCACTGTAATCCGTCTGTCCGTCGAGACAGCTGTGAAAAAGCTGAAGCTATTGAGATAGTGGTAGTATTCAGAATACCACAAAATTGTACCATATGAAATATGTAAATTGGAAGTATTTGATTTGTTAATGTACAAAATTAAGATTTTATTTAATTAAATATGTAAGCATATTTAGATTCCGCAACGGACTGGGCTGTTTAACGCAATATTATCGGTTTAAATAATCTATATTTCGCAAAAGAAATACATATTTCACTTAGATGAGAAATGCTACTTAACTAAATAATGTAGGTACTTAGCGAGCAATTTAGAACAAAGTTTTTTAAAACAATAAAATCTGGAAGCAAAGCGAGGGCGAGTCGCTAGTAGTTTTATGATCTCTTAAGTTAGGTAGCCAAGTCGCTAGAGAGGGGGGAGAGGGGGGAGAGGGTCAGGAACAGCAGGCTGACCGACCTGCGCGCGGTACCGCTCGTGCTCGGGCCACACGCAGCGCTCGAAGTAGCCCGGCACGTCGGGCGGGTCGTACGCGCGCAGCACGCGCCGCGCGAAGCACTCGCCGTACGTCAGCACGAAGTAGTACCTGCGCACACGCACTGTCAGCACCGGACCGCAAACAACCTAGCCGTAGGTACCTGTACACGGGTGTCCCTTGAAATCTCGACAAACTTTTCATCGAATTTCATTTCATGGAAAACGATTCATAGAATATTTAGTATAAATATTATCTCTTGTAGTATTATGGCTTCATCAACTTTTCAATAAAAATTAAAACAATTATTAGAACAACGGTACAAGAATTTCTAAATGCTTAAAAATAATTTTCATAAACTATTCAAGAGAGAGAACAACTCAATATAATTACTATTACTAAAAACTAGTTTGATTGATTTGTAAACAGACGTTTGTTATGCGACAGAGTACAAACAGGTGCGACGACGAGCGAAGCGAGGAGTGCGTTAGGTGAACTGCGACCTAACGCCTACGAACCGATTTGTTTGTTTCAAAAATAATATACTGGATAGTGAAATAAAAATCTGTCACATAAAGTATCTAGTTAATAATATTTATAAACATTAAAAATCGGTGTTTTAAAAATACATCATTTAATTGTTCGATGTAAAGAATATTCGATCAAATGAAAATAAGTGAAACGTTGACTTTGAACTGAAATTCGATTAAAAGTTTGTCGATATTTTAAGGGTAAACCACCTGTACACTCGTGGAGCCCGACTGTGAAGGTACACGAGCAGTACCACACTCACGTGCAATTAGTCCCCGCACACACGCTAATACGCTATAGGTAAGATCATCCACTACGGTACTAGGCAAAATAGGCGCGAGACACGATCTTCAAAGAAGACATAATAAAAACGTTCTCAATCAACCTCGCCTCGTTAATTAATCTTTAGAAAGATTTACTATATTAATGCAGTAGAAATGCGCTCTTTGCGTAGTATGTGTGGTGTGAAACTGATTGATAGAGTAAGGAATGAAAAGGTCAGAGAGAAATGTGGACTAGAAGAAGATGTAGTGACTAAGATTGAAAAGGGCATGCTTCGATGGTTCGGTCATTTGGAAAGGATGGATGAAAGAAGATTGACGAAAGAGATATACAGAGCGAAAGTGAGTAGAAGGGTCGGAAGAGGCCGCCCTAGGCGTACTTTTTCGAATCAAATCAGAGAAACACTGGAAAAGGGCCGAATCTTAAGTACCCGAAACCGACGTGCGTGCATGACTCGATGTATGAATGTGGAAGAAGCGAAAGACATTTGACAGTATCGTAGCAGGTGGAAAGAAGTCGTCTCTGCCTACCCCTCTGGGAAACAGGCGTTATTTTATGTATGTATGTATGTACTATATTAATAGTCAAACGAATTAAAAAGTAATTCTAAATAAATAGGTAAACAGTTAGTCAATTAGTTACACAACAATAAGTTATTTAGTCTTCTCTTATATAAGAGACTAGAGGACGCCCGCGACTCCGTTCGCGTGGAATTAGTTTGTCGCTGGTCTAACCACTCAGGGGTTTAATCTCCAAAAGTTGGATATCCAAGGAATATTCCCCCCAAATGTCAAGAGGCCTTGATTATTTAGTTATTCTTACATTATTTCATAATAACGTGAATGAGAACTCGTGCAACCAGTAATATTAGGGTACCTAAGTTTTATTACAAAAATACCCACACCGTGAATGTGCGCCCGTTGAGGTTAGGATTTTGGTCGTGAATTAGATTTCCGTGTTTAGCGGTTGCGGCTGTGCCTTGATAGATCAGCTAGTCAGTGTATTCTTTTATATATACAGTGGCGGCCACATCATTCGGGAGGGTTCCCGTTTTCCCATACAATTGCCTACAAATATGACTTCAATTTTGACCACCAATCAAAAAGTTCTTTGACAACTTTATTGCCATATACACTTTCCTTTAAATCATCAACTAAGGTTAACAGTGTTGTACAATAAACTACTGGTAACAACGGTCCTTCTATTTTATAGGCATTTATAAACTTAGTGCTGACGCGTCCATACGAAAATCGAAAAATATTTCTTCAAATCCTTATAAAACGAAACACTCGTTTTCAACTGCGATAAATTGTAAATACATTTAAAGCTTACTTTATAAGTTAACGATAAGACTGTTACTAAAAATAAAATTGGTTAAGAACTTTTTAAAATATAAAAGAAATTTATTCAGTAAGTAGGCCGCTCGAGCACTTTTACACGTCAAGAATCTACCAGCGCTTCCCAAGAGGAGACCACTGCTGAGAAGAAACGCCGCAAGAAACTCAGCAGTCAGTCATTTTTGATTGGTTCTCAAATTTAAAAAGTCATATTTGTAGGCAATTTGTATGCACCACTGTATATATATAATAAAATGATAATACATATATATCTGGGGGAAATATTACAGTCTATGGGTAAGAGACCAGTTCAGTGCAAATGACGAACGTCATTAGGGACGCCGAGGGACACCCTTTCAAACCACTCTCAAGCGGATTGATATTGTCTGTTTCAAAATTCTCTCCACTTAATCTGTAGGACATGTTGCATAAAGGAAACACTAACTAAAAACCTCTCACCTCAAGTCGGCTAGCTTAACCAACGGCTCATAGTTAAGCACGGTGAATCCCTCCACAATCAGGAAATTCTTGCTGGGCAGTTCTAGTCTTCCGGAACGCTCCAACGCTCTGCAGTGCGATTTGTCTGCGCCAGCTATCGTGGATAACACATCCCGGTACATCTGCTTCATGTCCAACGCTGTCAGCACATCGTAGTTGTTGTGTTCAATCCCTTCACAGTGAATGTGGTTGGGACTATCATCAGGGAAAAAGTACTTGTCTTGATGGAACACGTAGACCGGTGTCAGACTTCGCAGGAGCTGGTTAGCAAGGGTAGTCTTCCCGCCGCACGTCACACCAGAAATGGCAATGATAAGCCATTCGTCTCTATTTGGAATATCCATATTGTTAGGCTCAGTGCATCCTTTGAAGAGAATGTTTGTCGTGGCGATGCGGACGCTCAGAGGTATGGCCAGAGGTGGCAGAGAGTGTAGCACATGAGCCCCCCCACGAAGCAGAGACCCCACACGCCGCAGAATAGAAGGAACCACTGCGGGTCAGGCACCCAACCGTATAACTTCAACTCTGAAATATTATAAATTAAAAACTTCAGAAGTTTATGAAATATATTGAGGATGTCCATTCTCAGAGCATGTAAATGTTCTTATTTAGTGAGCTTATTAATTTTTCATTTATGTTAAGAAAATAAATAGAAAGAAACAATACAGATAATAAATTAATAAATGCAGTGATGACTCTCAATTATTCAAACTTAACCAAAGAATCTTATTATTAGTCTTATTTGGCTATTCATTGTCATGAACTATTTCTCAATCGCTCGAAGGTTAGCGGGAAGAGATTCCTTTAAGTTCGTCTTTGCGATATACCAGTTATATTTGTATCTGTTTTATAATTGAAATCTCTTTAGTTTGTACAATGAAGTGTTTACATACATAAATACATGAGTTTTGTTGATAAATTAGTATCTTATATATGAATACCCGGCGAAATTTTAAAAATCGGGACAATTGGCGTCCCGGTCAAGGGTGAATCTAGACGTATCCATGGACCCCAGAAGATTGTGACGTCTGGCAACACGAGGCAGTACCCACCTTCGTCCAGGAACGGGTAGGAGTTGATCCAGAGCAGCAGCGCGGCGATGCCGGCGCCCGCGCCCGCGAGCGCGCCGCCCCCGCGCGCCGCGTCACTCATGCGCCATGACCGCCCCCCCACCCGCCGCTGGCACTACTCGTCCTCCGGGAACAGGATCGACTTGCCGTCGTCCTTCTTCACTTCGATCTTGTCCGCGATCGGCTTCCCGGCGACCGTGCGATTCACGATCTAAAATTATTTAAACACCATCATTTAACTACTTAACTACCTAATTCGACACTTTATAAACATAATGAGATATTTATAAGATACTTGACTCGAGTCTATAACACGTTGGTATAGTAGATGTAAAAGCCACAAACTGGTGAAATAACTTTTATTTCTTGATTGGTGAAAATTTGATAGTATTGCCAAAAAATACTAAATGGCATCTTTACTATAGTACACTTTTGACAAGCCACACCAGCTTCAGACGAAACCATAATTAAGAATAATAAGGAGAATCGCCTATAAGAAACCAAAATAAAAGTATAGTGAAACAAAAAGAAAATAATTTTCCGCACTACACAAATAACACATAACCCTCCTTTTTACGAAAAGAACAGACGTGGTGTGTATATGTATCCATGTTATATAATATTTAGTTTGCAGGTTCCATAAAACAATAATTGTAAATAAATGGTCAATATCTAATCTTATCAGAGATAGTATGTCACTTCAGCCTATCTAATAAGCAAGTTTAGGTCTGTTTATCTGTGTACTACTTACTTAATCATTTTAATGAAACACAAGACTCAAGCATTTCTGACACACGAGGCAAGCAGTCTTCTAAGCGTTAACGTTAACTCAGTCATGTTTGTGTCTAATTTGTAACTCTTTTTGTAATAATAAGATTAATGTTTAGGCATTCATGATTAGCTTAAAATTACATAATACCAATTAGTACAGTTACTAAATTGTTCGCTAAAACTCTAACTTCCATGATTTTATTCAATTCCTCTTCTTCATTATATTATATATACATACTTCTTTCTAGTATACAGTCTATTCCATCTTAATTACCTCATTTAGTAACACTTTTATAACCTCAAAATGTTCCTTTTTCAATACATAACATAACAAATTCCTCTTAAAAAAATCGATTCATGATCTAACATCGGGAAAATTATGTGCAAAATGTGGTCTCTGGTAGCTTTATTAATCAGAAAACTACTGTTTAAGCTCAAAAGGTTATAAAACTGTTTATAGTACTTTAAGGTTATAAAAGTGTTTATTTAAATAACACAAGTAAGGTGGAATGGACTTTGTATATGACTTTAAAAGTGATAAGAAGCCAGCTAGTAAACAAGGGAAAAATTACATAATAAATACATTACATACACAAAATAAATTATATTTCATGTCACCTCATAGCATAATATATCACTATGACTAATTAGGTCAATCACAGCATTGTGTACTGGGATGAGTTCACCTCATATTTTGTCTATTTTTATTAGTAAGTATATATTTCTTTAGTATTTTTACTCAACATTGCTTTTGCATAGACTAAAGAGAAGAGAATAATATATTTATTGATGGGCAGTACTACCTTATATTACACGTCAAGAGGCACACTGTTGTATCACTTTTTTAAGGACTGCAACAGTAGGCATACTGTCCATCAATGTGTTGAAAGAAAGACCAATGAAAAGAACAGTAAATCATACAATATAAATTGTTATAAAATATCATACAAGATAAAAAAAGATAAACTATTATCACAGCCACTTACACAAACAGCCAGACCCCGACACGAACAGGGTACAAACATGACACAATGATGTGATGCAACATGAGAAAATGATCTAGAACATCTAGATGTCTGTTGTTATGATATATTATGTAGATCATTATCACTATTTGAACCAGTCCAAGAAGTTAAAAACTATACCAATATCAAATAGTGATACTTATACACAACTAAAACATGTTTTAAAGATGAACTAGTGAAGAAATTTACAATCACAAACTATCAGAATGTTCAACTTGGCAAAATAAAACGTTAATTGAAAGGTGGGTCCAGGAATAACGAGTTAATACCTTTTTAGTGATGGCGGGGTCAGCGGTGTGCTTGGAGAGAGCCAGCAATTTACGGATGTTTTCTTCAGCAAGTTCCGCGGCACTCTTCTGTCTCTTCTCTGGCTTCCTACTCTTACGCTTGTTCCGATATGGGTGCTCCTCTAAACACAAAATTATTTCAATAAGCAAATTATTGATTATGTATTTATTAGGACAAAACCACTTAAACAGCATGACATTCTGCTAAGTGATATTGTTTTAACTGTTTAAACATGTCGGTATTCCTTACCAGCATAAAATAACAATAAGTACTTAAAAATACAAAGGTTGTTTATAAATCCACAACACACTAATCAGTATTCAGAATTTATAATGAGACCTGACCAGCCATAGAATTTATACACTATCAGCCATTATCTTCAATACTTAATGTTGGTTTATTACCGTGAAATTAGGTACAGCGTGCGACAATTAGCTGTGGTGTGCGGTATCTCGGAGTCACGTCAGTCAGACATGGGGCGTCAAATCGCGTCAGCCCGCGATCTCGGTCATTAGGTACTTAATAAAACGTCGCGCGTTCGGCGCTCGACCTAACACTATGACGCAACACGTGAAAATTACACGAACCTTGACCCGGCGCCGGCCGCTTCGCCTTCTTGCTCTTTCCGTTACTATCTGCACACAAATAATTGATCAAAACATGAACACGTGTTATAAAAATAACCAGCGCCAGACAACTAAAAAGCTTCTTTACCTTCCGGATCTACAAACTCAAGGGCCGTTCGAACTAGAGCTGAAGACATTTTAAATGATCTAAATAAAACGAAGACATTGACTTGATTTTTGTTTTACTGAAATTCTAACCCAAAACTGCATAATATTCGGACAGATGTCATGTCACCATGAAACGTCATCGGATGACGTTTTACTTCACAACTGCGTTTGGTTATTGCATCATGGCATCATGTTTGTGTTTTGTAAGTTTGAGTAGATTTTATTGGTTTGAGGAAAATTACAATAAAAATGAGTTGGACCATTTTATACAGAATGTTTGGTAGAGGGTTAGCCAAACTAAAGGGCCTAGTAGGTACACCTATTTACAAAATACAAATTCAATATAATGACCCAGGTGTTCCAATTTTTTTTGAAGACAATCATCTCGATCGACCCGAGAATTGATATCTAGAGCGCTTTTGCCGCAGGTTCTGCATGCTGTACCGCGCCATCAACGGCGAGAGCAGCACGGCTGGCGTGGAGCGCCGCGAGGACCCCGGGCCCGCGCCGCACGCGACGGCGCCTACCGCGCCCAGATATGAGGTACGGCCCACTGGATGGCTACCACGATCCCAAGAGTCCCTGCCACCCGTCACACGAAGCTAAATCGAAAGAAAGAGTTGGAGCTAAAGTTATTCCGAACGTCAATTTTCAAAGTAGGGGCCTTGATGTTTTTTTCACTATGCAGGTGATATAATGTGATCTTTGATGCCGTCTACAAAAAGCAACATTATGCGAGTGTGTCCTACGGTCGACTACAAAGAGATGTATCCATTTTTTCACCTTATTGCATTGTTATAAGTTCCATAATCTGATATGGGTACCTACATTTTTTGTTTATACCTAGCGTGGAAAAGGCAAAAGCACACAGGCCACCTGTAACCAGGCACCTTGGTAAGTAGGATCTGTGACCCATAGAAATTTGCACTCTCAAGATTACAATCTTAAGACTGCAAGTGCGTTACCAACCCTGAGGACTAAGATGGAACGCCTCTAAGCTAGTAATTTAACCGGTTGTATTATCTACACACCGGAAAGCAAAAGCAAGGGTTAAAAGATACTTACATCTCTCTCTGAAGTCGACCGTATACGGTGTGCTCGCATTAGGTAGGTAGTTACTTCAGCGTGTCTCGGCCTTGTAACATTCAGCACCACATTTACTTACTGGTCACAGTTTCGTCTTTTGGTTGACTGGTAGAATCCCAACTTCGAAATGAAAATGAAACTTTGTGCTTCGTGCAACAAAGTTGAATTAATGAAATACTTGACGTATGTACATATGTACCTACCTGCTTAACCAACTAGGTACTTACTTGACCAAACTTTGTGCTTAAAAGGGACCGTGTAATTCATGGCACAGCATCCACATTCCTCGATTTTTCGACGATGAATGGTCTCTGTTGACTATTGTCGTGTGCGCGCAGGGCCCGCCGACGCCGTGCCCGGCGCGCGTGGAGTACGCCACGCCGGTGTTCGCGCGCAACTACCAGGGCGTGTGGCGCTACGTCGTGCAGATCCCGTACGAGGGCTACTTCACGCAGACCGTCGAGGTCACCAGGTCAGGACTGGCATACTGCTATTTCTTACACTGCCGTACCAAAGAAGGCGCCTAATTTCACTATAGCTGGGGCATCTAAGGCTGGGATTGTTTCTAATCAGGGCTGGGAAACCCGGTTAATTCTTTAACCAGGTCATCAGAACTGCCATACAATTATCACCAAAAAGATCATTTTCATTTCGATTCCGCCCGAACAGAATCGATTTAATTTCAAAATAAAACTGTTCCTGGTCGAAATAACGGTTAAATTATGCTCGCTAATCTCGTTCACGCCACCTCCGTTTTCTCGTGTTTTCTACCGTAATATCTAGCTCTTTAGTTGCATTTTCATTTGCTCAGGTTTTAGTCAAGCAGGCCTTAAAATTTTATAACACCATTATCGCTATGCCATCCATGCGCGATGAATTAAAAAACCAAAGATACCAGGTGTCCAGCGGTCATTATAATGGACCTGGTTCAGAACCATATTACACACAACATCAAATCACTCCTGTTTCCCAGAGAGTACCCCTTCCTTCCACTTGCTACGATCCATAATTAGGAACCATAATTAACCGGTATTTTTAGAACCGTTCCCAAGCTTTGGTTTCAACTGACCACTCTACATGAAATCGATCGTCCGATCCGCTTTACGAATCAATCTTGATGGACGTGGTCTCATACGACTGAACCTGTGACGGTGTGTTGCGCGCGGCAGGTGCATGCAGTCGCGCTGCCACTACCTGGACGGCGGCTGCCTGTCGTCGCCGCGCTGGGTGTCGCTGCTGGTGGGCGAGCTGCACTACCCGCCGCCCGCGCCCGCGCCGCGGCCCTACAACGACCAGCAGGTGAGCGCGCCAGCCGGGACTACTTACACTTAGCCCGCGCTCGTAAAATAAACGTTTCAGCAGAAATTAGCTTTCGATCAAATGATCAAATGAGTTTCGGGGATCCAACGAGATCCCAAGTTTACACACTCGTTTACATACATGACCGTCACGTGTGCCCACAGTACCAGGAGTACCAGCAGTACCTGCAGAAGCGCGCCGGCGCCGCGCCCGAGGCGGGGGCGGGAGCGGGGGCGGGCGCGGGCGCGGGCGCGGGCGGCGAGCGGCCCGCGCACTGCGACGGACACGACGAGATGGGCTGCTACCAGGTACTTACAACATAAAGAAGCCTTATTAGTTGTTCCTTAGTACTCCTACGTAGGGGATCATACTTATACTAGTATCAAAAGCATACTTTTTTGTGTCATTATTTACTGCTAAGATAAATGAACCGATTTTTGCTGTTGAGTAGTCTCTCGTACGTTACAGCTAAGCTAAACTTGAAGAAAATGACTTTATTCCAAAACTAGTCCGAAGCGAGCGAACCAAACACTGATGATATTCATTTATCATCTATATCATAACTCATAACTTCCCTGTAATATGGTCAGAAACGATTAGCAAATGGCCTATATTAATAATACTGTTTCTATGGCTGTATTTTAATGTTATCATTAAAGTATGGCATTCCATAAAAGTATCGGTTATCGATGTGGTTGCAACTTAATGTTCATATTAAAATATCGGTAATACAGAGCAACCACAAATACAGGTTTCTCACATATTGTAGAAAATTTACGATATGCATGTAGATAAAGTTATGTAAGCTACTGTACCTACACATAATGAGGCATTAAAAC
This sequence comes from Acleris sparsana, assembly GCA_923062465.1. Classification (NCBI taxonomy): domain Eukaryota; kingdom Metazoa; phylum Arthropoda; class Insecta; order Lepidoptera; family Tortricidae; genus Acleris; species Acleris sparsana. The sequence continues at coordinate 13,125,105 of OV281308.1, forward strand.
ACTCTAGTGATCTTATTATGAAAGGTTATAACCTCTCATTATGTACCAATTACATAAACTACCATTTTATTTTCTCAGAAAATAATATTGAAAACAATTGCTTTTGACAAACCCCTACGCATAATTTTTATCAAAATATCTTATCAAAAAACCCGGTAGTGATTGTTCCGATGGACGATGAGATCGGTGTCGGTTGTTGTGAGCGCGGCGTGCCCGTAGGTGCGGCTGTACTACGACTGGTTCCTGGTGCCGGGCTCGTGCAAGTGCTGGCGCCCCGACTACTTCGCGCGCTACGTGCGCCGCCGCGCCGCCGGCGAGCTGTAGCCGCGGGGGCGGCACACCACCAACACTTGCTGACTGATTGATTTGTCTATTTAATTATGTATTGGTAGAACTTTACGCCCCCGGCACTTTTAATCTTATCGCTCTATTAAGAAAAGAATTTGGTAAATTTGAACAAAAGGCAATCGGCCGATCATACGCTCTAATCTCTGGGCAACACTAAGTGGTTATATTTATTCCTAAAGCATTTTTTGACTTAAAAACACTGCCTAGAAAAATAAATATCGGCGTATTTTTTTTACATCTACCATGTAACGATTGAAATGATCCGTAGTAGGTATTACTTGTATTGTACCCATATGTTACTTGAAAAAAGGATTTGTATACTTAAGAATCAACTTTATAGAAGCTGTTTTGTATGTCTCGATTCAAATCTATGCTGAATTGAACGATCAGAACACGGCAGGAGATGAATGTTTAAACCCAAAATTCATCTTTCTTCGTGTTGCATTTAACTCATTGTAATTATGTGATCCATGTACTTGTAAGCATGTGCTCTTGCACTCGCATTGTTTCTTGTTATATTTGTCAATGCATCGCCTTAAATACACTAAGAAGCATTATTTATATGCACAAACGCTTAGAATTTGAGGACATTGTTGTTTATATGCTGAGTAGTGATTTTTTCTCACATTTTTCAATGCATTGTCAGATATAACGACGTGTTCGTAGTATGTAAGGTACCCAGGTGCTAGGCGGCGCTCGCCCCGCGGCGGCGGGATCTCTTAATCTATTACTATTTAATAATATATTTAAACTCAATACCATTGCTTGTATTTAGTAATTATATTTAAGGATTCGTTGTACGTATGGTAATTAGTAGATAAATTTGGCTCTGTGTGCATTTATTATTTTATAATTAGTCGTAAGGCCTTTAGCGAATATTCTACGAGGAAATAACAACTGTAAGATTTAAATTATTTAATAAAGCACTGGAAACTGATGTAGCATTTCGATTATTTCTAAAACAAACCTAATTAGGTACACAAGACAAGAAGTTAGTTATAACATTCCACTCGTTTGTCGGTAGGAGAGATTATTAGTAAATTCCAAAAAAAAACAGTAAAAAAGAATCCCCCAACATTCTTCTTATAAGAACGTAATACGGGTGCGCTTTAATCAGTTTAAAAACAATTAGTATAATTTCATTTAAATAACCACGAAAAGAATAATGAACATTTAGAATAAAAACCAATTGTATAATTTCATCTGGCATACGATCGAATAACATAACACTCATTTAGTACAACTATCATTTTCTTGTTATTATGCATTTTTAGTTATTTTTTTCGAACTAAGTCAAGTTAAGTTACAACTGTAACCACAATAATAATAATGAAAGCCGTTAGAAATAATTGTTTTTTAAATTATGAACATTATAGTTTTTGAAATTATGCATATCGTTTTATGCATCAGGATTATTATCTCGTTGGTTTATTTATTATAGAGATCGAAATTATGCAATTCGTGTTATGAAAATGAAAATTAGACCATTTGTTTTTATAGTAAACATTACACACCCGGACTGCTTAGTCTACGAGGCACTACAAGGATGCGGATGGATGGTCTACCATTACAGAAAGTGCTGTCTCTACAAAATTACAAAACTTGTTATCCTAAGGTCCTACTTGCTTAAAGTGCTACAAGTGTTTTAATAACGAACGTACCTCTGACTTCTACCTTATTACAACCTCAATCACGCAAAAGGTCACTTTTAATCATTTATGACGAAATTCTGCCATATCTCTTAAATACAATTTGAACGTTCGTTAATATATTTATTGCTTTACAAAGTTAACTGCGATAGTTATTAATAATATTCTTAAGAAACCCTTAAAGTGAATACATGAATGTATATTGCTTTTGACTCTATGCTACTGTAACTCTACTCGGAGAGACCGCTTCAGAAGCACTTACTCCCCGATTCCTACACTCTAGAGATCCCCCAGCCGCCATGGGGGCGTCCTGTGACTCCGTCGTCCCGCCATGTCCCACGCGTGAAGCTCCGCCCGCGTCCGGCGCCAAGGGTCGACCGGTTCCTGGCACCAAGGTCTGACCCGTCTCTGGCGCTAAGCTCTGACGGTGGTCGAACATTTGCCGCTGCCCGTTGTAGAAATGCACTGTCGGTTGTCCGTGCTTGGGGTTGGAGAAGGCGACGTAGCAGGCGGAGTAGGGCGGCGGGGGCTCGTGCGGCTCGCCGGGCCGCCTGCGCGCGCACGCCGAGTACGGCGGCGGCGGGTCCCCGCCCGGCGGCAGCTCTGGGTCGCCGCCGCTCTGCGAGCTTTGCTCATCGCCTGTTTGCCCTGAAATTGCACAATTTACTTATTTCTACTTACGTTTTTAATTTAACTGGGATTTTATCGCATCCAATTCGCAATAAATACATTTCATTTAAAAGTCAAATTGTTAATATTAAGGAAACATTATTCTACGTTTAGAAAGGAATTTTAGGCACGGTAATATTAATGTTATGTGCCGAATAGCATTCTTACGTTCGTGCGAAGTGGGTGGGGTGTGTGGAACAGTTGGACCTGAACAGATCGAGGAGCCAACTAGATCGAACGAAACATACAAGTAGAAAGTGAACTAACCGCTGGTGGCGAGGACGTGCGGCGTGAACCACTCGTCTGAGTGCCTTCTCGGCGCTGCAACATATAAAACCAGTTCTAAACTATATTAAACATGTATATAACTAAACCTTGGATAACGAAACTGAGCAAACTTCAGCAAACAAACCTACTTGTTTACAAGTTTAAAAAAACCAACACATACTCGTAGGTATGTATATTTTACGTTATGAATTCAGTAAAACGGTACCTACAGAGCAGCCGTTTCAAATTGGATCCAACTAGCACAGGACAGAGGCAAATGGGTATTTTTGGACGAAGCCTGCTCCCATCCAGGGGTCGTGGATGGTTTTAAATTACTAACATGAATGAACATTATTAGAGGGCTAAGCCATTTCTTGAATGATTTAATTGAGATTGAGATGCGTTTTTTTAAATAATTTGGAACACTATGTGAAAGTGTCCCTACTCTTAGCGTGTTCAGTGATAACTGTTTTTAAGTGCGTTTCTATCTATGAGACGAGAGAGATGTGAGAGTTAAGTTTAACCTTCTGTGAGTCACATAGGCGCGCGCAGGCATGATGGTTATTGTTTTTCATTGACGAACAAAAGTAACGTGGTCATGCATAAGGCACATGTCCCACCGTCGACTATGACCAGGAAGCGAGGACCCAGCGATATGTGCCTCTTTTATTGACACGGGATCTATCGATATCTTTTGTTCATTTCCTGAACGAGAAAATAGTCGATAGCTAATAGCTTCCTCGCCGGCCGTGGGACGAGTGCCTAGCAAGCATCCGTCAGTTGTGTGCATGACTCACGCTTGAAGACGCTGCGGTAGAGGCAGCGCTCGAGCGCGCGCGCCAGCAGCAGCAGCGCGGCCAGCGCCAGCACCGCCGCGCCCGTGCCCGCCGCGCCCAGCCCCGCGCCGCGCGCCGCGCCGCCGCCCAGCTGCAGCTCCTGCCGCCACACAAACACGAACGGGCTCAGCACAAATACAACTAACTACATTTGATTTATAGAAATTATACATTATTACAAGCTGTTTATTTTACTTGCCCTGTTCATATGTACAGCCGAGTTCATAAATATGTAAAGGTACACTTTAGTACCATGTCACTTTAATCGCTGTGATAATTCGTACATGGCAGTTTTAAGATAACAATAAATAGACTAGGTACTAGAGTGTAAACATTTGTGACCTCGACTGTATAGGTACGAGTATGTACAAGTAAGAAGTGCGCTTCTAAATTTGCAAGTTAATTATGAACCTTGCTATTAATGTAATGGACAGAAATTTGAACCACATTATGTAAGCCCGACGACAATGCTAATGCAATATTATGGTATCAAAGAACTGAGCGGATGATGGAGTCGAAAGGTTTCTACAGGATCTCCGCTATAGGCACTTTAAACGTTGAGCCACCGTGTTCGGGTACATTAGTTTTGTCTTGATGAGTTGATAATAATTTTGAAAATAAAACAACAGTCGGCAATAAAAGGTTGTCCCAAAAAAAAAAAATCGTTAAAAACTTATTATGTGTGGACCCTAAACTAGGCCGACCCTTTATCTTGAGTCCAGAGCGAGTCCAGTTAGGATAAAATTAGAGAAAACACTTCATGAATTAGGCTTTGTTCACAGCACGTTCTCATTTACAAAGGAGTGCGAGAGAGCTTGGAGATGACTAAAAAAGAGAGATTTAAAGCCTATAAGGGTTGGTATAAAAACTTTTAATCTATGTCTAATTGTCTATTAGGAGATTTATATCGTTTGATAGCACGACGCATCCCTATCCACAGCAGACACGGGCGACACCGCCTCTAGTTGACATAACCGATGCAGGGGGGAGTGGCCTAAAGAGCAGTGGTGTATGGGCTGCCATGACTACCTCTTGCACCGGAGTCATGATTGTATGAGAACGCGCAGATCCTGCTAGAAACCCAGAGAAACTCGCAACTGGTCCCTGCAGCAGGGGACTAAACACTGCGCTACTTAAGGCTACTGCAAGGAGGCTTTTGGGTAAAATAATTGGGGAGATTTTGTAATTTTCAGTTAGTTGCAACTCTCAAAGTCCGCAATTTAGTGCGCGGAAACCCACTGAGTGTTTTGCCGGCAAAGGTATTTAAAGGTTATACTCACGCTGAAGGGATTGGTAGGGAGAGTAGGCACGTGGCGGCGCGGCGGGTCGAAGGGCAGGTTGAGGCGCGGGGGCAGCCCCTCACGCTCGCGCGCCCCCGCGCGCCCCTCGCGGCCTTCGCGCCCGTCGCGAGCGATCCAGTCCCACCGCAGGGTCGGCCATGCTGTCAAGCGTCCGTCCAACCTGACAACATCACCGGCGTCATATTAGCAAACTATGCTAATTTCCAGTCGATTGTCGCATCCAATATACTTATGTGCTCTAACAGTTCGTATAAGTAATTGAACCGGCCGACTTACCCCCACAATGAACCAGAACAAAAACTGAGGACTTTTTGCTTAATGTATTGCTTTACGAATATGATGCGATCATTCTTACAGAAACATGGTTAAACCCTTCAGTGTTCGACCACGAGGTTATTGACTCTAGGTATCATATATTTAGAAGGGATCGATGTACTTCTTCTCACGGGTCTAAAAGAGATGGGGGGGGAGTTTGCATAGCTGTTTTGAAGAAATACGAAGTAATACGCAAATTAGTATGGGAGTCTCATTGTGAAGATTTGTGGATTGCGCTTAAGGTAGACACTGTGCTGATCAACATTTGCGCTGTTTACGTGCCCCCTCCGGTCTGTCAAACTTATTTCGAAGATTTTTTTACAAACGTTAGCAAAGCACTAAGTAAGCAAAAAGTTGCTAAATCGTTGAGTTTACTCGTGGGCGATTTTAACTTATCAAATATTTCTTGGAACTATGATCCTACGACTGGCTCTTGTATTGCTACTGGCGCAAATAGCACCATTGACAAAATGCTGGTGGACGAACTGCTTTTTAACAATCTGAACCAAAGCAACCGAGTGGTTAATCATAATGGCAGAACATTAGATTTAGTAATTTCAAACTTTTCAAAGGATATTTCAATCTCAGAAGCAGTTCCTCCACTAACAAAGTTAGATCCTCATCACCCTGCACTTGCCATACTTATTCATAAACATAAGCCTATAAAGTCAATTTTACCGAACCGAACTCCTATACGTAACTTTTCCAAGTGCAATTTTGTCGATCTAAGCCAAGATTTGTCAAGGGTGGACTGGGCAAAAATTTGGCCAGACACCAAAGATGTTAACGACACGGTAGATAGCTTCTATAAAACTGTGTCTGCGTTACTCGAGAAGCACACCCCACTCTGTAAGCCGCGCAGCGTGCGATACCCTCTCTGGTTTAGCGCACCACTGATAAAGTGTCTCAGGGAAAAAGCAAAATACCACAAAAGGTTAAAAAGATACAGGAATCCGATAGATGAATTTACTTTCCAACTTCTCAGAGAACGATCTGATAAAATGATAAAAGAGTGTTTTCTAAAGTTTAAATCTGATGCCGCAACAACCCTTCGAACCAATCCTAAGTACATTTGGTCCTATGTTAATGGTCTTAAATCTAACAGCTACACAATTCCTAATCAAATGGTACTTGGTTCGAAAACGGCTCAGGGGGGGCAAGAAATTTGCGATTTATTCCTGGAACACTTTGAATCAGTGTACGGCAGGACTACGGTACCGACAACGTCGTGTCCGACCTCGGTAGTGCCTTTCGAACAAGGAGATCAATGGTCGTTCGGACAGTGTGAACTCAACGAGAAAGAGGTCTTCGAAGCGCTCTCTCGTCTGGATATTAAAAAAGGAGCTGGTCCAGACGGAATACCACCTGCTGTACTCAGAAAATGTGCGAAACATCTTGCGAAACCATTATTACATATTTATAATAACTCTTTAAAGGCCGGAGTTTTCCCAGATAAGTGGAAATTGGCTCGCGTTACGCCTATCCACAAAAAAGACGACGTTTCTCAAATCTCTAATTACAGACCAGTATCGATCTTACCAGCACCGGGGAAGGTTTTTGAAGCCATAGTTAAAAACAAAATATATTGCCATGTAAAAGTACAACTCCACCCAGCTCAGCACGGTTTTCTTCCAAAAAGGTCAACAACTACCAACCTGGTAGGATATGTGAATGATATCTCGGAAGCTTTAGATAAGTCTGAAGAGGTCCATGCTATCTACACGGATTTTAGCAAGGCCTTTGATCTTATAGATCATAATATTTTGGTAAGGAAGATTGAGATGATGGGTGTGCATGGCTCTTTGCTGCGTTGGTGCGAGTCTTACCTTAAAAATCGCACACAGTTAGTTGCATTACGTGGATTCTCATCTCGCTGCATTACAATTCCTTCTGGGGTGCCCCAGGGATCCCATATAGGACCGTTATTTTTTTTAATTTTTATCAACGACCTGGCAAAATTAATCAAATGCAAATTTAAAATGTACGCCGATGATTTAAAACTTTACCGAACAATGCATAGCAGCACAGATGTAGAACTATTACAAATGGATATTGACAGAGTATCTCATTGGTGTTATGTAAATCATATGACTCTAAATAGTAGTAAATGTTATTTTATTAAATTTACGAGAAAACGCATTCTAACTCAAGTTTCTTATAATCTAAATGGAGAACAACTAACTGAATTAAGTAGCATCCGGGATCTCGGTGTGGTAATCGACAGCTCTCTAAACTTTCGGGAACATATAGACACTATAGTTAAGCGAGGATCAAAGCTTGCAGGTTTCGTGTCTAGGCAAATTAAAAGTTTTAAGGACCCTGAAGTGATAATTCCTGTCTATAACTGCATTGTCAGAAGTTTGATCGAGTATTGTTCCCCTGTTTGGAATCCGGGATACAAAATTCACTCCGACCGCATTGAAAGAATTCAAAAACGTCTTCTCTATCACTTAACCTACTCTTTAAATCGGTGCAAACAACTCGCTTCCTATGATAGTAGACTAACGTTTTATCAGATGGAATCACTTCACAATAGACGCAGGTCGTACGACGTAGTTTTCTTGTATAAAATATTGAATAATTTGATAGACTGCGCGGACCTACTAATGAACATCAGCGTGGTTGTTCCTCGAGCGAACAGCCGCCTGTGCAACAGGAAGCCCTTCGCATTGCCGTTGACTCGCACAAGAGCAGGTTTACACGCACCACTGTATAGAATGGTCGCTTCATATAACAATGTTTTTAGTTTTCATTTTGATATATATTTTAGCTCTTTAGCCACTGTAAAAAGAAAGATCAAGTTAGAAAAACACCTTGTTTAATAATCTAGGATGACACCTGTTTAGTTTTAAGTGTACCTATCTTTTTTAGCATATATGCCAAATCAATTTTCAACTGTTTAAAGTAAGCGCAGGTTGTGTTCACTATTTTAGAATGTTCACAATATGCTATTTTTTTATTTAAGTTATTATATGTATACTACTCTAGTGTAACATTCCGTTTGTGAACCAATAAACTAAAAAAAAAAAAAAAAAAAAACAACATTGCGAAACATTCTGACTGGAAGCAAGTTACCGGATAAGATGTTGAAAGTCGGTCTCGATAGAATTTGCACGAGGTTCTACCACCTAATCCTAATACTGCAAATACCAAAGTCCCTAAATTTCGAGAAACTCGTCATTGGCTACGATGAAAGAAAGAGGGGCACTGGTGCATGGGCGCTCTTGGTGCTCTCGTTTCTACCCTCAGTCTTAAGGAACCGGCGAACATGAGAAGAGAAGGTAGTGAAAGGTTACCTGACGAGGTGTATCTGGTTGGGCGAGAGCCGCTCCAGCTGGCGCGCGCGCGCGCTCAGCAGCATGAAGCGCACGCGTCGGCGCCACGCTGCCCACCCCCCCTCCTCCTCCACCCACTCCGGGACCCACTCGCGCGGCCGTCTTGTGGGCATCTCTGCATCTGTAACCATCACACAGTAAACCCTTTTCAACCGATTCTTTTCATAGCTATACCAAGAATTTATGAAAGGTCAAGATGGTGCGCTCACTTCTCAAAAGGGGTTGGTCAACACAGAAGGGACGGAACAGATATTAAAATTTAGTAAGAGAAAAACGTGCACCTGAGAAAGAGCGCCTAGACTCGGTCCGTTATGTGGGACGCGGGTTAACCTCGGGTTGGTGGTGGGAATAATGGGTTACCTTTGTTTCGTCAAAATATTTTTGGTCAAATGTATCATTTCCCAAGTTTTCATTTGCCAAACTGCTTTGTTTTCTGTAACCGTAAATATTTCAGGATTTTATAAAAACTAACCTAACCTAACCCATAGGGTTCTACACGATGGTACTGAAATAAATTCTGAAAACATTGTATAACATTGGTTTGGCAAATGAAAAATTTGGGAAATGATACATTTGACCAAAGATATTTTGACGAAACAGCAGGCTCCCGGGAATAATATTAAACGAGTTGTAACTAGAAATAATACAATGACATCACTCGCACCAAACTAGATTAAAAACTGTCAGTGTTTTGACAGAACTTAATTTAACTTATGTCTAAATCTATAGATTTATATTCTTCTGCAAGTGATTATTAGGGTGTAAGGGTGCGGCTACACTATGACGACGACGACGAGACGAGCGGAGCGGAGAGGCACTGTGCCAATATTAACCAATAGAATTTAAGGTAAGGTTGGAACTTGGGTTGACGGTGGGAAGTTACGGAGAGAAAAATGTTAAACCAGTTGTAACTAGAAATAATAACATTGCCGGGACATCACTTGCACGAAATCAGTTTTAGTGACCAAACTAGATTTAAGACTGGCACTTTTGTAATAGGTAGTATTATGACCCAATTGTTAATTAAGTCTAAATTTAGATTTAATTTTTGCTGCAAAAGTCTTAGCGTCTAAAGTTGTTTATGCTATTATTCTTGTACGACATAAACCTAAGCGAAAACGGCTATATTAAGGACAAACATTTAGTGGGACAGACATATAGACAGACATCCAATGGGGCAACTGTACGGAAATACTGCGAAAGTAAGAAGATTGTCGTGGTCTATGGGGCCGAGGAAGTCCAACGTTACAGTTGCTAGGGTTTTAAGATTCATACTGTTTAAAGTCGGGCTACGAACCAAATATGCTAGTAGGTAAGCCTCAAACTTACCTGAACTTATTTGCTTTGAGAAAATCACTTTCTCTTAAAACCACTGGTCGCACTATATACCTAACTTTGGCCACTCATGTTTCAGTAACTCCTTGTCTTTAAATATAAGCGAAGTGACAAACGAATTAATAAGCCCTTGGAGGAGGTAATCTCCGAGTTCCCCGTTAACCTTGAGCGGGCGGGCGCGGGGCGCGCGGCCGTGTTGTGCCGTGCGTGGGTCGATGTAAACACGGCGCAGCGCGCAGGCGCCGCCGACCCTTGCCAGCTGACAAAAATTACAGAGAATTGTTAAATTTCATTTGTATTATGATTTTGTATTTATTCGACTGCGTTAAAACCTTAGATAATTTTGGTGGATCATAATTTTACAATGTGGTCATTTAATGCTTTTTATAGAAAAAATGGCTTAGTTAGCTACTTACGCAAATTGAATTAGGTAGGTATCACATACACAGTGTGAATTTTATTATTATTCTGTTGACATTTGTTTGACCTATAAGGTTTTATTACCAATAGTCATCGGGCACAATACGTCGTAAAGTGCCTATTTATTTATTAAACTGTATGGTAGATGTTTTATTTTTTCCTTTAAAAAATAATAATATTATTTCACATTTTATAATTTTCGAAAGCAGTTAAAAACTGGAGCTATTTATTTATGTTTGTGGCGTACCTACGCAAATGTCAATTTAGTGTTCGCAGTTGTTGACTAGCGACCGACCGACCGACGGAGCAAAATGAACAGTCACGATACACTGACCACTTGGATTAGATTTAATTAACTTTGTGGATAAAACAAGGGGTTTTCTTAATACAGTTTATATACTAAGTCTGTTTCACTTGGTTTCACAGTGTTTGAGTTTAGCGCTTTCATACATACAGACGCGGCTGCAAGCGAGTCTATTCATATATTTTTTTGTAGCATACAGAAGGCAAACGAGCACACGTTGGAGCACACAGTGGAAACTGTGACCCATAGACGTTCGCATTCACAAGACTGCAAGCCTATGATTGCAAATGCGTTGCCAACTCTGACGACTAAGATGGAATGCCTCTATGCTAGTCATTACACGGGCTGTCTTATCCCCAAACCGGAACACAACAATGCGAACACTGCTGTTTGCCGGTAGGTTAATGGATAAGATGGTGGTAGCGATCCGGACGGACCCCGCACAAGGTCCTACCACCCGCAAATATATTTGTGTGGACTTCTAATAGCCGTCATCAAATACATATAGGAACACGCCTATATGCGAAAATTATATTTCTGACCACCTTTGTATACTCTATGGTGACCGATGGCTCATAGAACGCATAATATAAAGTCACTATTTCTGCCTGTTTGTCTATCTATTTAGTTCTACTACGCATTAGAATTTGATGCCATCCGAAATCTATAAGTACATATGTAATACAAAATACAAGTTGTAAAACAAAGTCACTTTCCTCGTCTGTGTGTCTGTATGTCCGCTGACTCCTCCTAAACCACGCAGCGGATATTGATGCTGTTATCACCATCAGTTAGATGCCTTTTCATGGTCCATGGAAGGTTTGTATGTATCATAGCTTCTGTTTTATGTATAGGTATTGCAGAAAACTTACATAAACCGAAGCGAAGCGAGGTCGGGTCGCTAGTATTACAGGCCGGCTAGGCAAAAGCAGGGTAGGTTGCTAGTACTCCCTAGTACAAATAATTAATGTATCAAATCACTACCTAACGATACAAGGAATAAAACGTCATGCCGCCTATTGACTCCTGCATCTCACGTCAACTTTATTGTTTTTGGAAATTCCCAAACATCGAACATTATTCCCTACTTATGGAAAATCCCGTCAGTCCCGTTAGTCGATTATGGGGTCAGTAAGGCGACGCGGGGGGGAGGGGGGAGGATCGATGGCGGCCGACACTCCGGCGCCTCGCGTCGGCCGGGACTCACTGGAGGACCACCAGGCTCGACAACACTATTCTTTTTTATAGCATGGTGAAGGCCAACGAGGCAATGAGCGTAGGCCACTTGATGACTCGTGGGATCTGAGAACTATTCAAATATGCAATCACAAAACTACAATCCTAAGACAGTAAATACGTTGCCATTTCTGAAGACCGAGATAAATTGGTGACCGGTTGTCTTATCCTCACGCAGGAGCAGACACTGCTGCTCGGTGGTTGGTTAAAAGACAAGATGGTGGTGGCGGCGACCCGGCCGGGCCCTGCTCGGAACACAACCACACTTACCACTTAACTTCCGGATACGTATTACAAGAATCCAAGTAAAAGTTCAGGATACTTCAGGTTAAGTTTAATATTCCTAGATGGGATGGGATAGGACCAACTGAGAAAAACTTACACTAGTCTCGATTAAATTTGATATTCATAATATTCAAGTGAATTTGTACGAATATAGGTAAGGTAGGTATCATCACATCTATTTAGATTTTATATTAGGACAGGATTATCTTCAATTTACGACTTTGGTACGTTCACTTGAAGTTGATTTGCAAAGACACTTTTATTAGCAGTGTTCGCATTTTGTGTTCCAGTTTAGGGATAAGACAGCCGGTGTAATGACTAGCATAGAGGCATTCCATCTTAGTCCTCAGGGTTGGCAACGCATTTGCAGTCTTGTGAATGCGAATGTCAATGGGTTACATTTCCACTTACCATCTGGTGCACTGTGTGCTTAATAAAAAATAAAATAAAATGTACAGGAATTTATATTTCCCATATTTTTGTTCTACGACCAGCGTCTGTTCGTTTGACTGTGGGAGTTCCAAACTGTACTCACCAGTCACCCAGTTACCAAATAAAAGAAGGTAGTCCTACGTTGTGGATTGCACTTCCGCTTGTATAGGTATATAAAGGAAAAGAGGGATATATAAGGGTGTGTTCGTGTGTCCCGGGGCTATCGTCGGCGCCCCGTCCGCCCGCGCAGCATCCGCGCCCGGACCGCGCCGCAGTCGTCGGCGACGCACCGGCAGACGCACAAACCCGCGCGGTACATACAATACAAGTTAATACTCACTCTCGCTTCGCACGAGCACAGCTGCTGTCACTAAACTGAAACTCATGACAAACTAGATTGAAAAGTTGACGTGTAGTTTTGGCAACTTAAAACCAAGTTTAAAATATAAATTTTAAGATAACAATGCGGTGCTTGAATTGTAGACACTTGCTGCGGAAGTTTAAATTTGTTAGTAAGTTCTGAAACGTCGAGTGGCCTGAGGTGATGCCGGACTGGTGATCTGCTGAAAAGGTTTGTTTCTAAAGATACCCGATTCGGTTTAAAAAATAGTGTGATCAATATTCATAACTGCGTTGATAGTCATCGCTGGAGCTGGCGCGGTCACAGGCCAAACAAGTTAATGATGCCATTACGGTATAGAACAATGAGCTTACTACATACATGCATAGCCTCCTTCCGTCGCCGGGCTGTCCAATTGAGGGCTCAGTAAACAAAAGATGCTAAACAAGACCCTATTACTATAGTGTATCCGTCTGTCTGTCAGTTAAAGTTGTACACGCTTACCCAGAAAATGCCTATTCACTCCTGCCTTGGATACACATACATGAGGTGTATAACCTTACTAATCCGGGAATATAGACGCGGGATAGCATTCCACTCGTTGGAAGTGCGAATAAGAAATGACGCAGCAAATAGCTGCGTCCGAACCCTGTTTACTTATTTACATATACGATTTCTATAAAAAGTACATGTCAAGAGCTGTGTTTGGGAGTTTTGGGTGGGGACGGGGGGCTAGCCGAGGTGCCCTCTACCAACGTCAGCGACTGTAGAAATGTGTCCAAATGTATGGAATGACCGCGAGAGTACAAATTCGTAATCGAATTTTGGATGAACATTGCTTGTATCGTTTCCCAACCGTTTGTTTTGCCAACCCAATTTTTTTTGTTTGTAACTGTAAATATTTCAGGATTTATTCCATTACCATCGTGTAGAACACCATAGGTTAGTATAAAATAAACGGGTGTTACACTCGAAAGTTATACGCGTGTCTCTGTGTATCTATTCGGCATCACAGCTGCCAAAGCAACGAAGGAAAGTTCATTAGACACAGCGGGTTCTAAGCTAGTTTGGTATAAATCAGCGAAGTCGTTTGTAATGAGCTGATGAGATATCGGCTCTGAAAGTGTAGGTAGGTGTTGCTGTCAGATGCCCGGGGCCATTACTTTCGTTGAATAACTAGCGGTTACCCGCGACATCGTCCGCGTAGAATTTGTCTACTTGTCATGCCAAGGGAAGTAACCCATGTTGCTCAGGGACAATGAAGCGATCTAATAGAGAAATAATTTTTGAAATCGGTGTAGTTTTTGAGTTTATATGTTACAGACATACAAAAACAAAAAAATACAAATCTTTCCTGTTTATAATATTAAGATTAGTTTTGTAAGAGTAAGATTATATAAGTCGTTTATACACCGCTTCTATAAATATCGACATTGTGCCCAGATGTTGATGTGGTTATGTTGTTGTTGTTGTGTATGCGTGAGTCTACTCAAGCTAGCACTGGACCCGGTTCTACGCGCACATCGCTTAAATAGCCTAAAACGAAATTGTATAATTTTTAGACATAGTTTAGACGGCAGATTTAACAAGTGCTCTTCCAGAATGCCAATATAAAGTTGAATAGACCGCCTAAAATAAGAAGCGTCAGATTCAATTTAGCGCTGTCATTTGATAATGACAGCTGCTCATAGAATAGCAAAGTGTTTTAGCGACACCTAAATAAAGTTAGGAACTATAGAGGCAACTGTAGAATCGGGTCCACTAGGTGTGTACATGACTGCTCCGTGATGCGACGTGTGGTGTGCAGATGGGCGCGCTGGCGGGCGGCGTGCTGGCGGGCGAGCTGTGCGCGCCGCTGCTGCTGCTGTGCTGGCTGTGCTGCTGGCCCGACGACAACTCCGGTCAGAAAACCAAACAGTACAGCAAAAAACACTTACAGTAACTGACCGCGGAAACTATCATATAGTACTTAAAATACAGTAAAAGACAGAAAGTGAATGTTAAGTCAGAACATTATTATTTAATTAATTTTCCATATTTACGAGTACAATGCTATACACATTGCAATTTACTGTCAAGACAGCGACATTTGACCGCAAGCTTGAGCTGATTCCATACATGTTACAGTTACCGTTTCGGTCGTTAGACTCACATAGTATGAAGAAACATGAACATCACTAGTTTGCACCATTGGTACAGTCAAGGAATTTAATTCCTATACCAAATCTAAAGTGACACTGTAAATAAAATCATAAAATGTATCCTACGTTTTCATTGATAACGTCACTTTGACATCGTCCAAAGTGACATAGGACTTAAATCCTTGACTGTACCAATGGTGCAAACCAGTGATGTTCATGTTTTTTCGGTTAATCATACTGCTTTTTAAACGACTGCCCAAAAAAGGAAGTGTAATTTTTCCAGGGTTCATGTATGTACAGTCAAATAATTAAATTTGTGACCCACCTTAGTTCCAAAGTTAATCTGACATTCTACAGCAATGAGGCTGTTTCCTATTAATTACATATGGCTCGGCATCTCTAATGACAATGACATCTTCAAGCAGATTTTCTTCGAAATGGGTAGCAAATTAACGTCCGCGACCGTATGTACGATTCATTATTTCACCGTAACTTCTAAACGCCAATTTAGTTGTGTGTGGTATCGTTAGAATCCTTTCACCATCCTGGGTGACATAGAATACCTAATTTGTTAAAATTGAAAGAAAAACAATGGCAAAAAGTCAATTATTATTAACATAGGTAGGTATATCGACAACAATATACAAAATGTCGGATTTTCAAGCGTGCTTTTAATTTTCAGCGGCTGAGTTAAAAATAACACGATAGTGTCAAACGAGTAGAATACAGACAAGATGGAAAACGCCAACGTAACATCTTGACAAAAAATTACAAAATATATGGAACTGACACAAGCGGCTGACGCGATAGATCGACAGTCACGTCAATCAATATCGATATCGAAAATCGTTAAGGTTACGTAGCGTAATTGCCGTTATCCATCTTGTCTGGGTGCGCACGCGCCCTACGCTACGCTAGTGGCAAGTCAAGGGACGCAGGCCAATGGACGCCGTAGCCACGTCGTAGCTCGTAGTAGTCGTAGCACCTCGACGGTTTTCGTAGTATAAACGTTGTGTCGTAGTCGGTATATGCATCATATTTTCTTATGATGTACTAACGGGATGCTGACGAATGCAATATGGTGATGAAAGCATAAGATGTATAAGACTTTTAAGTATTAAATTATAGACAGAATTTTGATGTGATGGTAATGAGGTTCCAAATAATGGTGAAATATCTCTCTACGGATACACTCCTCTTACGTCCTGTAGATGTAGAGGGGTCATTTTCCCTTTATACCTAAATGAATAGAGAACTATAAAAATAAAAATAAATCCTAATGTAGAACGAAATATGATTATACCGGGTGTACAATCCAAATGGGTCAGTATGGGGAAGTCGGAAACTATGAGAGATAGCGAGATCTGTTCTTAGGAACCATGACGTCGATTTTAGATTTAATAATAATTACATTCAAACTTTTTTACTAACTCTCATACATAACCGGGAATCGAACCTGGTCAAAATCAATGTGTATAAATTCTGCAACTCCGAAGAAGCACAACACTAATCGAATCTTGTTTAAAGTATGAGAGTTAATAAAAAAGTTTGAATGTAATTATTATTAAATCAAAAATCGACGTCATGGTTCCTAAGAACAGATCTCGCTATCTCTCATAGTTTCCGACTTCACCATACTGACCCATTTGGATTGTACACCCGGTATACTTCAATAATAAAATTCTATACCTAACTCTTTTGCAATATGTACTCTTTTGTTTCAAATCAGTTTTAGTCTCATATCCATGTTACGAATATCGTTTTGATATACGTATAACTGAGAATAGCGTTTGTTGCAGACTCGTCCAGCTCCGGGCATCCGAAGAAGCCGGTGGTCGTCAACGGTGAGTGCTCGGACTGTGGTCACCAAACCACCTCAGTAGCTCGAGCACGGACATTTTAATTATACCTGCAACACGTTTTCGAATCGCCTAATTACTGTACGAACCGCTAACACCAACTCACGTTTTATACATTTTACGTTTACTTAACTGCAGTTTACCACTCGATGAGAAACGTCGATGTTAACTTGTGATGAAATGTTAGTTCGGGGGGCCATTGGCAACGTCAAAAGATGGCGCATGTGTAATTTGTTTTATTTTTTATTTTTGTGTATTTAGGTTTTAAAAATTTGTACCTTTAATGCCTTTGTGTTGCACAGTGATAGAAGACGGACTTATTTCGTGTATCCTGGCATCTTACTTCTCGATTCAATTGGACTCGCAGTGGTACAGAGGTTAAAACTATCTTGGCCTCTGTCCTACATATCACCGTAAAACGTTGCCACCAATCTTCCTAGAGAATATTCAATTGTGTTTTATTTCTATATTGATTTATACTTATATAAACTTGACACCGGCAAAATCACTTCATTGTGGAAACGCCATATTCCCGCGGTAGTAGCTGTTCAAGTCGCCGCGGGGCAAAAAATAAATAAAAAAATTTTAGTTCTAAATACGGCCACGAGGCGCTGTCACCAATCGTCATACCCATTTTCTCGATGTCAACACGATGACGTGCCCGGAGTGCTGCTCTTGTAGCTGTAAAGGTACGCCCACACCAATGCTTAAAAAACGGTGACGGTACGAAATCGCAGTGACGCATCGTATCCGTACCGTTTTTAACGCATGCGCTCCACACAACAGCTTAACGGTGCGTATATTACGGTGCGTCTTTAACGGCGCCATGTTGTTACTATGACCCCGTCTCTTGTTTACGCAACGACACCGTATTTTAAGCAGTGGTATGAAAGGCATGCGTTAAAAACGGTACGTATACGATGCGTCACTGCCGTTCGGTACCTTCTCCTTATTTTAAGCAGCGGTGGGGTCGCACCTTAAAACTGTTCGACGGGTAATCCGTAGGTTTGATTATTGACGTGTTCTACGGGCCTGCAGCTTTGTTTTATCCGCCTCCGAGTAATATCGTAAGTGACACATTACGAGGTATGAATGTATAACTAAGTAATCGTGACGTAATGGAAAAGCTAGGTAGGTACCGTTGTTAATTTTTGATTTTTGATGTGTAACTATAAGTATTTGTGCGGCTTGCTTATTGAATACCTGTAACATTTTTTATTTAAATATTTTATTAATTTACTTATTCATATTAAGGACTAAAACAGCCCTGATTATACTTATTTTATATTATTAGTTACATAAAATAAGGCCAATGACAGATGTATTTTTATAAGTCGTGTGTGTGCGCAGAAGGGTCGCGGCGCTGGCGCCGGTCGAGCGAGAAGGGCGAGAAGGGCGAGGCGCGCGCGCGCGTCGCCGGAAGCGCCGTGTCGCTCCACGTGCCCGGCACCTCGGGTCAGTATTCGCGGTGGCGACTCACTAGCAACGTTTCGGTGTAATGTAACACGATACAACCAGAGCATTACAGCAGTTAGAACAGCGAACCGAACCGCTCGATGCGAGCGCCGCGTGCTCCACTCGGCTGTCGGTTTTTCGGCGAATCCCTTTGAGTGTAAAGGTGGCGACTGATTTGTAACAATGTCGGTTTAATGTAGATATTGTTAAAGACATTACACCGAAATTGTTACAAGAAAGTCGCCACCTTAAGAATAACAATATGCATACTTTAGATAAAAGAAAGTTGGTACAGTAAGTATGCTTAGTAATACACAGCACACATATTGTTAGATATAATATAACAGAGGTGATTAATAATACTGCCAACGTGCTGCCAACTAAACCCTGTTCAGACTCAACTTTGTAACCTCAAAAGGCGACTTTTTTAATTAGCTATTTAAATTAAATCATTTTAAATAAAATAAAGCAATTACGGACAATACCCAAGTGATGTCCAAAATGTTTTGTCAGTTTACTTTATTTACGATAAAAGAGCTGTTTCATTTTGAGGTTAGAAAGCGGTTTAACATGTTGGACAAGTATGTCTGAACAGGGTGTAACTCCTAAACTAAATCTGACCGATGTCGTAGAAGTTAAATATAATGTACTAGAGGACGCCCGCGACTTCGTACGCTTAGAATTAGTTTCCCGCTACTCCCTATTTCTTCCCGGTGAGGGATTTTCAGAACATCCTTTCTTAGTGCACCCCCAGACCTCATCAGGAACCCACAATTTCGTCATAAAATTAACTTCTAGCAAAACATTTAACATCTTACACTGTGATGTGGGACAAGCCCTTAGGGCCGGCAGTCAAACTCAGGATGGTCGTTTAATAACTATTTTTATTAGATAAAATACAGTGCTTTTATATATTTACTTTACAAGGTTACGAGCAGCTGTTGGTCTAACCCAGGGAAGATGTCATATGACTTATTCTATAATTAAGGTCTTAAATGCCATTTCCTATATGGTTGCGTGTCATCTTACTTATTCTATTCTATATATGATTGCGTGGTACGATACTTATAATATGAAACCTTACTTATACCTACAGTTCAACACTCACCTCAGTTGGTCTCAAGCAACCCTCGCCGTGAAGTACGGTGGGCTTGGCACCTTTCCTTTCTTCGATCCACAGCATAATAACCCTTATCAGTGAGATTCTCAGAGTCGGGTCACGAGCTGCACTCTCTCCTTTCACGAACCCTAGGGTCTCTTTTAGATCCTTATACTTTAAGGATTGCAGTGTGCCTCCGCCGCGGTTTTAAAGTCTGCGAGCCGCATCCTTGTTACCGATGTGGGAATGCAGTCGACGACTTAGGAAGCCACGGTATATCCACGATCACGCCCAAACCATCAAGTGCCGAAAATATGCTTTTTTAATACCAAAATTACGAATTAACTGCACTTGCTATGAAAATGTTTGGGCCGTGGTCACCTGACACAAATAAATTTATCAAAGATGTGTCAGGAAAAATAATCGGTCTCTCTGGCGACCACAGGCAAGGCTCCATTTTTGTCCAAAGACTGAGCATCGGTGTGCAGCGGGGTAACGCTGCGAGGGTCCTCGGCACGATGCCGCAAGTGGGTGTAATGAAGGGTTATATTTTACAAGTTAGCTGTAGTAGGTACAAATGTAATATTTTAGTTTTATTCAATTTGTTTTCATATGAGTATCAGAAATTTGAGTATGTCGTTCCTTATAATGAATAATGATAATCCTGAGGGAGGGAATTAGTGTTATCTCAGTATTGAATGTTACCCTTACATTTCTCCAGGGTGTGTGTGGGGCGACGAGGAGCTAGGGCGCTACCACTCGGCGCCCAGCGTGATCCGTGAGGTGCTGCTGCGGCGCGACTGGGACCGCTCCTCGCGCGAGCTATACATCCCGCTGCACCCTCCCTCCCCGCCCGGCGCCCCCCACCTCGCGTCCGCCCCGCGTGCTTCCCCCGACCACTCGCCCCCTCGCTGCAAGAAGCACCACTCCAACATCAAGTCCTCGCGAGTCAAGGAGCAGCGCGCTTCAGGCAGCGAGCGCGACCAGGAGAGTCCCTCAACGTTTTATATTGGAGACGCGGAGACGGAAAGAGGTAATTTAAAACCAAAGGGACTTTGTCTTAAAGCAGTACCTATACCTATGTACCTACAACGATTACGGTGAGAGCATTTAAATAAAATGTCAGATGAAGTCTCACACAAATTGAAGCAGTCTCAATAAACATATGTAAGTTAACACATGTAAGTAGGTGCAACATATGTAAGTAGGTGCTTTAGTAAATACATTTTCTCAAAAAGTGCGTTAAACGCATTTTATTTTCCATAAACAAGTCTTTAAAATCACTAACGCTCGGAATCACTAATTCAACAAATACCCTTATTAATGTCACCTGTGTGAGTATACCTACGAATAACTTTCTCTCTCATCGTCAATTGAATAAATCTGCGTTTCAGCCGAAGAGCAACCGCTGTGTCAGGGCAAGGAGGAGAAGCAGTGTCTGAACGAGTCGCTCCGCAGCCGGGAGCGGCCTTGGCGGCTGCCGCCCGGCGCGCCGCTGCTGCCCGGTGACCTGGGCGACCTGGGCGTGATGGGCTTGTTGGACGAGCTGGACGCGCCGGACGGGCTGGACGGGCCCGACCGCTCGGGCGCCGTCCATCACGCGCTCGACTCTCGCGCCGCGGCCGTGGGGAACGCCAGGGTCGCAGCGCTTTCACCCATCTCTGTTGGTCAGTCATTTAAAATTGCCGAGGTCGTTTGGACCAAAGAGAAGATCTAAAATAAAAAAAAGAGAAGACAATTCAATCTATAGGTATTAGTAACATCGAGAGAAGATTGTGATTAGAAGATTGAAGATGTGATTGAAGCAGTATTACATTAGCATGTCATGACGCCATAGAAGTTAGCACCTGCCGGGATCGCAATGTGATCCTTAATTTTTTATTAGTAAAAGAGAATTCTTGGGTCTGTTAGATCGTAGAATTATACCCACATACCGTGACTGTTCGCAGATGTCGTGGGCTACGAGTACGAAGCGTGTGCGTGCGACCCGCCGCCGCGGCTGGCGGCGCTGGCGGGCGGCGCGGGCGGCGGGGTCGGGGGCGGCGGGGCGCGCGCGCGACACGCTTCCGACGGAGACATACTTGCGCCTGCGCTACGTCCTGAGTCCGGTGCTTTTTCCGGTAATCCATCACTATCAGAGGGCTACACATATTTTCCCACCCTTAGCTGTACTTTATTGCACAGTCACCGCCAATAATATATAATCCAACATCATGTGCAGAAATATCTGACACGCTCTTAAACATCTAGTAACTCAAATTCAAATTCACAAAATCAAATTTAGTAATAAAGACATGTCATATATTATTGCTGGTGGCTGTACCCACTTGGCATCGCCCTCCAACAAAATCATCGTTTGCCTCGAACGTGTTATGGCAAACGATTATTTGCAATATATTGTGTGAAATATTCAACAGTTCCTTTAGTAGCTAATAGCTTTACAAATTAAAGCCGCATCCACATGTTTGGTGTTTGCCACAAACACTGCCGTACACAACTGTACGTTATATTAAGATCGAAATACATCGTACTCACTTTAACATATAGTGGCGTCCCGCAGTGTTTGTAGCAAACACCAAACATGTGGATATGGCATAATATCATCTTCTTCTTCTTCCACAGCATTTATTTAGATGCCCACTGTTGGGTATATGCCTCTCCAATTCTTTTCCATTTTGCCCTGTTTTGAGTTAGTCTGGTCCATAGAGGGCCAGCATTCTCTCTAATGTCATCAGACCATCGAGCTGGTGGCCTGCCAACACTTCTCTTTCCCACCCAGGGCCTCCAGACTGCAACGCATTTACTACATCTATTGTCATCCCTACGAAATAGGTGACCTGTCCATGTCCATTTGAGTTTGGCAACACGGTGCCCCACCTCAGTGATTTTAGTGCGTGCTCTTATGGTCTCGTTCCTGACATTATCTCGTAGGGGTATTCCGAGCATCTTGCGTTCCATTTTCCGCTGGCATAATATAAGACCGATAATCTCGACTCAATAACATATTGTGCAGATGTGTTGCGTCTGATACGTTAGTGTCGCAGGTAAGTGCCGTCTTCCTCTCTCATCATGGAACTACTGTCCATCGCTGATGCGGGTCCGTCAATAGTACCTATCCTTAGCAATTTTCTTCCATTTATGCTTGCTTAATTTTAGACAGTGAGGTCGTAAACTGTGAGGGAAAAAATAATACAGTGTTATGTCTGTTTCAGAAAGCGACCTGGACATAGAGTTGCGCCTGGCGCTGCAGGCCGAGGAGCTGCAAGAGCTGGAGCGGCGGCAGGGGACGGCGGGGGGAGCGGGGGGAGCGGGAGGCTCGGGGGGCACCCCCCGCGCCCAGCGCCGGGAGACCGCCATCTAGAGGAAGACGACGAGCCACGGCTATTGAGAATGATACTCACCACCAAATAAACTTATACCAAGGATAGGGCTTGATTCAATGTAAAGCGAGCTATTTTTAAAGCGTGCAATGGGATCTCCGAGTATTCCCTGAGTGACTCAGCTTCAATTGCCAAAGAGGTAATTCCTCTTTTTTTGTAATGTTCTGTCTTATGAGATTATAACTGAGCAGTAAAAAAATTAAGCGCAGTTTAGTGTATGGTAACATTATCCCATCACATGTAATTCAATCGGCTAATTGCTGTTCGCTAGACTTGTTCTTGCGAGATGAGGAGGTCACGGCACTGACGGCTTACACAATGAATACTATTTTTATTAAAAGTCTAAAGAAAAGCCGTTAGAGCTAAATCGACACGTTTCATATTCGAGTCATTAGACACGGGAGACATAGGGAACAAACGTTGAACAGTGACGACGACCCGTTATTTAATCTATGGGAGACCGAAAATATATTGAATTAGGATTGTTAATTGTTAGTATACCGAGGAAGTAATATTTTTTATATGATCGGGTGTGTCCGAGCACTACTTGCTTGCAGATTGTAATTTCCAACCAGTGTTATTTTACTACTAAGTTCAAGTAATTACTTTTGTTTGTGTTTTGATATTTCGGCAGCACGCTTTCCCCAATTCATGGAAGATAAAACTAAAGTTTGTATGGAAATAAAATTTAGCTATTTGGGAGACAGGGCACAGTTGCTTTGCCTTGCCTTTAGATGCTGAGCCATGTAACATTTAACATGCAGTTTTGATATCGTCTATGTCAGCCGCGCCTGCGCAGATACTGTCTTTATTCTACTTTACTAAGGTAGGTAAGGTGTAAAATATGAATTTGAACCATACAAAAATTGCCATCGGAGACAGGTGAATCAATACGAGATAAAAATCAATTATTATTGTTGAAAAATCGTGTTTTTAGTCAATTCAAAGTAGTTCTATGTTAAAGAGATCTTGCTTCAATAATCCGTGCCTAAATGCTTAAAATTTTAAATAACATGCGTATTAAACGTTTATTGAATGATTTAATTGTAGCTTAAAAACCAAAGTGCAGTGCTAGGATTTATATACTTATTAAAAAAGCATTTAAAATGCATGTACGTGTACAAAGCTGTCTATGCGACCTTTCTTCTCGGTGTTTGGTAGAGTAAGTCCACAATTATCGATTTGGTTTAGGAGTCAATTAGTAAAGCAATTAGCCTGCATACGTTTACATCTTGATGTGTCCATCCTTTTTAAGCGTATTTCTGTATTCTCTAAACTGAATTATATCTTGTTGAAACGCAGTCAAGCGACGTTGCGATGCAACAGCACTGCAAATTTTACAAATAAAATATGTTTACAAGTTACTTATTGGTGTTTTCTTCAAAAAATGGTACCCAAATGAGGCTTCGAGGCTACCCACATGGTCCGGCCCCCACAGAAACTCCAGGATGCAGTTATCACTGTTGAAGAGGCAGCGAATGAATTTTGATACATTTGGCTCTCACAAATATTAGCGCTTTAAAGCTTAATATTTCGTAAATGGATTCCTTAGTCGAAAAACTGTTGTCACTAACCCGCAATATTTGAAAGATCTAGGTATCCAACGACGCCCGACACGTGGGGAAGACGAGAAAAAAAAATCAATCCCCATGTTACGTGGAGGAGAGGTAAAGTTTTTTTTCCTTTTTCAAGAATTTATTTTACCACTTTGTTAGCGTGACTAATACGTATATTCATGGAAAATTACAGCTTTCTATTACTAAGAGTCTATGAGCTAGGCTGCGAACTGACGGACTGACGGACATGAATAAACTATAAGGGTTCCTAGTTTGACTACGGAACCCTAAAAACAGGACCCTATTACTAAGACTCCGCTGTCCGTCTGTCTGGCTGTACGTCTGTCTGTCACGAGGCTGTATCTCATGAACCGTGACAGCTAGACAGTTTTTTTTTTACAGATGATGTATTTCTTTTGCCGCTATAACCACAAATACCAAAAATTTAATAAATTAAATATTGTAAGGGGGCTCCCATACAACAAACGTTTTTGCCGTGTTTTGCTCGATATTAATAACGGCAACAGAAATATTCACAGAATATTCAGTTGTACAATCACTATAAAAATAAAAAAAACAATTAAGGGGCTCCCATATAACAAACGTGATTTATGTCCGTTTTTTGCTAATGTTGCATAGATAATGGTACGGAACCTTTCATGCGCGAGTCCGACTTGCGCTTGGCCAGTTTTTTTTAAGACGCTTTGTTTTGGACCCACTTCTTTGTCCCACCGCACAAAAAGTTGCACTCAGGTTTGTCCATCCAATTTTAGTTGCGGTACCAAGAGTAGGTAGGGTAGGTTCGTCAGGTATCTACAGATGCCCGAAGGGCAAACCGTCCTGAAATAGGAACCCTGACCTTAGGCAGGGATCCGTCAAATGTTGGTGGGACAAAACGCAGTGGCCGGACCACGGGTAATGGCTTGCTTATAATTCTACTTCAAAGTCAACTGGAAGAGATCCCATATGGGATAAGTTCGCCTATGCATATTATCTATAATAGATTGATATGCAAACGTGTCTTGTTATTGTTTCCCAGGCAGCGTCGCATAGGTACACACACATAAACGCATCTCAGTAACACATATTGACGACGCCTGGCCTACTTGGTAGTGACCCTGGCTACGAAGCTAGCGGTCCTGGGTTCAAATCCCCGTAAGGGTAGAATTTGTGTGATGACTACGATAAAAAGGAATCTTTCTCGATCAAAGCATGTCAGGGCCTTGATTTAGAACGCCCGGATGATGACACGTTTTCTCGTGGTCCTACTAATTTGTCCTACTAGTCAAAAAGTGAACCTAGATTTGATCACTAAATACTAATTGTGGTTGTAAAAGTAGGTAGGTTAGGTTCGTTAGGTATCTTTAAACGCCCGAAGGGCAAACCGCCCAGAAATAGGAGCCCTGCCGCAAGGCAGGGCTCCGTCGAAAGTCAGTAGGACAAAAATAGTAGGACCACGAGAAAACGGCCGGATGATGCCAGTTTTAAAAAAAACCTTTCTTAAAGGACTGACAGTTTCCTTAAAAAAAGGTAACTACACCGATTTAAATATCTGGAGCGCTGGCTCGCCGAGGACCTCAAAGACGGTGACGATATGGAGAGGCAGCGAAGGGCGACATCAGTGAGGGCTACCATGGTAGCCTGCAGGTTCACTCGTAGTAGATTTTACAATCTTGTTTAATTCCTATTGTGTACATTGTCCTAAAACACTTGGGGGCACGAGGGGCGCGGAGCACCTCATAAAAACACACGGCGCGTTCCAACAAGTTTATATTTAGTACAAAACGATACTTTACAGGATTAGATTCATCACAAAACAACATACCCCAAATAAAAACGCTAATATAGCCCAAAATGATCATAAAAGGGAAATACAGAATCAATTTCCATCATTTAAAAAAATTAGCCGTAATTTTGAGAACGACGACCAGTTTAAATAGGCACGTGCGAGGCTTGGTCTTGGAAGATTACTTCAGCACTGTTAAGCGACATTCAGCCTTACCTGCACCGTATAGGGTCCAGCGCCTCTATTCAGCACGGTAAGAACAATATCATTTTTGATTTGTTGTAGTATTCTCAAGGTTTTGATCGACAGCTCTTTTTACTTGACAGTAAGGGCGGCCGGGTTGAAAACAGTAACGAAACAGGTCCAATCCGGTTTGGATTCAACCGCCGAGAACAGAGGCGCGGGATACCTACACCAATAAGTAGACAATACTGAATGGAACAATAAATTGCACAAAAAATTGTAAGGAGGAGTTAACCCCCCCTACCGACATTAATGTCGAGATGGGTTTGACAAGTCACAGGATTCTGCGTCCGTGCGACGAGAACGAGGATCGTTTAGTTTGGAATTAAGTAGTTGGTGCTAGGAATAGACGGGCTACTGCGAGCTACCCATCCATGCTTCGAGCTCATTTAATAGATCTCACAAAATTATAATCGGCGTACAAAAACACGATTATTGGAACACATTTGTTTATCAATCATCCCGAGCCTGAATACAATATATCTCGCAGATAAATAAAAGCTCTAGTTCCAGCAATCGAGACAATTAGTTCCTTTACGTTTATACACGTGTATAAAAGTGAAAGTTTAATCGACATTTTGTCACGCCGCCATGTCAGGCCTCTGGCTGGCTGCGTCGGCGCTGCGGTCGAGACGTTTCCTTGTCTTTTTGTCAGCAATATAAATATATATCGCGTAAAATTGATTTCATGATTAAAATTAGTTTTATTAGGTTCATTAGAGATGCGTAGGTTATCCGATTTTTCTGTTTTCGATTCAGTGATGTAGACTGGATACGGCCCAGGTACACTTCCGAAGGACTCGGCGGTTTGAGGAAACTCAGAATCTGAAAAAAACAAGGTTTAATACACCACCGCATGAGATTTATTTTCATGTTTGGTCAAACTATTACTATGAATGTTGCATTGTGTACCGCTGAATGGAGTTAGATAGACTTTTGTATTTTTCAGACGCGCTATATTAGTTAGGGGGTCGCGTCAATCAGTCTGAAAACATTTTATATAATTTCATTCAAATAACAAAAAAGCATAATGAACGTTTAAAAAAGATCGAATTGTATAATTTTATCTGACATACGATTATGGGTTACTATCAAATAATCTTTATCGCCAAAGGACCATTTCAGCTAGATGACAAACGTAATGCACAATCAGCAAAGAGTCAATTCAGCTGCAGGACATGAAAGTAGAATACTCAGTCAGCAAAGTGTCCGTCCAGCAGGATGGCTAACAATTAAAATGAACAAGTAGACAAACGTTTGGAAATATAAATGATCCGCATGATTAGAAAACCTAATCAGCCGAAAGTAAAATAATAAAAAAAGTCAGTAACGTAATACGTCATAGGAGCTGGTGGTTTTTTTTATGGAAATGAGTCATTACATTATATAAAATGAATATCTGGGTATATCTCAGCTAGAAAGTTCTACACAAAGGTTTCATTTCCAATTCATTTATTGGTTTATATTATTATATTGGAGAAGGAAGACTCGGGCGGGACGAATAAAAATGACGTGTATCAAACGACGTTTCTTAATAGATTTGCGAGAAAATGTCAATGAAACAGAAAAAAAACAGTAATTAAAAGAACTGACATCAATACGTACACACACCCCATACACGCATGCCGACAGTGGGACGCATCAAGCTCGTAGCTCGAAGTGATCTTGGAGTTGTATGCAACTTTGAGTAACGATATACAGCTAAAAGAACCGGCCAAGAGCGAGTTGACATATTTATTATAGTATTTTTACGAGTTCCGTACCATAATGGTATTATGGTGAGACTTCGTTGTGTGTCTGTATGTCACGGCAGGTTTTCTCTGCAATTACAAACTTGAAATTTGGCATAGTTGTACAACTTGCTTGCCTTTTGCTATGTTTTTATTTAAAAAAAAACATTTTGTAAATAATTGAAAAGGGGTCTATCCATTATAGACCCCTTTTCAATTATTGGTTGAAAAGGGGTCTATAATGGGTTAACGTTATGGGTTGAAAAATGAAAGTGGTTTGATCATAGCCAATGGGGTGTCGTATGAAAGGTCGCAGTCTGTACATTTCAAAACTATTAATTTTCTATGATGTACTTTTTGATTTATAGCCAAAAATGTACAAATATGACCACCCCCCTTATCTCCGAAGTTTGTTAATGAAAAAATCTTGACGTATATAGATAATTACTCATATTTTAAGGGAAAAATAAAATTAAGTGTTCATTATTTACAGATTTTGAGATTAATAAAAAACTTTAAAATTCTGTATTAAAACTTAGGCTAGTCAAAATGGACCTTATGGCGTAGAAAATAAAGGTGAAGGTGAAATAACAAAATGAGTGTTTTCTTTTGCAGTTATCAAGATTTTAAATATGGGACCCTTGGTGCGCGAGTCGGACACGCACTTGCTTTTCGTCTTCTTCAATTAATAATATCCAAACATTTTATTTTAGAATAATAACAATAATATATTTGAGATTCTCATAACGAGCCCTTTCATTATCTTTTTTTTTTGCAGTTTCCGAATTTGTCCCTCGGCAATGATAATGACTCTTATTTAAACAAATATATATATTTACTTTTCACATCTCTTTTTGGGTATTTACATATGTGTACCAAATTTCAGCTCAATCGGTCCAGTAGTTTCGGAGCAAATTGGCTGTGACAGACGGACGGACAGACGGACGGACAGACGCATGATCCTACAAGGGTTCCGCTTTTGAATTTTTTGTATGGAACCCGATAAAGTACCACTTTTTGAGCATCTGTATTAAAAATATGGTATTATGCGTTAAGGACGTTTTGTTTTTTGGCATTTTTCGTTGATGACGATTTGTCAACGGCATTTTTGATGGCGGACTATTTGCTCCGTGGCCTTTCTTCCCTGTGGTCCTTCTCAGTAAAGTACCCAGTAGACCAAATGCATCGTAGGACGTTTTGCTCTCAGTACGACCCGATCTGAATTGACCAAAACGACTGGAAATTAAAATAGTCCATATAATTAGACAACAATATAATTTTCTGAATCCAAAAATGCCTTTGTCTTCTTCGCGGTGCGAGGAGACGCATTGTCATGATGCAAGAGGATGCGGCTTCTTGGTCGTCTCTCGCGAACTTTTTGAAAGACATTTGGCAGACAAATGATTGTGTACCACTCGGCATTAACTGTTCTTTGATTACCTAATAGCACACTGGAAATAAGACCTGTTTTTGAAAAAAAAACAAGCAATAATCTGCTTGCCTACGCTTTTTGATTGGTGCACTTTTGTTGGCCTGCGGTCACATGACCGTTGTTTTTTTTCCGGATCGTAGCAATATATCCTTGTTTCGTCTCCTGTTACTATATTATACATATACGGCATTTGAACGCCCGTCGTTATACTTCCGCAGCATTTCTTGGCACCAATCAACACGGGCCTGTTTATGAGTTGATGTCAGTTTCAGTATGAGGGGAAATCATCTACAACAGAGCTTCCTGACTTTTAAATATTCTTGTATTTTTTTTTGAATTTTGCTCATACCAATCCCTAATTGTCCACAAATTTCGTCATAGGTAACTCGTCGGTTTTCTTCTATTAGTCGCCTGACAGCAGCCACGTTTTCACCAGTGACCGCGGTAGACGGCCGACCTTCACGAGAATCGTCATTGAGTGAACTGCGGCATCTATTAAATTCTGCGTACCACCGTCTCACAGCGCTCAAATGTGGTGCTTCAAGCCCAAAAGCATTTTGAAGGCGAGCACTACAATCTTGCGGAGAAGGAGAACTTTTAAAATCGTAAAAAATCATTGCTCTAAAGTCTTTTCGCGTCAATTCCATTTTTAGTGCGAATTCGTCACTTTAAAAAGACAGAAAAAACAAATTACGATCAGTTTCCCGCTTTTAATTTAATTCCATAAACAATGAGCTATATTTTCGTAAATGACATAATTCTAAATTCAAATGTTTATGAGTGACCAGGAGTGCAAAACTTTCAGTGTGGCCATCGTATGAGGCTCATTGAATATCCAGTTCAAGCTTGAAAGGTCTCGACTGATGAAGTCTACGCTCCGCCCGGCACCCTCGCAGCTCCAAAGCCCCGAGAGCTTTCAACTCGAACTTCAAAACCGTTTCGAGTGCCTTGGTAGCGACGTGGACGATTACAACGACGGGTTTTTGGAAGCTGTCCAAACGGTCGGGTCTAAGTTCTTCAAGATCCACCGTACAAAAACCAGGAAGCTCTCGGACTCCACCCTTAGGCTCATGGAGGTGAGGCGCGATATGATTTTGCAGTCCTCTGGTGACGCTTGTCGCTATCGGCAGCTCAACAGACAGATCTCGAAGTATCTGAAACGTGATATACGCCGATTCAATACTAAAAGTATTGAAGAGGCTATTGAGCGTAACAGGTGCTCTAAGGTGTTTGCCAGGGATCTCTCTGTTGGCCAAAGCCAATTGATGAAGCTGAAAACCGACGACGGCAGAGTCATTTCATCCAAACCTAAGTTATTGGCGGAAGTTGAGAAGTTTTATGGACAGCTGTACACGACAACCCGAACACCCGTCGAAAATCTAGCTCAAGCCCGAGGGCTACATTAACCCGACACTATACCAAAAATCTCCCCGACGTCAGCCTGTGCGAGATTAGTATCGCCCTCAAACAGCTTAAGAATGGCCCCAGGTGAGGATGGAATTACAGCCGTACTGAAGGCGGGTGGTAAACCCATCCTTAGGAGCCTTCAGATGCAGTTCAGCTCCGTCCTTCACGAACAGAGAACACCGAAAGCATGGAATAGAGGTGTGGGGGTTCTCTTCTTCAAGAAAAGTGATAAAACTTTGCTGAAGAATTATAGACCCATCTCACTCCAGAACCATGTTTAGAAACTGTTTTCGAGGGTCATCACAAATCGTCTCGCACGCAGGTTGGACTATTTCCAGGCTCCCGAACAAGCCGGTTTCCGAAAAGGCTATAGTACCGTAGGCCACATATATGCATTGCGCCAGGTTATACAGAAGACCGAAGTGTAACCCCCCCCCCTTTGCCTTGCATTTGTGGACTACGAGAAAGCCTTCAATTTGATCGAAACATGGGCTGTGCTGCAGTCTCTCCAGCGGTGCCAAGTTGACTACCAATATATCGTTGTGTAGTGTTGAAGTGTCTGTACGAAAACGCCACTACGTTCGTCCGACTACAGGACCAGAGCACGAAGCCTATTCCTCTGCAGCGGGCAGTCAGACAAGGAGATGTGATCTCTCCGAAGCTGTTCACCGCTGCATTGGATGATGCTTTTAAGATTCTGGACTGGAAAAGACGAGGCAACAACATAAATGGTGAGTAATTACGGATCTGAGACGTGGGCGCTAACTATGGGCCTCATAAGGAAGCTCAAAGTCACTCAGAGGGCTATGGAGAGGGCTATGCTCGGGGTTTCTCTGCGTGATAGAATCAGAAATGATGATATCCGCAGTAGAACTAAGGTCACCGACATATTCTGTAGAATAGCTAAGCTTAAGTAGCAGTGGGCGGGACACATTGCTCGCAGGACTGATGGCCGGTGGGGTCAGAAGGTTCTGGAGTGGCGTCCGCGGACCGGGAGACGAGCTGTAGGTAGGCCTCCAACAAGATGGAGTGACGACCTCGTAAGGATCGCGGGAGTGCGGTGGATGCGAAAACCACAAGACCGGTCTCAGTGGAGAGCCTTGGGGGAGACCTATGTCCAGCAGTGGACGTGTTTCGGCTGACATGATGATGATATTATTTTACCAAATATTCAAAATGTATTTATAATGTTATGTAGTATGTAATGTAATGTAAACATTAAAATCTATTAACTCTTTTTTTGTCCTCATCAGATTCAGACAGGTGCCTAGGTGTTCCAAAACGGAGTCGCCGCCCGCCGGGCCTTGCTTACAGCTTATGTCAATGCAATGCAATTTTTTGTTCTTGAGATTTCTTCAGCCATTGGCTTTGATAGAGCGTGACTGGTGTAGCAGTCTGTACCGGATACCGACACTCTGTGGGTAACGTGCACATCGGGTGTGTTGCATGTTCATGTGTTGTATGTGCCCGCCCTAAACGTAACCGCGAAGCCGCGTGAGGGCTAGCCCCGGTTGACGCTGCGGCCCGCGGCTTGCTGCAATGTACGAAACCATACCTACCTTCCATTTTGATTGCTATTTAATAGTTGTATTTACTTATATGCTTTAAGAAAAAGAACACCGGCGTTGTGCGAAGTGGTTGGACCTCCGGGAATTCAGCCAGCGGTTCGCGGACGTGCGGCTCGTCAGCCAGCGGGGGCCTTTTTGATTTGACTCGGATTGCTGGTGCCCGGACCCGCCGCGCCCCAGCCAACGCTTCGGTTTTTCCGCCCTGCGAGACAGCCAGCGGGATGATTTGTGCACGGACGAACGCCGTGGCAGCCAGCAGTTTACTTTTTGCAGGTGCCCGAAACCCGATTTGCGCGGCACGGACCGGCGGCGCTCTTTGGGCGGGGCAATGCGCGCCAGCCAGCGGCTGGAGCAGTTGCTCAACTGACTGCGGTTGGACCAACGGCGCGCCAGCCAGCGGGAGCCGGTGGTCACGGCGCTGCGCCTTTTGCGGCCCTTGCCGGTCGTAGGGCGCCCGGTCAGAATGCGCCTGTTCATAGGGCGCCTGGGCTGACGGCGCCCCGTCATAAGGCGCCCGCTCAGACGGCGCTCAGTCAGAGAGCACCCGCTCAGAGGGCGCTTGGACGCAGGGCGCCTGGACGCAGGGAGCCTGGACGCAGGGCGCCTGGACGAAGGGAGCCTGGACGCAGGGAGCCTGGACGCAGGGCGCCTGGACGCAGGGCGCCTGGACGCAGGGCGCCCGGACGACGGCTGTCGCCTGGCCGCGTGATTCAGGTTGCGCTGGGGAGAACATTAAAATCAGCCAATTTGAATTGTAATTAATGCCGCAAACGCAAAGTGGTAGAGGCGGGGCTCTGAGCGGTGTG
Organism: Acleris sparsana; assembly: GCA_923062465.1. Lineage (NCBI taxonomy): Eukaryota > Metazoa > Arthropoda > Insecta > Lepidoptera > Tortricidae > Acleris > Acleris sparsana. The sequence continues at coordinate 13,158,639 of OV281308.1, forward strand.
GCAGCTGTGTGCTTATAAATTAAACGTAAAATATTGCACTGGGCAAGTCGTGGTAAAACAATTTCGGTACAGGAACGCCGCGCGCCGCCGCCGCTGTCTATGTTGGCGCTTTATCCGCCAACAAACTGTCCTCAGTTTGGCGGAATATAAATATGTACATACCATTTAAGTTTTTTGTGATAAATAAATTAAAAAAAAAAAAAAAAAAATGTATTTGTAGCTTTATGGCCGTCCAAATCGAACAAATCTTACGACGGCCGATCGTTGCGCTGTGCGCGCCATTACTTTACAAATGACTTGGCAACAATAACGAACAGCGTCAATCGGCCACCGTAACGTAGTTTTGATCCATGCGGCCACATTTAAGGGGCTCCCAGTTCTAAATAACCTTCGACTCCGAAAGTAAAGTGTCATTTACTCTCCGTCCCCATTATTAATGCGTTATTTATACTCGCAACAGAGTTCGGAATTGTCGTAGCACTTTTGAGCTGTCATAGGGACTTCTTCTCGTCCATCGACTTCCGATATACATGTGTATATCGATAAATACAGAATACAGTATTTAAAATATGATTCCGAGAAGAAGTAAACTACAGGCTGCTTTATCGCGAATGACCGATCTCTTCGAGATAACGTTTGGATACCAACTTGTTAATCTCTATTTCACATTTTTAACTAATCAAAAGTTATTTGAAAGAAATCGCTCTTTAGCGATAATACCGCCTGTTGTTTACCTCTTCTTTTAGTCTTCTTTAATAAGTTGAGTTCTATAATGTATCGATAAAAAAAGGATATCTGAATTTGATTAACGAGAAGTCCCTATGAGAGCTCGAAAATGCTACGAAAATTCTGGCTTCTGTATAAGTTGTATCCGCCGCGTCGAATATGTTGCCGTCCATAGTTGTTCATTTATCACAATAATAACAAAGATGATTTTTAATCTAATAGGTAAAAAAATACACTATATACACTGTACAGTAATAATAATTACAATAAATAAAAACGTAGTGTAACCTATTATCTACTTAAAACTAGAATTACAAAAAGAATACCCCCTCTAATAAATCTGTTCGCGGCATTGTACCCATGATGCTGGCTGCGTTACCTCTCTGGATAGTTAAACCTATCCTTTGGGAGAGGTAAGCGCCAGCTCTGGGATACACGGAGGCGTCGATAAGCTTGGCAGACAGGGTCTTTATAAAAAGTTTCATGTCAGCAGACCAATTATTATTTTAACATGTCGCTGGCATCCAGGAGCCCCGCCAGTGCGGCTCCGTGGACTTTGCTTTGACGGACATAAAATGAAAATAGCAATGTAGTAATTTTGCGATTCAGACATTTTGAGATGTAGACTACAAGCGGTGTGGTAATTTGAGAGTTGGTAACTTTGCAGCCGAGTCGCTACTGCTAACCCTCGACCGTAAAATCTTTAAAAAAAATACGATTTTTTCTGGGGGCCCCTTAAGGTATGATTACAAACACCGCACGTCGCAGCAGCGCGGCCCGCGCGGCCGAACTCAGCGGCAGCGCTGGGCAAGCAAGTTCAGAATCATACCACTACTTACATTACTACTTTATAACCAACTCGAGACTTCTGGAGGACGAGGTACGCAGCGAGCGCCTTTCGTCTACGAGGTGCGTGTATTGTTGACGAGTTACACGAGAGCCGCCGTTAAAATAACAATATTTACGAATTTGTAAAAGCAAAGAGAACACGACAATATGGCGACTTGTGGCGAATGACTTCCAAACTATCGGATAATCGGTATTTATCGATATCAATTCGATATCAATCTATAACATCGTCTTTGGTATCTTTCGCAAAATGTTTAAGCGAATCTAAGTTAAAAGTTGGTAATGTTTGAAACGGCACGTGTTCCGATTCCCCTCGCGGCGCGGGCGCCCGGCCCGCTGTCCACTACTCTCTACACTAACTACACTTACTGAGTCGCTTCCGTTTATCACCATATTTACCTTGAAATCGTTACCATCCTGGCGGTAGACGGCGGACACCTTTGGTTTTGAGACTAGACAAAAATAAAACCGTTAAGTAGAGTCCGGTCTGGTCTCGTTGCAGGGCCTAGAGGCCTTCTAGACGGTAAACACCATAACTATAGTCGTTTCCCTGTTGTGGTGATGTTTTTGACTCCACCGCCATTACTGCCAAGTATATAAGAGTTATCAATACGATAAAGAGGTCAAAGACGATATGGTTTTCACCGAGAACCTCGGCCCTGCTCGTTATTCTAGTTATGGCTGCGACGTAGAGACCTCGCCGAGTTGCTCTCATTGTCATTATTTTTACTTTAATTTTATTAAACCTACATTTGTCATGATTTTGCTTGTGCTAGTATTAAATATTGTTACATACTTACATACATAAAATCACGCCTGTTTCCCAGAGGGGTAGGCAGAGACGACTTCTTTCCACCTGCTACGATCCTGTCAAATGTCTTTCGCTTCTTCCACATTCATACATCGAGTCATGCTCGCACGTCGGTTTCGGGTACTTAAGATTCGGCCCTTTTCCTAATATTGTTATTTATTACTTAATACCTTGTAATGTAACTTACTTTTAAGTGGGTTGGTTATCTTTGTTTCGTCAAAATATTTTTTGGCAAAAAGTTTTTTCCCGTCGCAGTTTATTTATTTTCTATGTAGTCACAAGTGTAACCTAACCTAACCTAACCTAACCTAAGTATTTCGATATCCCGGATATATAACAATAATAATACAAAATACTTTTTGGAAAATGAAGATTTATCAATTTGACCAAAAACATTTTGACGAAACGGCAGGATACCCTTTTAAGTATTATTGTTGTTACGATTAAATAAGACCCTTCCGCTGGACGTGCTCGCGGCGCTTCTTCTCCGCCGTGATGGTCGTGTCCGAACCGCGCTGTTTATTAAATAAGACCCTTCCGCTGGACGTGCTCGCGGCGCTTCTTCTCCGCCGTGATGGTCGTGTCCGAACCGCGCTGTTTATTAAATAAGACCCTTCCGCTGGACGTGCTCGCGGCGCTTCTTCTCCGCCACGATGGTCGTGTCCGAACCGCGCTGTTTATTAAATAAGACCCTTCCGCTGGACGTGCTCGCGGCGCTTCTTCTCCGCCACGATGGTCGTGTCCGAACCGCGCTGTTTATTAAATAAGACCCTTCCGCTGGACGTGCTCGCGGCGCTTCTTCTCCGCCGTGATGGTCGTGTCCGAACCGCGCTGTTTATTAAATAAGACCCTTCCGCTGGACGTGCTCGCGGCGCTTCTTCTCCGCCGTGATGGTCGTGTCCGAACCGCGCTGTTTATTAAATAAGACCCTTCCGCTGGACGTGCTCGCGGCGCTTCTTCTCCGCCGTGATGGTCGTGTCCGAACCGCGCTGTTTATTAAATAAGACCCTTCCGCTGGACGTGCTCGCGGCGCTTCTTCTCCGCCGTGATGGTCGTGTCCGAACCGCGCTGTTTATTAAATAAGACCCTTCCGCTGGACGTGCTCGCGGCGCTTCTTCTCCGCCACGATGGTCGTGTCCGAACCGCGCTGTTTATTAAATAAGACCCTTCCGCTGGACGTGCTCGCGGCGCTTCTTCTCCGCCACGATGGTCGTGTCCGAACCGCGCTGTTTATTAAATAAGACCCTTCCGCTGGACGTGCTCGCGGCGCTTCTTCTCCGCCACGATGGTCGTGTCCGAACCGCGCTGTTTATTAAATAAGACCCTTCCGCTGGACGTGCTCGCGGCGCTTCTTCTCCGCCGTGATGGTCGTGTCCGAACCGCGCTGTTTATTAAATAAGACCCTTCCGCTGGACGTGCTCGCGGCGCTTCTTCTCCGCCACGATGGTCGTGTCCGAACCGCGCTGTTTATTAAATAAGACCCTTCCGCTGGACGTGCTCGCGGCGCTTCTTCTCCGCCGTGATGGTCGTGTCCGAACCGCGCTGTTTATTAAATAAGACCCTTCCGCTGGACGTGCTCGCGGCGCTTCTTCTCCGCCGTGATGGTCGTGTCCGAACCGCGCTGTTTATTAAATAAGACCCTTCCGCTGGACGTGCTCGCGGCGCTTCTTCTCCGCCACGATGGTCGTGTCCGAACCGCGCTGTTTATTAAATAAGACCCTTCCGCTGGACGTGCTCGCGGCGCTTCTTCTCCGCCGTGATGGTCGTGTCCGAACCGCGCTGTTTATTAAATAAGACCCTTCCGCTGGACGTGCTCGCGGCGCTTCTTCTCCGCCACGATGGTCGTGTCCGAACCGCGCTGTTTATTAAATAAGACCCTTCCGCTGGACGTGCTCGCGGCGCTTCTTCTCCGCCACGATGGTCGTGTCCGAACCGCGCTGTTTATTAAATAAGACCCTTCCGCTGGACGTGCTCGCGGCGCTTCTTCTCCGCCACGATGGTCGTGTCCGAACCGCGCTGTTTATTAAATAAGACCCTTCCGCTGGACGTGCTCGCGGCGCTTCTTCTCCGCCGTGATGGTCGTGTCCGAACCGCGCTGTTTATTAAATAAGACCCTTCCGCTGGACGTGCTCGCGGCGCTTCTTCTCCGCCACGATGGTCGTGTCCGAACCGCGCTGTTTATTAAATAAGACCCTTCCGCTGGACGTGCTCGCGGCGCTTCTTCTCCGCCGTGATGGTCGTGTCCGAACCGCGCTGTTTATTAAATAAGACCCTTCCGCTGGACGTGCTCGCGGCGCTTCTTCTCCGCCGTGATGGTCGTGTCCGAACCGCGCTGTTTATTAAATAAGACCCTTCCGCTGGACGTGCTCGCGGCGCTTCTTCTCCGCCGTGATGGTCGTGTCCGAACCGCGCTGTTTATTAAATAAGACCCTTCCGCTGGACGTGCTCGCGGCGCTTCTTCTCCGCCGTGATGGTCGTGTCCGAACCGCGCTGTTTATTAAATAAGACCCTTCCGCTGGACGTGCTCGCGGCGCTTCTTCTCCGCCGTGATGGTCGTGTCCGAACCGCGCTGTTTATTAAATAAGACCCTTCCGCTGGACGTGCTCGCGGCGCTTCTTCTCCGCCACGATGGTCGTGTCCGAACCGCGCTGTTTATTAAATAAGACCCTTCCGCTGGACGTGCTCGCGGCGCTTCTTCTCCGCCGTGATGGTCGTGTCCGAACCGCGCTGTTTATTAAATAAGACCCTTCCGCTGGACGTGCTCGCGGCGCTTCTTCTCCGCCACGATGGTCGTGTCCGAACCGCGCTGTTTATTAAATAAGACCCTTCCGCTGGACGTGCTCGCGGCGCTTCTTCTCCGCCGTGATGGTCGTGTCCGAACCGCGCTGTTTATTAAATAAGACCCTTCCGCTGGACGTGCTCGCGGCGCTTCTTCTCCGCCGTGATGGTCGTGTCCGAACCGCGCTGTTTATTAAATAAGACCCTTCCGCTGGACGTGCTCGCGGCGCTTCTTCTCCGCCACGATGGTCGTGTCCGAACCGCGCTGTTTATTAAATAAGACCCTTCCGCTGGACGTGCTCGCGGCGCTTCTTCTCCGCCACGATGGTCGTGTCCGAACCGCGCTGTTTATTAAATAAGACCCTTCCGCTGGACGTGCTCGCGGCGCTTCTTCTCCGCCACGATGGTCGTGTCCGAACCGCGCTGTTTATTAAATAAGACCCTTCCGCTGGACGTGCTCGCGGCGCTTCTTCTCCGCCACGATGGTCGTGTCCGAACCGCGCTGTTTATTAAATAAGACCCTTCCGCTGGACGTGCTCGCGGCGCTTCTTCTCCGCCGTGATGGTCGTGTCCGAACCGCGCTGTTTATTAAATAAGACCCTTCCGCTGGACGTGCTCGCGGCGCTTCTTCTCCGCCGTGATGGTCGTGTCCGAACCGCGCTGTTTATTAAATAAGACCCTTCCGCTGGACGTGCTCGCGGCGCTTCTTCTCCGCCACGATGGTCGTGTCCGAACCGCGCTGTTTATTAAATAAGACCCTTCCGCTGGACGTGCTCGCGGCGCTTCTTCTCCGCCACGATGGTCGTGTCCGAACCGCGCTGTTTATTCACTCTATATTACCGACTTGTAAAATATTGAATAAGCATTTTAAACGTAAACCACTTGGTAAATGAGTGCTTGAAAGGGGGGTGGAGGTGGAAAATTTGAAAGCAGGAAGTTTGACCTCGGAACTTTGTTTTGACTAGTTAGCAGATGAACATACTAAAAGTCTCCCCCCCCCCCCCTCGGAGGTGAGCCCTAGGCTGGGGCACAATGAAGGTCCCGTTTTTTGGGTTTTGTTCACTCTGAAAACGAAGTGTCATAGGAAGTTTTGTTGTATTTCATTAATACAGCTGATAAAATTCTCTACCACTTTGATTGTATAAGTTTTTTATCCGACTGCGGCAAAGCCCAAAAGGAGGGTTATGTGTTTGACTTGTACTTGTATATATGTCCGACTCAATGTCCGCTCGTAACTACTAAACGGCTAAACTGATTTTAATAAAATATACGTGGTTAGATTCGTCTGAACCACTAGGGTTTTATAGGATTTATTAAAGTTTATGTGAATGGTAAATTAGCAAAATAAAAAAATAATACATGATAAGTAACATTACTTTGACGACATTATCCCAACAGTTGGGTTTTTTAAAGTTTGCTATATGTTAGACTTGTTACCTATTTCCATTTGCTGTGAAGATTTGAGCTCCAAAAAACGGTCAATGTATTTTTGACCTCACATTTTTTTATTTTCTGATACTTGCATACATATCATCTGAAGAACAGCCCCTAATGAGCTTGCACGAGAAAGACAGCTGTCACAGAGGAGTGGCGGCGAGTTGTGAAGCTTGCCACCAGCTCCTAATATGATGACCACGATCACTCACTCTGTCAAGAGTGAAAACGACGAAGAAGAAGAAAGCCACGATTTGCTGGTATATCTAAGAACTAATGAAGTCTGCTTAGACGCCATTTATTTCCTAGGCAAAATAAATGATTGTACCTAGTGTTTCATGATCTGCTGGTAGTTCTAAGACCCAACGAAGTCTGCTTAGACGTGATAGTTCCATAAGAAACATAAATGATCCTACCTAGTCTTTCATGATTTTCTGGTAGTTCTAAATACTAATGAAGTCTGCTGAGACCTGATAGTTCTTTTACAAAAATAAATGATTATACCTAGTGTTTCATGATTTGCCGGTAGTGTAGTAATATTGGGTCCTTCCTTACATATGAAATTGGTGTTTTGTTGAACTGGCCACTTCAAAATATCTGGTGTTTGCATTGACTTATATGTAAGGACACGCCCGTCAGTGCACGCGCTATGAGGCCAATTCTTCGGTTATAAAATTCAAAATGATAACATTGATAACCAACGAGATGTCAGTCACAAATGGTCTACGGCTGGTGATGGTTGCATCTGTGATTGTATTGTGTCGGTTACAAAATGACGTTGATACAGTCAAATCCTGCAAAACATATCATAAAAAGTACACAAAAGGTAAAGATGGGATAACATTTCATCAGAGAGTGGGATTGCTTTCATGTTAAGCTAGGTATTTTAATGTTACAATTATTTCTGTTGTTGTCATTGTCTTTTGAATAATTCGGTAATGGCGCCCTACATTCTCGCACAGGGATATGCACGTAACCTTGTAAGAGAGTTCAATTTGATATTTATGTGCCTTAGAATAAGTACTTGCATAGAAACCGGATTATAAGGACAATAAAAGACGTATGTTTGATCTTTTTCTGTACATGGCATTCATAATGAGTTAGAAAGAGATGTGCTTATAGGGAGGGCTTGAATAACCGAAAAAATATCGGTTTAAACGGTTAGCGGTATGACGTCATAGCATTAAATTTTGATATCTTAAAATAACAGTACCGCTATATTATTTGATAGCGCGAAATAACGGTACCATTATGTTTATGATATCTACCTAAATTATTGAATAATGCTTATCTTTTTGGAGACTAAACACTGCTGAATTAAATGTCAGTACATTATTCCACGTCGTACTGTTGACGCTGTTTCTATAAGAACGCCGCGACAAGGTTATATATATCTTTTAGTTTTACACTGTTCGCCCGTGCTCGGTTGACTAAATTCTGGTTAATTGCAATAGATGGCAGCACCGATTTCAGCCCTAACCTTCATAAAGCGAAATGTTCTCTTGGCGATATCCTTATATATAAATCAATGGGTGTTTAGCTAAGAAATCTAAATTCTAAGTTTAGCTCATGTATTTGTGCTTCGAATTTAGCGATTCATTTATAATTGCGTCATTTGTTTTTTCTTTGACATCATTATGTTCACGGAGAACTTAAAAAATCGCGTTATTTACGAATACGAGTTGGAACCTGGCACCGGTGCTGCAGAAACGGCTCGAAGGATTAAGACTGCGGCTACACTGAAGCGGAGATCAGCAGAGTGGTGCGAAGCTGTGCCAATATTAACCATCATCAATTATGATGTTAAAAGAAAACACGGTACGCTTTTGGTTCCAACGTTTTCGTTCTGGAAATGTTGACCTACAAAACAAGCCCCGTAGACGAAGCTCGAAAAATGGATATATTTTTTGCCATATTAAACGCCAATTTCAAATGTAAGCCACGCCACTTACAGCACAAACATTATAGCGACCCGCCCTCGCCTCGCTTCGGTTTATGTGGCATTTCTGTAACACCCGTACAAAAACCAGAATTAATCTATGTATCAACGTACAGCCCAAACCGCTAAACCTAGAGACTTGAAATTTTGCACATAGATACCTTATAAGTAATATAATGTAGAGACAACACGAATATACGCGAGACAATACGAACATAGACGAATACTCTCTCCACACTCTCGCATTCGGCAAGTCTCGTGTAGTTTGGTCCAGAATGTGGAGCGGGCTTTAAGAAAGATTTTTGGAAATTCCACCCCTAAGGGAGTAAAATAGGGGATAAACATTTGTATGAAAGTTCATCGGTTTTAAGTTAGACTTCAAATTTTATGTTTAGGTCGACGATTGAAATTTAATGGGTACGTATTGCAATGTCTAAAATTAAAAAAACTAACGTTAAATAACCTACGTTCAAAATACCTAAAATCTAAATACCTAATGATTTTAAATACCTAAGCAAGTAACACCTACCTACGAATTACCTAAATTTAAAATGCCTATTGGACTAAATATGTAATGTTTAAAATACCAAAAGAAATGTCACCTAAATTTGATACACCAACATTTGAAATACTCAATGGTCAGAATACCTAAAATGATTCATTTGCGAGCTATTTGTACGAAGTACTAGTAGGTCAGGTTCCGCGACTGTAAAAGAGGGTAGATTGAACAAAGTTTAATTATTTTCTGTTAGTTGTTAGTCACCCACTAGATTGCACAACAAATAGATATTCATTGATAAGTAAAAATGACTGAACATAGTATTAGTGTATTTATAACTCAAAAAGGTGGTTACAAAGTCTACGTGGATGGTTTTGCGTATGCAAAAAGTCGTGAATACAAGAACAAAGTGTATTGGGAGTGTGAATGTAAACGAAATGATTTATATATGTGCACAGCGCGGTTAACGACCAATGTATTTACAGAAGGCGAATGTGTATCTGTGATAGAAGCAGCTGGGGAACATAATCATGAAGGCAACCCTATGAGAGTGAGCGTAGCTAGTAATGTGCAAGAATTAAAAAAAAAAACAAAAGATCAGCCTACGGTGAAGACGTGTCAGATACTTCAAAATCATATCGCATCTACCAGTAGTGATGTTGCGACAAGTTTGCCATCTAAAGACTCGTTACGACAGATGATTAATAGAGAAAAAAAAAAGGTGCTAAATGTACCAAAAGAGCCCACTCAATATGATTTTGTTATTGACCACCAATCATTGTTGTTAAATGATGATAATTTTGTTGTCAAAGACAGAATATTTGCCCAAACTAAAAGAGTCGTCATATTTAGTACAAAACAATTGGTGACATATTTAAGCCAAGCCAATTATTGGTTGATGGATGGAACGTTCAAGATCGTCCCAATAATATTCCAGCAACTATATACGATACACGGTTCAGTGCACAATACCGATAAAACATTTCCTTTAGTGTTTGTCCTATGTACGCACAAAGATAAGGCATCATATGACGTCATGTTTGATCTTATAATCGAATACAGTACAGAACAAGGAATTGCATTGAGCCCATCATTTGTAATTATGGATTTCGAAAAGGCCGCAGCTTTAAGTATTCGTCAAAACTTTGAGACAGTAACCTTGAAAGGTTGTTTTTTTCACTTGCGACAAATTTTAATTCGGAAAATACGAAGTGAGGGGTTAATTAAAAAATACAACAGTGAACAACAATTTAATAAGGAAGTCAAATGTTTGATGGCATTGTGCTACGTTCATCCGGATAACATTTTGATGTACTTCAATGGTTTACTGGAAACATTGGCTGATGACAGCCTTAAAATTGCTAAGTGGTTTGGAGAAAATTACATCAATGGAGAAGCTAATAAACCACCAAAGTATCATCCCAGCTTTTGGTGTCTTAATTATCTAGCTACGATTCCACGCACACAGAACAGTGCAGAATCATTTCACCACCACATAAATCAAATCTGTTCTAAAAGACATGTCGGATTTTATCGTTTGGCATCTGAATTAATCAAGGAAACCAAGGTGAATTTAATTGAAATTCAAAAAATAAGAAACGGTGAACCAGTACTTAAAAAACGGATGAAAAAGGGACATTACAAGTTAAATAATATTAACAACGTATTACAAAATATATTCCTGAATACAATAATGTCGATCTATTGAGAGCTATTGCAGCAAATCTGTAAAAAATATTGTGAACTTTAATATTGTTTATTGCTTGATTATTTTTGACAAATTATTTTATTTTGGTTAACTTAATTAATGTAATAAAGATATGATTAAAATTGATTATTATGACTAAGTATAGGAAATTTGATTACTTTTGTAGTAATAATTGTATTTTTATTTGGATTTTGTACTTTACATAGGCACTTAGATGGGTACGTATAAGTATAAGATTACAATGTGTAATTTATAAGTTTACAATGTATAAGTTCAATTATGTTTAAAATCCATACGTTCAAAATTATTTTGATTTAACCTAGCCAACCTAACAGTTACCAACTAAACATTCGGCCCGTGTTTTATAACGTCAATTTTCAAAATGCCACCTATCATGTTGTAGACTGTTTTAGTTGGCATAATATGTTGGCAGTTGGCACACTTAGTGGTTTATTGTTCACCAATTTTTTTTTTAAAACATAAAAATGACTTCACATAATATTATGATGCTATGCAAGCAAGCAAGTTTTTCGGGAAGTAAAAAAAAATAACCTCGAAGACTAAGGCGGGAGCGTCGCTTCGCTTCGCTCCCACCTTAGCCTTCTAACCTAACCTATCCGAGTCGCTTCTGCCCCGTCCCCACTTTCTCGCTCGCTTCGCTCGCTCTCTTATCGTGAAACATTTGACAAATGATGAGTCTGCGAAAAGGCAGAGCACTGGTCAAATTGCATAGGTACCTACCTACAATAACAAAATAATTATTTAATTCAGTATTGCCGTGTTTTGGTCACAATTGAACCTAACATGCTCCTCCTCGCTTCGCTCGTCGTCGCACCTAACCAGGTGGTCAGGACTATATTTTAAAATAACTATTCAAGATTCTGAGTAATCTGAATGTTTAAAATTGTTAAGTTTCTGAGCAATCTGAACGACGGGTGCGACGACGAGCGAAGCAAGCAGGAGCGTGTTAGGTTCAATTGTGACCAAAACACGGCAATACTGAATTAAATAATTATTTTGTTATTGTAGGGAGGTACCTATGCAATTTGACCTGTGCTCTGACATTTCGCAGACTCATCATTTGTCAAATGTTTCACGATAAGCGAGCGAGCGAAGCGAGCGAGTAAGATGGGTCGGGGCAGAAGCGACTCGGATAGGTTAGGTTAGAAGGCTAAGGTGGGAGCGAAGCGAAGCGTCGCTCCCGCCTTAGTCTTCGAGGTTATTTTTTTTTACGTCATGGAAAACTTGCTTGCTTGTTATAGAATAAAGATATGATTAAAATTGATTATTATGACTAAGTATAGGAATTATAATTATTTGATTACTTTTGTAGTAATAATTGTGTTTTTATTTAGATTTTGTAATTTACATAGGCGCTTAGATGGGTACGTATAAGTATAAGATTACAATGTGTATAAGATTATAATCCATACGTTTAAAATTGTTTTGTTTTATTTGCCAACCTAACAACAATTGGCCCGTGTTTTATAACGTCAATTTTCAAAATGCCTAGCTTGTTTAGCTATACATTATGACCATTTTAAGATTTTTTCAGCTTTTGGTATTTAATCATTAGGTATTTCGACTTTAGTGATTTTGGACGTAGGTAAATTTACTTTCATCATTATCAGCCGCAAGACGTCCACTGCTGGACAAAGGCCTTCCCCAAGGTTTTCCACAACGATCGGTCCTCTGCTGCTGTCATCCAGCGGTTTCCCGCGACCTTTATCAGATCGTCAGTCCACCTTGTGGAAGGTCTGCCAACACTTCGTCTCCCGGTTCGCGGTCGCCACTCTAGAACCTTTCCGCTCCAACGGCCATCAGTTCTACGAGCAATGTGCCCCGCCCACTGCCACTTAAGGTTTGCAATCCGGTGAGCTATATCGGTTACTTTACTTAAAGGTAAATTTACTTTAGTGCCTTTAATTTTAGACATTATAATAGGCACCCTTTTAAACTTTCGATATTTTGAATATAAGTCAAAACACCATTAGGTATTTAGATTTTAGGTATTTTGAACGTAGGTTATTTAACGTTAGTTTTTTTAAGTTTAGACATTGCAATACGTACCCAATTTAATTTATACGTGTTTCGGCATTTTTGATATTTTCATCCCCGAAGGCGTGGACAGCGGTAGAACTGACTGACTTATCGATCGACGCACAGCCTAAACAGCTGAACCTAGGGACTTGAACTTTGAAGTTAATATTCCTTGGGTTCCCTAGCATTGACATATCCAGACTCTAACAACTTTTTCCGCCATTTTCTATACTTGTTCAAGGCGTATTATTTCTACGGCTGCTATGTAATACTAGAGACTTCGCGACTTCGTACGCGTAGAATTAGTGTCCCGCTACTCCCCCTATCTTAACCCCTTAGGGGATGAATTTCCAAAAGTACTTTCTTAGTGCTCATTGACATCATAAAAGGAACCCCTGTACCAAAATTCAAGTTTCTAGGTACAGTAGTTTCGGCTCTGCGTTGATATATATGTCAGTGAGTCAGGTTTGCCTTTTATATGTATATATAGATAGATTAGGGCGGTTATTATAATCACTTAAAAAAAAAAGGATAGTAATTTTATTTTTCGGCGGAAATTGGTCGGTTGTTTAATTCTAAAATGTCAAGGAGTAAAAAATCTATAACATCGATCGATGGGTCCAATTAACATTGCTGGTGAAAGAAAATCTATAGTAATATTATACATGTGAAAGCAATTCCGTCCGTCGTCTGTTTGTTACGCTTTCACGGATAAACCGCGGGACCGAATTAGATTAAATTTATACTTTACATCTCGAAACTCATCCCTAAGGGGGTGAGATTTGGGATCGTAGATTGTAGGAGAATTTGGTCATTTATATTGTTATATACATTAAAACTGGTATGAAGACTCATAATTATAATATAATATTCAACTATGATGGACATTAAGAGCAACCAAACTATCATGGAAGGGATGGTGCTTTGAGATGGCGAATTAAGACAGATTCTCATCTACCGGTGATAACTAGGGGCACGCCAGCGGGTGAAATAAATGCATTTCGGCATCTAATATAGGTTTAAGTAAAAAATATATATCTGACTACAAATATACCACGGACTGCACAATGACGATTTGCGGGTGGTAGGACCTTGTGCAGGGTCCGTCCGGATCGCTACCACCATTTTATCCATTAACCTACCGCCAAACAGCAGTGTTCGCATTGTTGTGTTCCGGTTTGGGGATAAGACAGCCGGTGTAATGACCAGCAAAGAGGCATTCCATCTTAGTCCTCAGGGTTGGCAACGCATTTGCAGTCTTGTGAATGCGAATGTCTATGGGACACAGTTTCCATCGGGTGGCCTGTGTGCTCGTTTGCCTTCTCTATGCCATAAAAAAAAAAGATACACAGTCGGGCAATATGCGGCAATTCTCTACTAAAAATTGGCGAAGATCGTATGGCAAGAGATAATAACGGTACAAAATACCTGATGATTTAAAAATAACGTGTAAGTACCCCGATCTACAAAACAATATGAAGAATAGAGAATGTTAGTGCGAAAGGGCAATATTAGCACAAACGAAATTATCAGGGGATAAATGAAAAAGATATGTCTCGCGTAGAAGGCGATGTTTTAGAGTACCTACGATAGTACGACCTTGCAAATCCTTGGTAGCTGCGAATCCATAGGCCACGAGGCGAATAAGGGGGATATTGTCGTCCTTAGTGTGGGGTCACACGACAAAACCCCACAAGAAGTGTTTGCGGGCTTGTGTTCTGCCTTATATCTGTTAGAGCACTGCAGAGTTTTTGTGATTAAAATACAAAACAATTTATATGTAAATAAAACTATGCTAAACAATGAAATCAAAAATATTTTAAAGAACTTTAATAACTGTAGCTTCATTGATCCTGGCTTCTCAAGATCTCTTTTTAGCAAAAAGCATAACAGAGTCTCCGAAAGCATTTGTTACAAATTAAACATGGAGATTGATTACTTGAACATGAACAAACTAGTTTCACAATGTATTAATTCACAGAGTAATCAAAAATTGCATTCTGTATCCCCAGCAAATTGTTTCGTTAATGCTGAACTGCACTCGAAGTTTCATTGTAATGACAACGACCATGAGTCTTTTTTAGGGGCGACTCCACTCCTAGTTCCATCACCGTAGAGGGTAACTTCACCAGGCTCAATATCTTTCACCAAAATTTGTGTGGTATATCAAATAAAAAGGATGAATTTGAGCTCTATCTCCTGGATCGCGACAATGTACAACACTATGTATGTGTTACTGAGCATTTTCTTAATGTCACTACAGCGCCAATTTTTAGTTTAACTGCACATAAACTTATGTCATATACCACTAGATTAAAGAAAAAAAGAGGTGGGGCTCTCATTTTGTGTCATGGAAGTAGAGAATGCGAGGAAATACTATTTTGTAATACATTGTACATGGATGAGTGTTTCGAGGTGTGTGGTGTCAGTGACTGCATTACAGGTGTAAATGTAATCTGTTGTTATCGTTGCCCCAAGGACAATAATTTCGATTCGTTTATGGAGCGTTTTGAACGACTGCTCAAGCACTTTTTCAGCAAAAAATGCGTTATATGCGGTGATTTTAATGTTAACCTTTTAAACAATAATCCGAAGACAACGAGTTTTGTGTCCCTAGTATCCTCCTATAATTTTAGATATCTCTTCACTGCGACGACTTTTATTCGCAATAATTCTGAATCGTGTCTGGACAATATTTTAACAAATTTGGCGGATGACTGTTTGGATTCCTATTTGATTGATCACAATGGACTAGCTGACGGTCATGCGGGACTTTTTAGTTCGTTCATCGTGGTAAACAATTCTAGAAAAATTGGCACTAATACACACATTCGGAAGAAATGCAGAAATTTTACCAAAAATTGTAACAATCTTTTTAGAACAAAACTCCTAAGTGAAAGTTGGCAGGACATTGGTGTCAATACTTTTATTTCTAAATTTAACAAAAAAATTAACGAATGTTTCAGACCGCAAATTAAGAAGGTACCTATCAATCATAGTTTCAAACTCAAACTAAAATGGATCACGAAGGGTATAAAAGTGTCGAGCATCATGAAACGCAT
This sequence comes from Acleris sparsana, assembly GCA_923062465.1. Taxonomy (NCBI): domain Eukaryota; kingdom Metazoa; phylum Arthropoda; class Insecta; order Lepidoptera; family Tortricidae; genus Acleris; species Acleris sparsana. Next base: position 13,174,485 of record OV281308.1, read on the forward strand.
ATTAATTACGTGCAAATGTTCGGCGGATGATTCTATAGCAGCCTACAGACAGAAATACATAAACATCTTTAGGAGAGTAATTCGAAATGCCAAAAAGATGGCCGTACAATCACAAATTGCAAAGGCTAAGAATTCGTCTAAGGAGATATGGAAAGTCGTACAAAAACATCGTAACAAATTAACTTCGGGCATCAGGAAAAATCTAATATTAAAAATTGATCAAGGCAAGGGCCATATTGATACAATAGATAATCCCACGGATGTTTGTGAAATATTTATTGATAAATTTGTACCTAACAAAGACATAGTCCGCGATATCCAACAAGCCCTTGATTTTCTTAAGTCTCATGTAAGCAGAGTTAAAAGCGACATTTCTTATGAACCGGTGTGTCCTTCGGAGGTTCTACACCTTGTAAGAAAGATGGATTCTAAATTGTCTTGTGGATACGATGATGTTCCTGTAACAGTTATCAAGGATAACATTGATGTACTTGCTGATCCACTCGCCAGCTTCTTTAATGAATGTTTCGAGGCCAGTGTCTTTCCTGACCAATTGAAGGTAGCTAAAGTATTCCCGATTCACAAAAAAGGACCTAAAACTGACCCGAGTAACTATAGACCTATCTCGTTGCTGCCGACACTATCTAAGATTTTTGAGAAATTAGTGAAAGTAAGGCTTATGAAACATCTTCATTTGAACAATATTCTGAGCACAAGACAGTTCGGATACCAAAAGAGCCTAGGTACAACTGAGGCGATTGACACCTTAATCAGAGACGTGGTGGCTGAATTGAACGACAAGAAAAGACGGCGGGTATTTTCTTAGATTTGAGTTCTGCATTTGACATGGTCTGCCACGAAATCTTGTTACAAAAGCTGGAACACTACGGAGTTAGAGGCAAGATGTTAAACTTAATCAAGTCCTATTTAACAAATAGAAAACAATTTGTTGAAATTAAATGGAGGTCGCAAAGTAGTGAAAATGTTTACCATTCTAGAACAATCCCCGTAAGTCAAGTAGTTCCTCAGGGTTCTATACTGGGACCTTTATTTTTTATTGTTTTCACTAATGATTTGATAGGTTTTATTTACAATACTGTTCCAGATACAAAATTGATCGTTTTCGCTGATGACACAAACGCAGTAGTGTCGGCAGGTACTTTGGATCAACTGAATGGGAAAGTTAATTTTGCACTCGCATCGTTCCATTTGTGGTTCGCTGCTAACAAATTGAAACTGAACTGTACAAAGACGAATTTAAAGCTACTACTACCAATAAAGACGTTTTAGAGATTTCTCATGGTGGAGATAAAATTCATGAAGTCGATTCAGTCAAATTTCTAGGTGTTCACATAGACTCTCTTCTAAACTGGAAGCATGAACTGACTGCAATGGTCAAATCAATAAGTTCCGCCTGTTATGCAGTTAGAACTCTGCTTGATGAGACTATTATTGCTCAGCTTAAAACAGTTTACTATGCCCTGGTTGAATCTAAACTGAGGTATAGTATAATGTTATGGGGCAACAGCTACAAGTACAATATGAGGTCGGCTTTCGTTGTGCAAAAAAGGGTTATTAGGACTATGATGAAGCTTCCTCAGTTGGTATCCTGCAGAGGTTATTTCAAGGATCTCAAAATTCTTACCGTCCCAAGCCTGTATATACTAATGGGTAATTATCTCAACCACATTTTTTGAGCAGCCGTCGTGATAATTGGGGTGTAAAGTACATGTATTAGAAAACTATTTATTTTATAAATAATCTTACTCAAAGTACCATATTGAGCCAAAGTTAAAATTTATATTAACTTATTATATTTATCGTAAAAAAATATTTTCAATCCAAAATCAATTTTGGTGTCGTGTCCTGTACTTCCCGCATATATTGATATGTTGTGGTACAAACTTATTAAGCCTCAACTAGACTTATATTTTAGTTATCTGTATTCCTTATTAGTTGAGGTATTTTAAAATGTATCAATTATTGCATTTGCAAGTAAAAGGAAACTGGGAGCAGTGTAAATAAACTGTCCAAGCGAAATAGTTAATTTTGGTGGTGAATATTGAAATTGATTTTATGATCGAACGAAACGTGATCAAACAAACAAATATAGCGTCAGATGTTCGTTCAGTTTCACTCCAGCAATAGACGGTGAAAGATTTGTACCATCTTTCTGCGTCTTCCCGCTAAGCACATAAGTATCTAATTTTGGTGGTATGAAATACACTTTATTAATCGTGATAACTTAGATAAGTCATTATTTCGCAAAAAGTTTTGTTGTGTGATAGTTTTTTCAAGTATGTTTATGGTGTCTTTTTAACTGTAAGGAGTTAAGTTTTTGTTAAACTAAAACATTTGTTTTTAATTTAAAAAAATGTTAAATTTTATAATTTTCGTGGTACAATTTTGGTGGCTTTTGCGAAACACCAAAATTATCAAAATTTCTGGTCTCCACCAAAATTATTTAAACAACAAATAATCATTATTTATTATATTAGAAACTTACGTTTTGGATTTTCAAAAATAACAAGGAAGATTCCCTAACGATTATATTTTAATTAGCCCGATATGTTATTATTGATCGTGAGTTTTTCTAAGTAAAGTATTTTTGGTGGATAATAACAATTTTGGTGGTACATAATTAGTAAAATCGTTATATCTTAAAAAACGCTTGGTATAATAAAGGGCCATTTTAACACTGTTTTTATAATGACTAATGACGTCACTTAAACGTTTAATTGTAAACCCTACTAAGAAAATAAAAAATACCACCAAAATTAGGATAATTTGACGCTTGTTGAAATTCACCCTAATAGTGCTCACATATTTGGTGAAGCATATTAATAAGATTGAGACTCAGGATGAGCGGGAGCAGCGACTGCTGACGAGACGCAAAGACCTGCCGCGGTTAATGTGTCCTAGACTAAATTTGGTAAAGCACTCCGCTGGATATCAGGGACCTTTTCTCTTTAATAAACTCCCAATCGAGTTAAAGGCTATGACAAATAGCAACATCTTTAAGAATAAACTTCGTGCTTTTTTGTTGGAAAAGTGTTTCTACTCTGTTGAGGATTTTATCGCTGAATGTACTGAGTAATGTTATTTGTAATGTAATTTTTATTTATTATTTATTTGACACCTGAATGTTCTTAGTCTTATTTTTAATCTTTTATTGTTTTTAATTTTCATTTTATTTTTAATCTTATTTTATTGTCTGAAATATTGTGATAATTCCTATAGAGAAATTTTATTATTTTCAACGAAAAAAATGTACCGACATATAAATATTTTTTTAAACATCTAAGTGGCAGAAATTGTTACGTGTCTACCTAAGTAATTTAATTTGTTTCAAACACAATGTAAATTGTTAATTGAATAAATTGAAAAATTGAAAAGTATATCTTGGTAGACATTGTCATGGACACCGAGCCAGTCACGTTCTACCCTTAGAGTTCCTGACCTCTTTGGAGGTATCGGGAGTGCCGTCCCGTACGTTCATGCTTAAAGTTGGTATCCCGGTAAATTTCAAGCTCAATATTACATTTGTTCAAAAGATCATTCTGGCCAGGGAGGATATCAAACTACAGAATTACTTAAAACGAATAATTTACTTATCTGGGATAAACGAGTTCTACGCGGTCGAAGTCACGGGCAAAAGCTAGTTATACATAAAAACTTTCCGTGAATAATTGTGCATCTGACAGTGAAAACCGCATCGAAATCCATTTCCCCTGGTACGCGAGAAGTTTGGTCAAATGCACAGGCCTTTAAACTTTATCGTCAAATGTATCAATTGACATTTTCCTAAAAGCTGTTTGCACGTATTATTTTTGTTTTTTTTTTCGAGTTCCAAAACCGCCTTTTGCGTCGGTAAGGATAGGTTAACTACACTCTTGGATTAAAAAAAAAACACACAGTTGTTGCGGGAAATACCATTTTAACAAATTATAATTTGGGAAATTATATTCAAAATTCTTATTCAGTCTATTGGCCACATGAGAGCTCTTATACACGTCGGTAATAATGGAGTCAATCTACTAGCGCTTCTGACAAGACCATCATTGTTGCGGAGAAGAAACGCCGCAAGAAACTTGAGCACAAGGTCATTTTTTCTAATCATAAAATACAGTAATACCTACCTAAAAGTAAGTAACATTACAACACAAGTTACAAGGTAATCGAGTAATAAATAATTATTTCACTTCTCATGCTCTTAAAATGTCACTTTACTCTCTGCACATCGGGAGTAAAGCTCCTTATTAATCCCTAGGGATTAAAGTATATTTATTTTTATTTACTTTGGAAAACCCCGAATTAGCCAATCACGGTGTTTGTGAATGGAGGATTATCGCAGTTTGATCAAATTTATTTTACAGGCTTGGGAAGAGTCGCAGGACGCCATTGGAGTCTTCTGCGACCTTTCTAAAGCTTTTGATTGTGTAGATCATGGCACTTTAATTTGTAAACTTGGTTTTTATGGCATTAGAGGAAATGCATTAGATCTCATTAAGTCATATTTAACACAGAGAATTCAAAAGGTAGCGATAAATGGAGCCGTTTCGTCAGAGATAGAGATAGATATGGGCGTACCTCAAGGTTCTATTTTGGGCCCATTCCTGTTCCTTGTTTATGTAAATGATCTGCCGTATATGGTAAGCAGAAGGTCAGGCATTGTAATGTTCGCTGATGACACTTCTCTACTATTCAAGGTAAATAGGAAAGATACTGAACTCATTGAACCAAACAATACCCTCTCCATGATATCTGACTGGTTTGCTGCCAATAACTTAATGTTAAATCCAAATAAAACTAAATGTATAAAATTCTCATCAGCAAATTTATCAAATATAAACTTAGCCTCAAATATTAAACTTAATGGTGAAACCACAGACTTTGTAAAAACAACTGTTTTTCTAGGTATTACATTAGACTCTAAATTGCAGTGGGGTTCCCACATAACTGCGTTAGCAAGTAGGTTGAGCTCCGCTGCTTTTGCAGTCAGGAGAATAAGGCAGCTTACCAATGTAGCGACGGCACGGTTGGTCTACTTCGCTTACTTTAACAGTATAATTACGTACGGTCTTGTTTTGTGGGGATCGGCTGCGGATATCGGTACAGTGTTTATTTTGCAAAAAAGGGCTATTAGAGCTATTTATAACTTGGGGTCGCGTGTGTCATTGAGGGAATTCTTCAAGGAAATAGATATTCTAACACTGCCGTCGCTATATGTATTTGAAATAATCATCTTTGTTAGGAAGAATCTACATAATTTCCCAACGAACATTGATAAGCCAAAAGCAACCAGGAGCACAGGAAAGCTCAAAACCACTTTTTATAGACTGGCCAAAACTTCAAAATCATTCTTGGGAAATTGTGTAAAATTCTACAATAAAATTCCAAAAAGTATTACTGAACTTACTGACTCTAAATTTAAATCTGTTGTAAAACAAAAACTAATTTCCCGAGCATATTATAAAGTAAACGATTATATCATGGATAGGGATGTTTGGCAGTGAGTCGTCCGTCCTGCATGAGTAATCTACGCTTAAAAAAGGTGCACCTACTGTACAAAAATACCGTGATATTGTAAACTATTTATAATTATAATGTAATGATGTAAACCTTTTTCTTGAAAAAAATATACCTTGCCGAGTTTCTTACGCCGGTTCTTCTCGGGGCAAAGGTTTTATTTTTCGAACCGGTGGTAATGCTTTTTGACATTCATAGGTGCATTATATTATGCCTAAATTGAAGAATAAAGAACTTTGACTTTGACTTTGATCGCCATTTTCAGTTATTGTGTATAGACAATTTTTAGGGTGTGGAAATAACCTCAAAATGACAACTGCGCATAAATATGAAGAAAATAAAACGATTTTATTTTGGGAAACACGATTAATAATTACGAATATAAATCTATTTTATTATATTAAGGATGAATTCATTTTAATATACATGGTCCAATTAGTATTAAAATGGTTTTCAAGTTTGAACCTGTTGTCCAAAAAAAGCAAGCATTTAAAGCGTCATTTTACAAAAAAATAAAAAAACGAGGAACAAATTTATAACAAAATTGTAATTTTGTATAAATAGAACAAACGATATTTAATATTAAGATACGTCTTGTGCACGCAAACGCGTTCCTTAATAAGGAAGGTAAATTACCTTACTACCGTTCAGTTACACCGCGACCGCTGACACGCACGCGTCAAAGATAATGAAGTTTTACTACCGAAAAGTAACAAATATATTTCATAAAAAAATCCGTGTTAGGTTTTTAGACGCTGCCGAAATTATACAGTAACTGTAAAAAGAAGAACGGATGTCTAATTTCCTTCGTAAGTACCTCCCGTAAATATTTTCTACATTTTGTTTATATACATCGCCATGCCATACTTTGTTTAATTGGCACCGGCGTCACTGTTACCTGTGAAACATGAGATACACAATGAGATATCGCATGAGTGTAGTTGAATGGCGGGAATGGCGAGCGAGCAAAGGTATCTAGGCACTATTTATAACAATAGCGTTCACTACGGAATGCCGTCTTTGTCTGTAAAAATGCGGTAACGTAGCAACTGTTAGTAATTGGCGATGGGATTACAATGCGTTTCGTATGAGCATAACGTAGGTATCTAAATATAAAATATCATTGCAGAGAACGTCGTTTTTTTCCCTCGCATTCTAAGTGAAAAGAAGAGTGTTTAACGCGAGACTAAACAACCATAATGACACTCAAACTTCCCGCGCTCCGCTTGGGTGGCTAAACATCCCGTGTCATTATGGCTTGTTTTAGTCCCTTGTTGAACAATCTACTATTTTAAAACGAACACAAATAAAATCACTACAAATGTAAGCTCAAAAACATTACTTTAATTAAAAATAGTGACTAGGAGAACAACACGACGAGGTCGCTACAGCAGGAAAGATAATTAAAATAACGGACTTTCAAACAGTGTAGCGAGGTCACCATTTATAACAGCCGATATTTCTTATCTGGGGAAGCGCGCGCGCCGTGTTGCCGCGATAGCAGTGCTTTGTTAGTTACTCAAGGTTTAATTAGTCGCTTTGTTAATAGATAACGAACAAAGAAATAAGTAAACAATCACGATCTAAGAGGTAAAAACTAAGAAGGCAAAGTATGAACCAGAGCCTTGATCAGATTTACTCGTATATTGAACTTACGATTTGTCCAGTCCAGCACAATACTCAACATAGTACCCACTGTGATCCATCGGCAGTACGTCGCGAAGCTAGCCTGCAGGTGTCGCCAATAATTAGGCCGGCAAACTTTAGTACACCGTCTCGAAGCAAACCAAATACCGACGAGAAATATATACACTTGTTCGGCGACGAACAGATACGAGGCTGTCTACGCGTCTTATTAACGCCAGTGCTAGTTCAGGAGCCGCGGGATGTGGTGTCCCTGCTATGAATAAACCGTACGCACCAGGTTCTCAGGTATCGGAGAGTCTACTCAACATGTCCAGTCAAATAAGAAACGATGACGTAACGATTCTTTCAGTCCAAAGTAATGAACAAGATATTTATATGATATTGGAACTGATTGGAACTGACTTGGACACTTTGTGTAAATTCAAATAGATCGTATTATTTTATTAAACAAAAAATCAGTTTCAAAAAAACATGCAGTTTTAGCTGTTCACTATTTAAGTGTAGAAAGTTGGTTAGATCATTTTCTCTAAATCATTATTAACATTGTAGCTTTTTAGAGTCGCATGTGTGTCCATTTATGAACTTTACAGGACGCGTAGGTCTAGGTTTAGGTTATGTTAGTTGTGCAGCGCGCTCGAAGAGCCGAGGCGCCCGGAAATAAGACCTCCGCGGTTGCGGATTTCCGTCGACTTTGTAGAATATAATACTTGATAAGGGCAAACATGCGAGTCGGAAAAACTACATGCGTGATCGAAGACATGGATCGATGGTACTCACCGGGACTATGCAAGTTGGCAATCGACGGGAACTGCTCGGAGAAGGGGATGGGCGCGGGGTGGGGGTTCGCGTAGGCCGGGGTTGGGTACGGTTGCGGTATGCAGTACGGCGCGGGGGGGTACGGCGCGGGGTACGCCACTGCAACCGAACCACTCGGTCACCGCTTGTTCAACAATTTAATTATTTATCAAACATTTAATATAATTGACAGGCAAACAGCCACTCAGGACCAGACGCCTGCATAGGGTTGTATTTAAAGTACTTAAACACCTATTTAAATACTAGTTCCCTTTCAAACCGAGAACCTGTATACATTTTACACACATGTACACTTCAATTCGACTATTCGATAGCTCTTCTGAGAGAGGCGTTATCCGGCCTCCGTTTGTCGGCGCTGCGGCATGTGTGTGGGGGAGGAGGGACTCACGTGAGAGCAACTGGCCCGGGTACTTGGGCTGGCGGCAGCGGCACGCCAGCACCACCGCCAGCAGCAACAACAGCACCAGCGCCGCGCCCACCGCCACCATTGTCGTCTGCGGGGTCTGCGGAGAACCACTACGAGTCAACAAAAGCAGATTTATTTACGGACACAATCCTGCAGTCAAACTGTTCTAACAGTTTTGCAGGGCCTTTAATATTATTGTACCATGTTGTTTGTATTGCATAAAAAACAAAAACAAACGAGACGAGAACTGAGTCGAGACGTTACTGTCCGAGAAATTGATTTAACATTCAGTTGAATAAGGGAGAGACCAGACCACACCGAAGCTTAACGGTGCGTAAATTACGGTATTTAAGGATTAATTTTCATAGCACTGGATGAACTCTTCCAATAGCTCACGGCTTCCGCTGCAATTTTCTTGCGACATGTTTTGACCTGCGCCGCGTCCGCCTGCAGCGTTTTGTGAACGAACTGAAAGTTTACTCCGGCTTCCATCCCCACGCTTCGATAAAACTGTGCAAACGCCACCGATGACGATTTATCAAATACATTTTGTAATTGCCTCCGACCGCTTGCACCAGTTGCACCAACCAAAACATCTTCGCCAATTTTCGTACGCGCAGTTCGGTTTGCACAGTTCAATCGCTACGATAGCAGTGTGTACCTCCTCGAGAGACGGGACGATCAGAAGCCCCTGCTGCTGCTGCGGGTAGGGCTCCGCCCGGTCGTGGTAGACTGGTCCGTGCTTTGCGAAGGGGCGCGTGTCGTTCGACCCAAACAGCTCGGAGATCGTCGTCAGTACCAACATGACTCCCTGACTGACGGTGTGCTAGTCCCGGTAGAAACAAAACGTGTATTAATAACCTTACTGCAGCTTTGTCTCCACTTACCGAGTGGACACTACTTATAGCCTTTATTTAACACTAGCTTTGGCCCTCGCCTTCGTCCGCGTAGATATCGTTTATCGCAGTTATGTATATAGTTTAAAGTAATTTTGTAGTTTGACGTCCGCCCTGGCCAGAATGATCTTTTAAACACGTGTAATATTGAGCTCGAAATTCAAAAAGAAATTGAATTGGATAACGTCATCTAGGTTTATACATGTTTGTATGCAATATTTTTGGTTTTGCCATCTTTCACTAAAACTTGTAGATTTCGTGGGCTGGATGGATAGGGACTCGTGCGCATGCACATATACATGCACTCCCCATAGCTCCAAATAGTTCAGGAACTCTAAGCGTAGGACGTGACTTGTTCGGTGTGTATGACATTGTCTACCAAGAGATACTCCACAACATCGTCTTCTACATGAGACATATTTTTTTCATTTGTCCATTCAACTATTTCGTTGGTCGCTGCTAATATTGCCCTCTCACACATCATTCTCTATTCTTTATATTGTTCGGTAGATCTAGTAGCAAAGACATTTTATACTAAGTACATTTAATGTCTTTGTCTGGTACACGTTATTATTAAAATCATCTGTGTTATTAAAATATTACGAAATCTCTTTTTAATATAATCGTATCGTTACAGCCTGTTGCTATACGATCTTCCCCAAGATTTAGTGATGCGGCCGCTTATTGCCCTGACTGTTTATCATTGCGTAGTTGCTGGCATATTTGTAGTCAGATACATTTTTTTACATATACGAGTACCATTGAGTTACATACCCACCTTAGTTCTAAAGTCAATCTGACATTCTACAGCAATAAGGTTGAGTTTCCTATCAATTAAAAATGAGTTGGCTCTAATGACCGTGACATTTTCAAGCAGATTTCAAATGAGTAGCAAATTAACTTCCGTGACCGTACATGCCGACATGCATTTATTTATCCGCCCGCCAGTGTGCCCCTAGTTATCACCGGTAGATGAGTATCTCTCCCAATTCGCCATCTAAACATTTTCTCGAGTGATCATAATAACTGCCCTAATATTAACACGTTGAACGCCAGGCCAAAAATGTAGTGTTTCCATTGAAGCCACGGGGGTCACCGGTGAGCCGAACCATGTTGAACCATTGGAGCCACGGGGGTCACCGGTGAGCCGCGGTGAGCCTTCATTTGAAACCTGTTTTACAGGCCACCGATCACTTATTCCATCCAAAAACGTATGAAGGGTGAGCCGCGTGGCCTCAGAGAAGATACTAGTTGCCTTGGTTCTTTTGTACTGTAAAGGACTTATGATTTTTTCACCGTTTTTAGGGTTCCGTAGCCAAATGGCAAAAAACGGAACCCTTATAGATTCGTCATATCTGTCCGTCCGTCCGTCTGTCCGTCCGTATGTCACAGCCACTTTATTCCGTAACTATAAGAGCTATACTATGGAAACTTTGTAAGTAGATGTATTCGGTGAACCGCATTAAGATTTTCATACAAAAATAGAAAAAAAACAATAAATTTTTGGGGTTCCCCATACTTAGAACTGAAACTCAATTTTTTTTTCATCAAACCCGTACGTGTGGGGTAGCTATAGATAGGTCTTCAAAAATGATATTGAGGTTTCTAATATAATTTTTTTCTAAACTGAATAGTTTGCGCGAGAGACACTTCCAAAGTGGAAAAATGTGTGTCCCCCCCCCGTAACTTCTAAAATAAGGGAATGATAAATGTAAAAATAATATATGATGTACATTACCATGCAAACTTTCACCGAAAATTGGTTTGAACGAGATCTAACAATTCGTTTTTTTTTAATACGTTATAAATCCTAAACCGCATTTTACCTTTCATTCAATCAACTCCAATATAATAAAGAATAAAGAAAAAAAATATTTAGATGTATAGTGGTACGGAACCCTACGTGCGCGAGTCCGACTCGCACTTGGCCGGTTTTTTATACTTTGCTAGGGTTGCCTTACACATCATAAATAAATATATAGCTGAAAACTGACAAATAAAGCTTTTAAATAACAGGCGTATTACAGGCGTAGGCCTTGCATAAGTCTTGGTCTTGGTAATGGTGGAAAAAATGTTAAAATCTGCGTCAACGTCAACCTGACACCGCTCCGATGCCGCAGGAGAAATAAACTAATCATTTTAAATGTTTGTTAAGCAATTAGGTCTGATATAGAACAAGATTTAATGTTACTAACAATCTACGGAGTTCCATGATCCTGAAATAAATGAATTTCGTTTTTATAAAAAGTTTTCTGTACTAGGGTTAGTTGATTCAGTACTGTTTTTTTTACTACTAACGAAATTATTTCTTTTTTCATAAATAATCTAATTGATAAACAACTAACATTGTACATTATTGTTGACATGGGACGAGTGACCATTATTAGATGTTTAATTGTTGTGGTTTTAATTATTCTTGTATTCATTGTTTATTACTTATTAGTATAAAATTTATGTTTGACGATCAATGTAATTTCGTACTTTTTGACATGCAATGCAATTTGTAATGTAATATTAAATTCATGAATAAATTAACTAAACTAAAATAAACCATCGCATATCCGAAGTTTTTTATTCCAACTGTTTCATAATTGTGTCCAAAAGTTCACAAGTTAGTTTTTTTTTTCAGATTCTGTAAATGTTTTAAAACAATTGAGGAAAGTTAAATTGGTAATTGAAATTCGACCTTAGGGTATGTACGGTCGGCCAAGAAAGCGGTCTACCAGTTTTGACAAAAGTTTCGGTGAGATCTAATTATCACTAAGGTTCACACTTGTCACTATCATAATACTATTGCAAGGGAAAATTAAACCTGTCGTATCATGACGTGCAAATGAACTTCAACCGTAGACCACATTTTGCGCAGCCCGACCTTGAGTTCGGACCCATTCACATTGTCGCGCTGCCCACTTCCTGCTTACTTCCGTGCCCAACAACTCCCAGCCCGGGTGTAAATAGGGCGAACTAGGGCACGGTGAGTTGGTGCGGGCTGGTGCTGGTTCATGACATTTCAATAATTATGACTTTTATAAGCTTTTAATTAATTTGCTTCGTTCGTATGTCTCGTCTATGTTTATAGAGGTTGTTAGGCTAGCAACGCGCCACGTAGCCAAAGAAGGAAAGATCTCTCCGAAGATAAATCACCAAAAGGCGGGTCGAACGTTCAGTTGCCGTAAATAGCATAGATTCACCAATTTGGGATTCGTTAGTTTAGTCTCGATATCTAGATTGAGGTTTTACAAAAAAACTACAGTTTGCACTAGAATCTGATCTTTATCTGAACTTTATGATATGACAGAAACGTATCGGATATAAAGTCATCTTGCCACACGGAGGGCTCAAGTTAAAACCTTCATCTCCTTCTCAAACACATGGTCGAGGGAGGGATACGAGCAATACTCGTGAACGAGTGCTGTTTGTGGGGTCCGGGCTGTTCACCTCTGCAGACTTGTTGCTCAGTTAATTATTCTAGTAATGGCTTTGACGTAGAGACCTCGTCATATTGTTCAACTACATATTGTGCTAGTTAGGTAATTATTAATAATTATTACCTACCTTGTAATGTAACTTATTTTTTAGTATGTTGTATTTTATGTTTGAAAATTGACCTTCTGCTGGAGTTTATTGCGGCGCTTCTTCTCCGCAATGATAGTCTTGTCCGAAGGTCTAGTAGAATCACTCCATATTACAGACGTATAAAGGAACCCGCGTGGCCAATTTATTAAATACATTGATTTTGATTTTTGAAGAAACACAAGCACAAAGTCAGGCATCTGTTTCTTATTCTTTCTCTGTTTATTCCTATTTCAGTTCGCAGTTACCCGATAGAAGTCCGAAAAAGTTCCCCATAGCTAAGTCCCGGCTAGGTCACTTGTTCCACGGCGGAGGCGCGAGCAGTGGCGGGCTGGGCCTGCGAGGAAGCTCGCCGGCTCCTCGGAGCAGAGGTCGCGGGCGCACCACGCAGCGGCGGCGGGACAACATCCTGAGCTCGTTGGCAAGACGCGCTCTGCAACGGGCAATGGTCGAACGATTCTTACCTGTACTAATAATTTAGACGTTTGCGAACTCCGCGCTAGCAACTACTTCGCTTATCGCGAACACTCAGCGCCGATTTTGTACATAGTACTGAATGGTCTCATTGTGTTGACACGACCGTCGCAGAGTACGGCCATGACAACTGGACTTCACCTGACGTATGCTATGAGGTGACGTGCGCGACGCGCGTGCCCCAGGTTCTTACCTGTGGTGTGGCTCTTGATGGACACCGCACAAAGTGTTTGTTTACCTCATAGAGTAACTACAATCAAACAAACCGAAATATGAAATGAAAAAACGACGTCCTTACAGTCCAATACCAGCAATAATATATTATACAACATATTATACATCTGACACATCTTTATTATCTAAGCGTGTCAGATTTATTTGCGCCCAATGTTGGATAATATATTATTGCTGGTCACTGTACCTATGTTTTACCTTTTTTTAAGGAACAAACATAATAATCACAAAAATTATCCTTTAAATCAACATTAAAATAGGCCATCAAATTAAATTCTAGGTAGTCGTACTATAAATATACAAGCTATAGCCTGACAAGGTTTTATTTGGACTTCGCCATATTGTGGATGTTCCGTGGTACTTATATATTGTACTGGCAAGGAGTACTCTTTGACAACAGATGTCGAACGTCATCGAATGTCACCGATGTAAACAAGAAGAACATATTTCGTAATTATAAACGATTTTACCACAAAAATGCCAAAACAGATTTCTAATGTTACAAGAAAAAATATTAAAATACAATAAAATATTTGCGTTTAAAAAAATACGACGAATCGCGTAGCATTCCAATAAACAATGTTGTGAAATTGGCCGTTGACATGACTGGTTGACATTTTATAGTGCGGTTAAATTGGTTTGGGTTTAACTTAATACGTATTTTTTCTTATTTAAGGTATATGTAGCTATACGATAAAAAATATTTCTAACAATGACAAGTTGCTCCCGACATTTCCACCAGTACACAATAAGGGGTCCATATTGGCTTCGCTAAAGTTTATCACCCGAAATTGATTTTCCTAACGATTTGTACTCCTAATAATCACTGCTCCTAAAAAATGTTTTCCTAAAAATTTCGTTCCTACAATTTATTTTACTATTAACGTAGCTCATAAAACTCATATCTCTTAAAATTTTAAGTGCTAATGTCACTGATGTAACTTTTTGTAAACTCCTATTTTTTTTTTTAAATAACATTCTTAACCTACTTTCCGAGTACAGGACTTTATGCAGGATTATTTTAAAGTTAAAGATGATCTGCTCTTTTATAAAAAAAAATAACCTCGAAGACGAAAGCGGGAGCCAAGCTCCCGCTTTCGTCTTCTAACCTATCCGCGATCCGAGTCGGTTTTGCCACTAAGTCCCTATTCCCTACTGCCTACGTAATGACGGACCCTTAGGATCTCAGTCACTATTAACTTTAGAGAAAAGTTTTTCAAGTAAAATGTGCTTATTTTAACGTATTCTATGTGGTAGAATTATAAAAAAATAGTGTCAATAAGACATCGCATAATATAACAATGAACAATAGTGTAAAAGATGGTTATGTTGAGAAAATATAGGAAAACAAATAGTAGTATGATCGATGTTTATTGCAACGGACATTATGAAGTTGAATGATTAGGAATTCAGAGCGTTAGGAACAAAGTAGTTATGAGTAGTGATTATTAGGATGTAAATTATTAGGAACAACATTTTCGGATTTCCGATAATCGACATTAAAAATTTAGTTCAACTTTGGCGCACCCCACAATAAGGTGCCACGTAAAAATGTAATTAATATAGAGGTCTTTGATAAATGTGCCATAAGGCATATAATTCATGAATTTCATGCTGTGCGAAAACAAATACCAAGTTTTAAAACCCTTGTTACCATTTTGCAAAAAGATATTGTTTTGCAGGCAGCAGGGAGTACTTGCAGTATGGGATTTAAACATAAGAAATGCAGAAACCAACGGTCTATTAAGCTAAACATGGTAACTTCGATTCTCTGAAATCATTTTTTTGAAATTCCACAAATATTAACACGAAACCAATACTCACTGTACCGACTATACATGACATTCGCACATTATTGCCATTAGGTATGTAAGCTGTTGCAGCGACACTATTTTTGGGGCCGAATAGAATCTCGTCAGCTGTCCTCGACGTACAATTTTCTAGAAATAAAGACAACCAAAACGAGCAAGTTACGTCGCTACCTATCACCTAGATAAACGAATGATCGCTATAATACGTTGGCATGTTACAAAATAAAGTGTAACGGCGTGAAATTTAGTTAGTTTAGATATTTCTTTTATACATAAATTGAAAAGGGGTCTAGAATGGGGGGTTGAAAAATGGAAGTGGTTTGATCATAGCCAATGAAGGGTATTAATGAAAGGGCTCATTACATTTCTTTTTTTAGTTATATTTGATGTACTTTTCGGTTTACGCCAAAAATGTACAAAACATGACTGTTGTTCCCTTTCATTTTGAATTAAAATGTGGTTGCAATTTTGGTGGATTTTTTTTTAATTTTATCAGTGTTACGAGATGGTCAATATTTGAATACAGGTATTTTGAAATTTAAAATAAATACTATTTTGCTCGAATGAAATGGCGGTGAGATCGTGACAGTTGTAGAAGAGCAAAAGCTGACTAGCTTTTTTCATTTTCTCTTCAGAAAAACGTAATCTAAAAAGTACAGAAAGAAGTTCATCATATCTTCGGTTTCTATGCTTGTCCTTATTCTATTGGTTTCTAGATTAATGATTAACCTACCTACCTACTTACCTACCTGACATAAGTATTTTTGTAAATAAAAAAATATCATTGTAGACTGAAGCGTTTTTAATTATGAGTATGTGTCCACAGCTTTGGTCCACAGGCGTAGACTCGTCAAACCACTCGCCATGGAGTACGCAGCTAAGCACAGAAATAGGATAGCTAGATAGATAGATCTTTGTTTTGTGGCATATGTCATTTGTGTTGCCACTATGATTTCGCCAATGTCAGGTTTATGGCAGGCACACGTTATAACGGAAAGTGCTTTTTAGGGTTCCGTAGCCAAATGGCAAAAAACGGAACCCTTATAGATTCGTCATGTCTGTCCGTCCGTCCGTCTGTCCGTCCGTATGTCACAGCCACTTTATTCCGTAACTATAAGAGCTATACTATGGAAACTTTGTAAGTAGATGTATTCGGTGAACCGCATTAAGATTTTCATATAAAAATAGAAAAAAAACAATACATTTTTGGGGTTCCCCATACTTAGAACTGAAACTCATTTTTTTTTTCATCAAACCCATACGTGTGGGGTATCTATGGATAGGTCTTCAAAAATGATATTGAGGTTTCTAATATATATTTTTTCTAAACTGAATAGTTTGCGCGAGAGACGCTTCCAAAGTCGAAAAATGTGTGCCCCCCCGTAACTTCTAAAATAAGGGAATGATAAATGTAAAAATAATATATGATGTACATTACCATGCAAACTTCCACCGAAAATTGGTTTGAACGAGGTCTAATAAATAGGTTTTTTTTTAATACGTTATAAATCCTAAAGCACTTTACCTTTCATTTCACCGCATTTTACCTTTCATTCAATCAACTCCAATATAATAAAGAATAAAGAAAAACATTTATTTAGATGTATAGTGGTACGGAACCCTACGTGCGCGAGTCCGACCCGCACTTGGCCGGTTTTTTTTTAAAATGTGAGTAAAATATAAAGAATATTTCGGTTTCATAAACCAACAAACAAACAAAACAAATATTTACATGTTTACAACTTAATTCTATTTTTATGAATGAAACTAACTAAATGTTTAATGAGAGGACTATTTACAAAGAGTTAAAAAGTTTTTCATATTTACAGGACGAGGAAATTCCAAAGGGATTAAGTAGTAAATTGAACATGGTAACTTAGGGCACGAAAAGAAAATATGATCAGGGGAGCCGTCGTCCAAACCGCACTCGCAGAGAGAGCTAACCTTGATCCTGATCTTAGCTAAGTGGACTGGGGTACAAGCATGACCAAAGCGAAGGCCACAAAGGGTGGTGGTCACAAATCTATCAGCATGACGATAACGGAAAAACCCTGGCTTAATTGGGATATTTGGTTGAAAAGACGCATAATGACGACCTTTCTGAATACTGGAAGAGGACCAGATGTCATCCCAGGACTTTGCTAGCGAGGTCTTAGCCGTGGAAACTAAGTCGAAAGAATATTTTTTGTAATGTACAAGAGTGCCAGACTGAGTCGCCTCCTTCGCACACGAGTCAGCCATTTCGTTACCAGCAATACCGGAATGGCTTGGGATCCATGGTAAAACTACATTTATATTTTTATTAAAACACGCATAAAGAGTTTCCTTGATTGCCTAAACAAATTTGAAGAGATACATTAATAAGATAGCTAAGCCATGCTCTGTCCTTATGTCATTGTGGCATTTGGATTCGACACTTATTATTTATTTATTTATTTTATTTATTTATTTATTTATTTATTATTATAATTATAATTATAGGCTTACAGTATGGACCAAGGCGCCTACAATGTTATAGATTTACACATATAGAGACATTTACAAATATTAGGTTTATAGAGAACAACAGAAGCAGTGAATTTTACATAGCAATTGTTGCCAGTTGTCAGCAAACACATCGACATCTTGGATCTGCGAAACAAACTCGTTAAGGAGCATCTGCGCGCGAGTGCTAGGTGCGTTGCCGGCGCGCAGCGTGCGCGACGGCGCCACCGCGAAAAGATTATATTCTCTTTGCGACACATAAAGACAAAGCACGGCGTACCTACTCCATGGTTATCCAACGTTGTTAAAACAACCCGTCAATGGATTGCTCCAAGCATACCGACCCGTGAAACTGAGCCCTGGACCCGTAAGTACGTAAACGGGGGGTACTTTGATTTACGGGGTAACATTGATCACCCCAAAAACTATCTTTAATATTTAATTATTATATTAAATGTTTCATCAGGACTAAGCTACTCATACAGTTATATAATTACTTCAACAATTTACGAAGATAACAACTAAAACAGTAATCGTTTTAAGGTCGGTCAATGTTACCCCGTAAATCAAAGTACCCCCAGTTTACCGGTACCGTGAGTTACAATTACCGTACTCGCTAGCGAGTCGAATGCTCTGTCTCTCGCACAGCATAAGAATACTACAAGGTCTGCGAGGGACAAAGAATTCGACTCGCAAGCGAGTACGGTAATTGTAACTCATGGTAGGGGTGCCGTAGGCCATTTTATCAGCCATCTGCGTAGCCAGCGTAGCAATACCGAGTGATTTATCTCTACGCCGTAGCCGGTCTACAGGAGTCGCGGTCGTATCGGTGTTCCGTGTTACACGGCAACCGTTTTATGGCCCGTTCGGCACGTGTTCGGCTACGTGTAATTAAGTTACGTGTACCCGCGTAGATCCGTGTACACGTGTACACGTACCGTCTAGTTCATAAATATGTGTACACTTTAGTAGTGTACACCTTGTCTATTTAATTTCATGTTTTAACTGCCATAGATGAATTAAAGTGACAAGGTACTAAAGTGTATACATATTTATGAACTCAACTGTACCTTAAGTACACGTGGATCCGGTCCGTTCCGTCCGGTCCGTCTCTAAAGGCGACGGCTAAAATGTATCGTGAGTTTTTATTCGTAGCTTTTTATTCAGTTTCATTTATTTATTTTTAAAAGCACGCTCTTTTAAATATAGCGTACGGGTTACGTATCTTGTCGTGTCACGTGCATTCGGAAGCAAACGCAGATTGTGATCTTAGTTATGAGAGATGGCTGGCGGGGCGGCGGGCCAATACCCCATCTGCCCGCCCGGTGTCACCCGTCTCTACCCAAATCGCCGGGTAGATATTTTTGTTACTGCGCCTCTATTCCCGGCGGTAAAAAACATCGTCTGTGACCTGGGCAGTTAAAACAGTATCGTTTTTCACTCGGCCGCCATTACTGTCAAGTATGGAGCTGTAAGAGCTATCAAAACGGTCACGATATGGTTTTACCGTGTTGATTAGCCCTGGTGGTGTTAGTATTGTTTTAAAAAACTTAAATATCGGCGGACCACGACAAAACTACTAAATGTGCTGCCTGATGATGCGAAGCGAGATAGTGCGATAGAATTTAGTGTTCATTGACTGTTTACTGCACACTTTGCATCACAGAAGCAAGTAGTGTTTAAAACGTAATCTGTTGTTTGAATGTTTCACAATATTTGCGAATCATTAAAAATGCGAATCATTCCTCGTCTAAATTTACCGATTTTTTTAAGATAGGTAATTAACTAATTACTAAGTAAGTACTAAGATTGGTATACAACTGATAAAAACAAAAACAATACAATTCATATAAAAAATATATACAATAATACACTACCAGATACAAGAATAAGTACCCGCGTATTCTACCCGTGGGTAGGTAAATATTTTTACCGGTTAAGTACCTATTTCGGGTAGATACCCGCGCCGGGTAGATGCCATCTCTAGGATCGTCCCAATCGGAAGTTCCGTCCCGAGGGCCCTGCCAAGGTGCACTACGCTAACTAGCGTTTCAGTTCGTTTCGTGTTCAAAGCAATCGCTTCACTGGTATGGTAGATGACGTGATACGAAAAGTCACGTGATCCACCAGTGACGCGGTTAGCACGGGCCTGTTCCTGCAGTGGAGGCCAGTAGGCTGCGCGAGTGCGAGGATCGTTACACTCGCCCAGCTCGGGCGTCGGGACAGCCGGAGAAGTCGTTTGTCGTCATCGATGCGTTTTACCATGTCACTAACTTAGTTGTGCAAGCTTTTTGAGCTTTTCCATACTCCACTGGGTTATTTTTTCCGCGATTTTATTCGCCTTCGGCTTAGTTCTAAGGAAGTAGTGTGAAATTATTAACTTTTACCATATTTTTTATGTATTCCAGACAATAGTAAAATCCTTTCAAATACCTAAGGTAATCGACCAGTTTAACTTATGTGCAGAAATTAAATTTCGTGTTTTGATCAAAACATGTATTTTAATACGACACGATCATCACAAACAATTATTAAGTAGGTACATATCAATAAAATTATTTTAAAGTTGTTATTACGCGTACATCTGCATATCTCTGAAATAACACCGAGTATATGGACCTAATTCACTATTTATGTAGAACACTGCTAAATTATAAACGGATAACACTCTTCTCGCAGAAATAAAAACAAAACATATTTAATTAAAATATGAAATGAAATAAATACATTCAATTTAAACTGAATTTAATACAAAATATTATATACCTATTATAAGTAGGTATTTTGACATTATTTGCAAAAGTAGGTAAAACATTGTAATTTTTATTCCCTTTTAATATTAATTTTGATGTAAGTACATTTATATTTAGGATGTTAAACACCGTTATACCTATTGATTATATTTACTGCGAAATGATAAAATTATAATTTGATTGCCAACCCATATTTTTAACTAATAATGCTAATAATAGATTTAAGTTATAATACCGTGTATGTACCAATACAGGTACAGTTTGGTTTTGACTACATCTTTTGCAAGTTCTATTGACGGCGACCTTAACTCCATTATTTTAATGTAAGTACATGATAATGCAATTCAAATAATAATAATAAAAACTATTTTTATCATGAGGTTATTCTTATTTTATTTATAAATACTCAGTTATAGTTCTTCCATGTGACGAGTGCGCTTGACTCAAATAAACTTTATAATAGGAGCCCTTACGGCCGCACTCGTGACCAGAGAACTTCATAGCTACTTATTTCCAAATTAGAGATCAAGTCATGCTTGTACAGTCACCGTGAAGAAAGTACGGTAGGTAAGCAGTAGGGAAGGCAGGGGACCATTGGGCAGTCGGGACGTTCGGGCACTACCATATAACTTGTAAGGTAGTGCCCAAACCTCCCGACTGCCCAATGGTCCCCTACCTCCTCTACCGGTTCGTTAATAGTTAGGTTTGAGCAATCTTCGTTTTTCTATACAGCGGTGACAGCCGAAAGCTAAGTAAAGGCAAATCAGGCTCTCAATTATTTTATGTCACACAAGCATTAGCTTCTAACATGTTGTGTGATGGTGTTGTTTATAAATCGTCCGCCATTACCCGTCAAGTACACGCGAGCTGCCGTAGCGTTGTTGACAATACAATGACACTGTCAGGAGCAATATGATGTCACCGAGTTGAATTGAGTCCCTTGAGGTTAATACATTTGGAGCTTAAATATTCTTGTGCACTTTGTGTGATAATTATTTTTGTAGCGACTTTACTAGCATGACTTCATCTCCAAATAACACTTAAATACATAAAACATTACAGTTTTATCCTACTTCTAGAGAGACTGCATCGTTACGACTTGAACTCGTAAAAACATGAAACTTATTATAAGTCTCATAACTGAATAGATCTGATGTAAAGCGAGCAGCCCCGACGGGGACGCCACGCCGAGACGTTACGGGTTGAGCGCTCGATAGGGCCGAATTCTTGTTTTAAAACACACCTATCTAATAACCTCCCCGGAAGACTAGCTTTTAAATATAAAAACCGCATTGTAACCGGTTCAAACCGTTTGGGCTTTAGGTGGCGTCAGACAGATACGGACAGACATACAACTCAACATTCTCTTTGTTGCGTCCGGGGTCAAAAAATAATATAGAATACCTAAGTAGTACCTAAGTAGGTACTCATTTCTTTTTACATATATTATTCGTATCAATATTACTTTAGTTAACATAATAAGTTAATAACTAACCTAGGAATATTTTAAGCTCTTTAAGCAGATATAATATAATCACAATGCGTACGTTGATATAGGACGGTAATAAAATTGGTTAACATACTTCCTAACTAACGATAATAGACATTTAGAAATTGTACAATAATATTGCGATGTTACTATCACAAATCTTTGGCAGTAGCTTAATACTTAAATAAACCGACTAAAACAAGTTGGATGTCGGTGCGCAACAACGTGCCACTCCACAACTTAGGGCGGCTACACGCAGGGACTTGCATGCGCAAACGGTTTGTGCAAAAATTGGAAATGGAATTGCGCTTGTGGTATACCGTTTTGCCGTCTTAACGCACATGCTTGCTTGTGCAAATTGGAATTTGTGCAAGTATGATTGAGCGTGTAGCTTGGCCCTTACATATTTAGCAATTAAGTGCAAACTTTTAATGTCATCATTGGTGGGTTGGCATTTTAGTGCTAAAATATTGTGGCATGAGCAGGGCATGACACGTTTTTACGTAACAGCAAAAAGGCCTGGTTCCGAACAAGACCGCAGACCGAGCCACAGGTGGTGCGCGCGAGCGACATGCAACACTAGCGCTATATTCTGAATACTCGGACAACTGCAACAGCGGCGGCCTGACACGTTCGTAGTCGGAACCATACTTTTATTAAAATTTATACACATGATTAGATACAAAAAAATATTCTATATATTAGAATAAAGTGCAAAAATGTTAATGTATTTTTAACAACGACTGTAGATACATAGCAAAGTAGGTACTGAGGTACGTACGACCAGCTGACGAAAACATTTAGAAATATTTTCCTATAAACGAGTAATATGGATGAAACATTACACCAAAGAGGGGTCATTTGCGCTTTGCACAAAACTCAAATCCAGAGCTGCTGTGTTTAATTGAATTAAGTATCAAACTCCACGAAAAGAAAAGCTATAGTTAAGTTTATTGGCCACACCAACCGATCCTGGACAGTTTGTTACAATATATGTCAGTAACGTTGTGAGTCGACTGGACAGTGCCCTTTTACAGAACATTTGATGTAAAATTCCCTCCTCCTTTTCTTCTTTCTCGATGACGCCCAGGCCATGAGTGGGCACTTGTGTTCCTGGCGGGCTGGGGTCGGTGCCGATGTCTTTTTTACTTTCTATAAATTGCGTCCCATTAGATAAAGTCAAATGAGTAAACAACACCTATAATATTGCACACAAATCAACAAATACTTAGTTATGCGTCACACTTTTATACTGTCTTTTTCGTTTGAATAAGTAAACAATTAAATGTAATTATGGAACTAAGATTTTTTCATTCGCAGAGCGGCAGAAACTCGATTAATCATCTTTGTCGGTATACACAGCTCTGGACTCGGCCTCGAGAGAAACAATACAATGGGTTTGGTCCATTCTTCCTCCAGCTCGCCTCCGACTTCTAGCAATCAACCGAAACCGGTTTCCCGACTTTATATTCTGAATACAAAATGACCGACGCGATAAGAATGATATGGCTGGACTCGTCGATGGAAGGCTAGGTTTACACGGATGGGGCGCAGAATGGGGTCGCGTGTGTTTAGGTGGGCGGCGGCGGGTCGGCGGCGCTGGCGTCGGTGGTGGCGGTGTCGTCGCTGAGCGTCGTGGCCTCGCTGCCCGCCGCCGAGCCGCGCCCGCCCGCCACGCGCGCCGCGCCCAGCACCGTCGCCGCCGCCGCCGCGCCCAGCGCCGGCCCTACTGCGGGAGATACCGTGCCCTGAGTACCCTTCCCCGGCAGCTCCTTGCACAGCTTGGCCATCGCCGTCGCGCCGTCCCGCACTCCTGAAATACCAATTACAATGACTGCATATCATTTATCGAAGACACTCGTTGAGTTTTTGTGCTTGACGCCATTAACGTCCGTCTGCATGAGCAGAACTTGGTTAACTATATAATACAGCAATGGTGTAGAGGTGAAACACCAGATCGCAGTAGGTAGTTCAAGTTAGTGAAATTTCGCATCGCATCCGAAGGCTCGTTTAGAACGGTCAGTATCGATTTAGATTATACTTACTTAGTCAAAGGTTCGCCCTCGCAAACATGGGTAGGGGAAAACCGGGAGACCTGTCCAGGTAGGAGACTTGAACCATTTCAAATACCTATTTCGAATTTCGCGCTATCGGCGCCGTTGCCATATTAGCCGCTGTTAGTATGGTTCGGCGTTGAGCGAGGGAAACGTGTTATTGCGCGTCAAAAGCAAAAAATAATAAATATATGTATCCTATTGCGATCTCAACAGTTTTGGAGGCAAGAACTGTTTTAGTATCACATTCTATTAATAGCTTAATGTAGTATTAGAGAATTTAAAGTGTTTTAGCCGGTCATTGTAATTTTTTAAAGAAAATATTCTATTTGTAAGGCAAGGGGGTGGCGGGAGACTTGACCGCTCTGGTAGTAGGGAGACAGTGGTTCGAATCGAACAGAGCGGGAGCGCTCTGATTTTTAGTAAATCATTATAATATAATTAATTGTGTTTTCGGATGTGCCATGATTTTTTAAAGGCTGATTAATTTTATGTTACAAGGAAAACTATAATTCATTTTCTTTAACATTTTGTTAAAAAGCCAAAAAAGGCTTCATGTTGAATATTGATTGCATTTGTAAGAAAGACCCATTTATAATATTAGCTTTATATGTTATTAATGTGCATAATCATAAAGTGATTCCTGATGTGCGATTATTGTTTCAAGTTTAATTTAATTAAACTAAACTAATTTAGTTTTCTGTTAGAATCAAGATTATAATTGCAAGCTATGGATATCTATGATTTATAAGCAAAAAATGCTTTAATATTGTTAATTTCGATATCATGTACCTAAATGACACTAATTTTTCATTTTGGATATGGTTCGAATTAAATATTTTTAATGAAATAACCGTTTTTCTTTTTTTCTTTTTAGACAAATGTATGGTCAAGTCCCCCTCAGGCCCTGGTCAGTTCACCCGTAGGGATGGGAGATTTGAACCAAATTTCAGTTTTTTATTAAATAATAATAAAAAAAAATATATTTACTTAATCCACAATCTAATAATATCAAATTATATTAACTGGATTTGACACACATGGGCCCAATTACAAGGTGCTATGACTAATATATTAAATTTGAAGCACGTTTATATAAAGTGGAGTTCATTTCTCCCGGACTTCCCCTAACTACCTGCACGCGCTGCAGTCATGTCCTCATATTGAAATATACAACTACTGTAAGTGTCTAACAACCCGAGCTGTCCGCTCACCTGGCTGCACGGGGTACCTGTCCGGCGCGGGCGCCGGCGGCGCGGCGCGCGCGCCCTGCCTGCTGCCGCACAGGGATGCGCGCTCGGACAATTCTAGAAAAGTTAAATAATAATGCTATAATCCGCCAAGTTCAAGGACAAGGAGAAAGCAACAGCTGCTTAAAAGTAACGCGTAGTTTCGAAAACATGCATGTTGTGGATACCTATAATTAAGTGAGCATTAAGTGTATGTCTCGACTTAAGATGTTTGCTACAATGTACCTATCACTTGTTGGTAACCCTCAAAAAAGAAAAAAAAAAAAAAAAAAAAACTTCTGATCCTCGTAACCCAGCTTGCCTCGCTAACATCTATGTAGATGGCTCATCCCCGGCCCCTCCTGTCTCACCGTGTGACTATAGGGGGGAAATAGTGATTCTTATTACTGTCACCGGAACGATTAAATTAACCGGTATGAGTATAAACTATTTTAATTGCTCGAGGATGAAACACGCGCTAACTAACTAATACCTACTCCACGTATCTATATCTTGGCCGCCAAACGTAAACTGACCTAGTCCATAACACTAATTGTAACTGTCTATCCTACATGTAGCCATATGTAAGCCGTATCCCTTACCTATACTAGCTTTATACTTGTATACCTTAATACTTCTGAATAATTTACCTGGCTTTATTTCTATTCCTAACAACCAAACAATTGACTGGAGATATTGGTTCGTAATTAGTTCACGTGTCAACTAGACGCGGTCTAGGGTCTGGTCTGCACCAGAGAGTAGGTCTATACAATTAGTATTTGATAAAGTAAAAATTGGCAAGCTCTAAGGCTGTAGGTATAATTAAAGCCGTTATATAAATGGAAGATCCTAACACCAGTCATCGCAGTAGGTAGGTGAGTACAATTTATAACCTATTCTTGGGTTGAGGTTATAATTTGTGCTGGAAAACTACGAGTAGAGGCATATAGATTGAGAAGACGATCAAAATGATCCTAACGCTACTTCAATTCGGACCGCTGACGAAGATAAGTACTATAGACAGTATAGGTAGGTGTGCGCACTGACCGCTGATCCTCGAGATGCAGTAGTAGAGGAAGTAGCAGAGCAGCATGAGCAGCAGCGCGGCCACGGCGGCTAGCGCCACGAAGTAGGCCGTCTGCGAGGGCCGCCCGCCCGCCACGCCGCCGCCGCGCCCCATGCCGCTCGGCGAGGGGACCTGGCGGAGGGACAACAGGTGCGTTTAGGACTAGGACCTCGAGCAGGGTTCGTCCAGATGGCTACAACCATTATCCTCTAACCTACCGCCAAGCAACAGTGCTCGCATTGTTGTGTTCCGGTGTAGGGATAAGACGACCAGTGAATACCATCATAGAGGAACTCCATCTTAGTCCTGGGGTTGGCAACGCAGTTGGAGTCTAGAGATTGTAGTCTTGAAAATGCTAAAGTTTATGGTCTCATTGTGCAAAATGCGAATATGGTGTCATGGCTTTCCAGGGGAGGGCCCCTGGAAAACCCCTGGCACGTAGGTGTAGGTACCTACTACTCTTAGGTTTGTTTATAAACTGCTCCCAAGAATAATTATGTTTAACCTTCGCCGTACCGGCGATACCTCGAGTACCAATTTCACCAAAGGATGTTAACCACTTAACAGATGATTAGAGCGCTAACGGCTGTCAAAATGTTTGAACTAACAGTCCATTAACGTGATCAAATTTAACATCGTTTGGTGAAATTGGTACCTACCTAATTAGAATTGTTTTTCTTTTAACGAACACATATTCAGTAATTTTACTTAGAATTGTTGGAGACTAACTGATCACTTTCTAACCAAGGTCCTCATGTCACCCACTACGCACTTCTTACCTGCTTCACTTGTTTCAGCAAAAGGCCCCCGGCCTGGGCTGCTCGAGCCTTCCGCGAGCTTCTCCCACCGGCGCCCGCTCCAAGAACACCACAACCACCGTACGTTTATCAAGATTGGGTCATGATTAAAATTCTGTATAAAAGTAGCAAACGTGTAAAAGAGAGTGATCTGTGCTCTGGCGGCGAGACGCCGACAACGTCACCGCCGCGGACACCGCGCGCGCCGCCTCAAGACGAACAGGACACGCTAACAATCTTGAACAAATTTTGAAGTCGGTACTCATTGCAATATCTCTTGTAGTACCTACCCTACACAATACCTAACACATACAGAATTTTCTTTTTTGTCATTTTTTGATAACAAAACTTGTGAGATGTTTGAAAGTCAAGGGGATGAAGCGACACAGAGTAAAAGGGTGCGCGTAGCGGGAAAACGTGTCAGGGCATTAACATCCTGCAGGACGCATGGGGGGCGAGGGAGGGGCGCCAGACGCGGCAACAAGTGCGCCGCCACTCCGGCGCCAGGACCCCCTCCCCCCCCCCCCCGCGCCCCGCCCCCCGCCGCTGTCCTCCTGAAGTCCTGACCCTGAGTGAGTCAGCCGCGAGGGCGGGCGGCGCTGTGTCCACACCGTGACACGGGAGTTTTGTCGCAAAATGTTCTTCAATGTTTTCAAATTGCTTTAGTAAGGGAGTGAGGACGCACCGGCGCTAGGTACTATATTTCGAATAGGGACATGTCTGGAAGAAACTGTAATCAGTAATCAGTAATTCACTGCAATATCATAAGCTATAATAGGTATTTCAACACATGTTGTCGTAAAGCGAGAAGGGTTTTATTTATGAAAGTAGACATCCTGTGGAGTAGGTACCTACTTGCAGGATTGTCACCTTCCCTGATATAAGAATATAAGTGCTACCTATAATTTAGTATTACTGATATAGGAATAGGAATGTAGGTAAGTACAATTTCCTTTGTTTATTTAAAAGTAGCATAGCCGTTTTTTGAAGTCAATATCTCGAGAACTATGAAAAGTTAAATTAATTAACTTATACAGGGTTATTGGTAAGTCGACCTATTCCCGTTAGGAGGTGATAAGGGTGACTATTTGCGATAATTTTGACCCCCATATGCATTATGCAAAAGTGAACCATTTTTGAGTTATCGCTTTTATTCGTTTTTTTTTAATTAGTCGGAAATTCAACTTGAAAAATTTATTTAAAAAAAAGTATCAATTTAAATCTTTTTTTTTCTTCTGATTTACAAAACCGATTAAACACTGGTTATTTCTCAATATTAAAACAATAATTATCGGTCCAAATTTAAAAAAGCGAGACGGAAAAAAAAATTTTTTCAATATTTTTTGCGATCGCTTTCCAATAAAATGCCTTAAAAACAAAAAAAAACGTTATAAAACTTGGCTTGCAGATTATTTTAAAAACTTAACTGTTTCCTTAGCTCTTCAAAAACGCATAACAAGTAGAAAATTATTTAAAAAAAACCTGAAAAAATAATCATCACAAAGGAAGCGGGCGGAAACAGAAGTCACAAATGCAACTTAAAAAATTAAAATTAAAAAACATACCAAATTTAAATCATACATTTTTTATTTGCTTTTGTACAAGATGAATTTGTTGTTCCTATGTTTTAATTGCAAAAACATAATTCGGTCCGTGGAATGTGTTCGAAACCTGTGTCGCTCAGCCGACATTGTTGCACTGCAGGAGACATGGTTGCTGCCGCATGACCTGGCGTTTCTGGGGACTATAGACGACGGCTTTGCCTTTACGGGCACCTCTGCAGTCGACACATCTATGGGGGTCCTGCGCGGGAGGCCGTATGGTGGAGTGGCACTATTGTGGAGAAAGTCTACGTTTTCTAACGTCACGATAATAAAGTGTAATAGTGTACGTCTAGCCGCGATTAAAACTGAGCTCAGTGATCGGTGCTTCTTAGTTTTTTCTGTTTACATGCCTACTGATTCAAGTGAACATTTAGTGGAATTTACCGAGTGTTTAAGTGAAATATCGGCTATTATTGAAAACCATAATGCGGAGTCGGTATTTATGTTAGGGGACTTTAACGCACACCCCGGTGAGTCTTTTGCAAATGAACTTTTATCTTTCTGTGATGAACAGTTGTGGACTTGTATAGATTTAGATATGTTGCCTTCCGATAGTTATACATTCGTGAGTGACGCACATGGGTGCCGTCGCTGGCTTGATCACTGCCTAGTTACTAGCTCGGCGCAGGCCTCAATACACTCTTGTTCAGTATTATATAATACGTACTGGTCCGATCACTATCCTATATGTATAGAATGTAACTTTAACATTTTAAAACCAAAAATACTTGGTAATAATAAGTATATAAATAGGGTTACTTGGGGGGAGCGTGACACATCTCAGAGTGATACATATCATAACATCTGCCATGAAAAATTAAGAGAATTCGATTTTCCTGTACAATTTAGTGAGTGCAGCGACAAAGTGTGTTGTGATAAAAGTCATAGAATTTTTTTAGACACATTTTATGACGATATTGTTTGTACACTGTCAAAAGCTGCTGAGTGTTGTTACAATGCAAATGTAAATTGTAAACGTAAACATGTCACTGGGTGGAATAAGTACGTGCGGGGCGCTCACGTGAAGGCTCGGCTTTGTTTCGGAAACTGGTTAAGGCACGGTAAACCGGACTCTGGCCCCTTATACAGAGAGATGTGTGAGTCCAGGTGCATATTTAAATCAAAATTAAAGTGGTGTCAAAATAATCAACAACAAATAAAAATGGACATCATAGCCGAACACCACACAAATAAAAAGTTCAGTCAGTTTTGGAAAACCTCGAATAGTTTGAATCCAAGACTGAGCCTCCCCGTGAGCGTGGCAGGAGTGTGTGATCCCGTCGGTATAGCTAATGTTTTCCGTACTCATTTTAGTGTTAAATCTCCACTAGGGCCGGCGGAGCGGCGGGTGCCCGATGCTGAGACTGTCGATAGGGAGCGTAGTGTGAAGTTTACAGCGAAGGAAGTGAGTGCAGTCATAAAGGGAATGGTGCGAGGCAAGTCGCCGGGCCATGACAGCCTCAGCATCGAGCACCTGCAGCATGCTGGGGTACATTTACCCAGAGTGTTGTCCATGTTTTTCAATTTGTGTCTGGGCCACTCATACCTACCTGAAAGATTAATGCGTACAATTGTGGTTCCTATAATTAAAAATAAAACCGGTGACTCCTCGGATGTCAAAAACTACAGACCGATTTCTCTAGCCACGGTCATTGCTAAAGTGCTTGACAGTCTCCTTGGTAAGCATTTGGATAAGCACATTAAACTCCACGACGCACAATTTGGTTTTAGACCGAATCTTTCTTGCGAAAGTGCTGTACTGTGTCTCAAGGAGACTGTGAAGTACTACACCAATAGAAAAACACCGGTGTACGCTATTTTCCTGGACTTATCGAAAGCCTTCGATCTTGTTGCCTACGATGTACTCTGGAGGAAATTAGAGACTGAAACTAGCGTACCTAGAGAAGTAACATCCTTGTTCAAGCACTGGTATAATAATCAGAGAAACTGTGTACGATGGGCACGCTCGTTCTCAGATGAGTACGGGTTGGAGTGCGGGGTGAGGCAGGGGGGGTTGACGTCTCCCACGCTCTTTAACCTGTACGTGGACGCGCTGATCGAGGAGCTCAGCGGCACCGGTATCGGCTGCCACATAAATGGAGTTTGTGTAAATAATATCAGCTACGCAGACGACATGGTGCTGCTGAGCCCCTCGAGTGGCGCGCTGAAGAAGCTGCTCAATGTCTGCGAGTCCTATGCGGTGGCCCACGGACTCAAATACAACGCTCAGAAGAGCCAGTGTATGTTTTTTAAACCGGATAACATTCGTTATACCGATGCTCCTGACTTTTTACTCAACGGTGTAAAATTACAAAAAGTGGAAAGGTTTAAGTATTTGGGTCACTGGGTCACCGCGGATCAAAAAGACAATGCAGACATTGAGAGAGAGCGCAGGGCGCTATCAGTCCGATGCAACATGCTGGCCCGTAGGTTTGCTAAATGTACTGAGCCAGTAAAAGTCACGCTGTTTAAAGCATACTGCCAGTCATTTCATACATGCAGCCTATGGGTTAACTATACGCAGAAGGCTTATAGCGACCTGCGAGTTCAATACAACAGCGCGTACAGAGCGTTGCTGCGGCTGCCGCGCTATTGCAGCGCTTCGGCGATGTTCGCGTCTACGAACACGGCGGGGTTCGCCGCCATCATGCGCATGCGCTGCGCCTCCATGCTGCAGCGCGCGCGCGACAGCCGCAATGCGCTTCTATGCGCTGTTGTTGAACGCTGGGACTCGCCAATACTGGCGCGGTGGATCAGGCTTCACGCCCTAAAATAAATATTAGTTTTTGTATTTGTAATTGCCTTGTTTCAAATTTCAATGTTTTATTTATTTATTTATTTATTTTTATGTTTTATTGTATAACACTAACACTTGTTTTAAGCTGCACAAATTTTACTAACAAAATATGGATCAATGGTCTGAAATAAAATTTTATTATTATTATTATTATTATATGCAAAATTAAAAAAAATATTACCTGTACACGTTTGAGAATGCGAGGCCGAAAACTAAAAAATACATGTTTTTTTATCAAACTCCAACATAAATTACACGAAAACAGAAAAAATTATCAATACATTTGGCGTGCAGATTACACACAAAACATTGACGTTTTACCAGCTTTCTAACGAGCTATTAAAATTAATATGAATTTTGTTAAAGATGATCACAAAGGAAGCAACAAGGAAGTCACGTCCGAACAAAACTTAAAATTAACTAACTAAATCTATCAAAACTAACTGTTATACTCGTAAACACAAATAACAACATTAACTTATGTAAAAGTTACAAAATTAAAACTAATAAACAATTAAAATTGAAATAATCAGGATTTTTATAGTTCATTTTTAAAATGGCTACCTCCATTTCTTATTCTCACATAAGTTAATGTTGTTATTTGTGTTTACGAGTATAACAGTTAGTTTTGATAGATTTAGTTAGTTAATTTTAAGTTTTGTTCGGACGTGACTTCCTTGTTGCTTCCTTTGTGATCATCTTTAACAAAATTCATATTAATTTTAATAGCTCGTTAGAAAGCTGGTAAAACGTCAATGTTTTATGTGTAATCTGCACGCCAAATGTATTGGTAAATTTTTCTGTTTTCGTGTAATTTATGTTGGAGTTTGATAAAAAAACATGTATTTTTTAGTTGTCGGCCTCGCATTCTCGTTTGAGAAAAAATATTATCTGTACACGTTTGTGTACAGATAATATTTTTTTTAATTTTGCATAGGAACAACAAATTCATCTTGTACAAAAGCAAATAAATAATGTATGATTTAAATTTAGTATGTTTTTTAATTTTAATTTTTGAAGTTGCATTTGTGACTTTTGTTTCCGCCCGCTTCCTTTGTGATGATTATTTTTTCAGGTTTTTTTTAAATAATTTTCTACTTGTTATGCGTTTTTGAAGAGCTAAGGAAACAGTTAAGTTTTTAAAATAATCTGCAAGCCAAGTTTTATAACGTTTTTTTTTTGTTTTTAAGGCATTTTAGTGGAAAGCGATCGCAAAAAATATTGAAAAAATTTCGTTTTCCGTCTCGCTTTTTTAAATTTGGACCGATAATTATTGTTTTATTATTGAGAAATAACCAGTGTTTAATCGGTTTTGTAAATCAGAAGAAAAAAAAAGATTTAAATCGTTACTTTTTTTTAAATAAATTTTTCAAGTTGAATATCCGACTAATTAAAAAAAAAACGAATAAACGCGATAACTCAAAAATGGTTCACTTTTGCATAATGCATATGGGGGTCAAAATTATTGCAAATAGTCACCCCTATCACCTCCTAACGGGAATAGGTCGACTTACCAATAACCCTGTAGACTTAGATTTAGGGTCGGTATTCGGGTAAAATCTAAGCTATGAACTTACAGCCTTGTAGACTAAATTCATGTTGAGATATGGAGTCAAAGTTAGCTCCAAATGGTTCGCTTTCTTGTTTTCCTAATTTGGCGCAGAGATGAGCGGAGTTGAGCGGAAGTGTGCCAATATTAACCAATAGAATGTAAACTAACTTGCAAGGAGTGCTCGACGTGACCGCATGCGCCTTCTATTGGTTAACATTAGCACTGCTCCGCTCCGCTCGTCTCCGCTTCAGTAGAGCCGCAGCGTAGTACGAAATAAGTAATTTTAAGTCGATTCGTTATATTGCTATTTAGACGAGTTAGGCGACTAATGTCTATATTGAAAAATGACGAGGTATAAAAATATCGTCACCTTATATACTTAATGTCGAAAAATAACTAAGACTAGAATTATTTTTGTCGTTGCATAAAAATGTCGACATATAATAATGACAATGACCATCTGTTTTTTGTCGATGTATAAAAATGACGACAGGTAGGTTTAGGTCATGTTACTTTTGCAGCAGGCCCGCAGGACCAAACCACCCAGTAATAGGAGTTCTGCGTTAGCGGAGCTCCGTCGACACTCTTATTTCAAATCAATTAGACGGTGTCGACGGAGCTGCGCGCGAGCGGAGCTCCTATTTCTGGGTGGTTTGGCCCTCTGGGCCTTGTGCAAAGCTAACATAACCTAAACCTACCTAGCCACTGTTCCACCTATCCCTTAAATTATACCTCCTCGTCTTAATTCCATTTCGACATTATTATACTTGGTCATTTTTATATTTCGTCGTTATTATTACTCGATATTTTTATACATTGACTTTTTTATTTTTGGAAAATGGGCATTATTATACCACGTCATTTTTCAATATAGACATTAGTCGCCTAAAGCATTTAGACCAGTTGTAGCGTAGACCAGTTGCGTTCTGAACGAAACACTAATTAGACGAACTAATCTTATGAAGATTTGATAGTAATGACCAATTGCTATTTAGAAGAGTTACTGCATAGACCAGATGCTTATTAGACGAAATGCGACCAACCCAAAGGAATGTGTCAAATGTTCGATTCCTTTTTCGAATTTTAACGGCTCAGGGCGACTTTGTCCACAATCCAACTCGTCCACAATGCCATGTCGTCAGCATGTAATTCCTAAATTGTCACCTTCCTAACTAGGCCACAGTTTTATATCGTCAATTTCCTATCTTGTCCACAATCCTATATTGTTCACAGTGCTATGTCGTCCACATTCCTATATCGTCCACAACACAAACTGAAGTTAGCCACACAATATTGAAGAAGTTGACCACACAATAGAAATGTGGACGAGTTTGCACTGCAGATATAGGAGGAGATATAGGAATGTGGTACTAGTTAGGAAGGTGACGATATAGGAAATTAGACAAGTTAGGAAGGCGACAATATAGGAATGCCGACGACTTGGAATATTGGGCCATATGGCATTGTGGATGGGTTAAAAACGTGACAAATTAGGACTGTGGACGAAGTCTGCCTGAGCCATTTTAACAATTAGTTGAGTTAACTACTGATCCAACAACGGCCCCAAGTACCAATTTCACCAAACGATATTGTTAAATTTAACCAATGTTAATAGACTGTTAGTTCATACATTTTGACAGCTGTTAACGCTTGAATCGTCTCTTAAGTTGTTAACATCATCGTTTGGTGAAATTGGTACTAAGTATTAGCTCCACTAAAACAGTGGGGCCGATGTTCAGCGTCAGTTACGCATCCATACTTATTTTATTACATTTCGATGAGGCATAGAGAAATCATGGCAGTGAAACAGTAATAAACAATTTTATTCATAATACGCTTATATTTAAACTAAACTGGAACATCAATGGTTTAAACAAATACTTGGAATATTTCACCTTCTACATGTAGGTAGATACTTTTAAAAAATAAGTTAAATTAATGACTATGTAAGTGAAGATCCTTTTTTAAGTTTTTCATATTTTTTAAAAAGTATAATGCACTGATTTAATTATTTTGCAGTTTTTCAAGTTCCTTCTTGTACTTTGAATTGAAAACAATATCCATTCTCCTTCTTGTTCCCTTCAAATAATCTTTGCTTTAATTTCAGGTTCTGCCATCTTGACTCGTTTTTTAATCTGTGCGTAAAACGGACAAATGTCAGTTTACGTCCCATCCTAGAATTGAAACGCCTAAGCCACCCCTCCAGGCCATTGCTTGTAGTACGATGAGATTCGCTGGCACAACTAATGATGTTATGTAATTTGCTGGTTACTGCTTCTCCATGTAGCCATTTTACCTTGAACTTCTGAATTTTCGTCATCTCCGAGTAATTTGATTTTTCGCCAAACTTCAGCTATGCAGTGTGTAAAGGGTACGGGCGTTTATTAAAACTGGACATAGATTAAGACTACTAATCATTAACAGAATTATTCTGATTACGCTAACGTATACACCGTTATTAATTTTTGAACATACTATCGACCCGCAATGTACATCGAAGTCCATCTGTCAGGTAAGTACGTAATGTTTAATTAATTGCATTTTTCGTTATACATTACGTGTTAAATTATTTTGTATGGTTATTTTTTTTAAATTTAATTTTAACAAAAGCTGCCTAAATGTACTCAGTAGGGGTTATACTAACCACAGTTAAAAGGAACGCCCGTATACCATTTACACGCTGTATAATTAGTTGTAGTAATGGTAGATATGCACAGAGAACAGTTTTTCTATATCCCACATTCGTATTCAACATCCCCAGTTTTACAGGTTTCTTGAACGCTGCTTTGGATTAGTAGTAATTGCAACCAGTTATTGTAATTCCTGGAAAAACAGCTTTAAGTGCTTGAATTTGAGCAATTTCGTAATCACATTTAAACCTTCTTATGCTGATTCCAACATTGCTTTCTATCAGCTCGAAAAGTCTCATGTACCTAAGTATCCTGCGTTTTATCCGACAATAGGCAGAATATAACTGGAACCATATTCACCGAGTCACTGGTCTCTGTGTTTGTATTGACATTTATTGTATAAAGTTGTTAAAATATCGGCCCACATTTCAAGGTGCCGTCGCCATGGAATTGTGTGTCCATATTATCTGCAAGTAACTTTATTTGTTTCATGGCCAATGAAATACAAAATATTAAAATCTTATTTTCATCGTCACCATCAGTACAGACCAGATTTTTTTTCGCAATGATACTTGGTACTTGTATTTATTTTATGGATTTGTTACCTTTTCAAGGTTTAAAAAAATATTTCTTGTTCGGCAGTCTCCTTTTTTGATTTATAAAGAGATGTCTCGTTAATATCTACATCGTTTCCTATATTAGGGGTTGATTCGGTATCATTTTCAGCCGTCGTGTTATGCTCAGATTCCTGTAGAATAACTTTTTCTAGTACCTATCTTGTTCACAGGCCCAAAAGTTCGACACACCTCTTCCTTCGCTTTGTCTATAATAACGGAGATTTTGTTTTTGGCGTGGTTTGACGAACACGTATGTTGACTGACTTTTTCCACTGCGTTGTCTGAATTAAACTTTAGGGAAGCAGTGCCAACCTTCCTGTTCGAGCATCGCCATAGTGGAGACCCATCATTATTGGTTTTGTTTTTATTGTATGCATGTCCATTTTTAAGCAAATTCTCAGCTCCCTTTTTATTTTTTACGAAAACAACATGAGGCCATCTTTAAAATAAAAACCTCAATAAAACTCGACACTACAAATGAATTATATGAAATGAGTGACACAGATTATTAAGGTAAGTATGTATGAGTGATACTGATGAACGACACTCGTCATGTTCATTTTTCATTAGAACACTCCAGTTTCAAGTGCCAGTACGGCATACGATAAAGAAGTTTTCATATTATAGGTATTTATGACAATTAGCCATAACGCGATTTAGGCTGATAAATAGTTGCTCTGATAAAGATATAGGTAGGTACGAGTAGCTTTAAAACGAAGTAAGCGGTCTGCCGAACAGGCTAACATCGTCCTAGACTTACCTAAAGCTAATTTAATATGACGTTTGGGCATAACGTGACTCAGTCCCTCTACGCATTAGGTACCTACCTACACCAATGTGAAAGGTACATGCCTACTATGTTCCTGGGACGAAAAGTACGAAGACTCGGGCTATTAATCGAATTTTATTCAAAATACCCGTTCAATCGTCACAGCGTTCTTACTAATAAATATTGTAAACGGGAAAGTGTGTTTGTTTGTTAATTTGTTGATTCCCCGTCCATTGCCTACGCATAGTTTGAGAATGCAACCCGTTTCACAACTACTTTATACGTTTTTATCATTTTTATTTGATTTTTTACTTCTTCTGTTGAGCGTTGTGAATAAATGAATTTTCTTCCTTTCTGTCTTTCAAGCATCGCCGACCGCCCCGCGGCGCCCTCCTTGCTCATCGTCGTCGTCCTCCTGGGACCTGTTTCTCGAAGCTCAATCTAATACATCACATTAAATGCTTTACAACTATAATATGAATCCATGCTATGTTTCACTAGCAGTATTAGTGTTGTGGGTTTCGAGAAACGACCCCACCGCGGACGGACGCACTCGGTGGGTCGCACCGCATGTTTTCTTGTTCCACTCTCCTCTATCCGCTGTTCGCGGCGCCCTCTTCACCTTTATTGTGTTTGCATTAGGTACCTACTATCAAGTTAACGGTTATCGTCATAATATCCTATATCTCGAGTGTTCATTGTACAACAAATACCTAGAACCACTCTTCGATTTCAAGCAAATGCACAAAACAATGAGTAGCTTCCACGTGGCTTCGGTACCTACAGTAGAGTTCATAAATATGTGTACACTTAAGTACCTTGTCACTTGTGCGATTCACGCAGTCACAATTGATATATGACAGTGTAAACATAAAATTAAATAGACCAGGTAAGTACTAAAGTGTACACATATTTATGAATTCGACTGTACATCCGGCGTGTGCTCGACGCAGTCTTAAAAGATCACCGCCGGAAGCAAATATTATAAAACTGCGGGTTTGCCGTGACGCGCCGCGCACTAGATGCGCGCGACGACCTTTGCTGAGCTGATAAAGAGCCGCAGATAACACAAGTACCCAGCTACTAATGGAAAAACCTTATATTCAAACCACTCACAGATAGGCTTACCTACTTCGAATGAAAATTTGAAACATTTTGTATGTAGGTACTAATTTAAAATTTTAACCCCAAGTAAGCCTTATCCGCGGTTCGATACAGGGCTCCTCTACATCGTAGTCCTAGATCATTAATGCAATCAATATTGTTAACGTTTCGGTGGCGCTTATTTACATAACAATAAAGCTGATCGTATAATGGTTTCTAAAATAACTAGGTTTAACAAACAAAGTGGAATAGAGCCCTAGGCCTAGTTAGCCCGTAGCGGCCTGGACTAGCGCGGGGTGGGTGCGGTGGGGGGGACAAGTGAAACACACTGCGTTCCAACAACGTTTATATTTGGTACAAAACGAGCACACCTCACATCAGACTCATCACTGAACGTATTTTAATTACTAAACTTAAGCCAAAAATAATCATAAAAGGAAACTACAAAATATTTAATTAATCATTTCAATATTTTTAAATAAATTTACAGACAACGACCAGTCTAAATTGGCACCTATAGAGGTTTGTTCTTGGAAAATGACTTCAGTACAATCAAGCTACATCCACACAATTATCTGGACCACATGGGGTTCAGGATAAATCCATAAGTAGACAATATTGAGTGGTGCAACGAATTGCACAAGCATGTTGAGCCCCGTGAAACCTTTTTGAAGATCATCAGCGAGGGACAGACAGAACATCAACGTACGACATCGGATTGTGTCGCGTTAGATCGTAATTATGTTGTTTTTACAAAACCCATGAAGTTGAAGCAAGGTCCAACCAAATACGATGTCGTTGATTACCTATTCGCCACGAGCCTAGGGGCCCTTTGTAATGAATGGGTAACACCAGATTGCTTTAGATATGGTATCCTATTGTCAATGTTATGATACCCGGCTCTTAATTACTCGATAGTAATGGCGGCAGAGTTAACATCGATACGATAACATGTCAAAAAGCAAGATCGTTACAACGGGTAACATAGAGCCCCTGTATTCGTTATTTATTACTGAGTTTCATCGATGAGATTTGCAAGTTAATTATGACAAGATTCTATGTCGGCTCAACATGAGTTTGAGAGAAGTACTTGTGGGTATATTTGATCTAATCTCATGTCCGACAATCTAAATCGATTTATCAATATTATAGTGAGCTTATACAATAACACAATTATTGGAACACATTTATTTTACAATCATCACGAGCCGTGACGCACAATAAATCACGTAGGAAAATAAAATAATCTCTAGTTACAGTAGTCGAGGCAGTTCCGGTTGAAGTTCGATAGGAGGCCTATGAAGGTAGGTACCTTTTATTTTATATAATTATTATTTAATAATAAACAAGGTGTAATATAAATTTAAATTAGATATAATTTGAGTCCTCAACTTTATTTACATTCAGTAAATGCTACTAAGGTCCGGTTCCGAACACGCCTGCAACCCGCGGGCCGGTAGTTTGACTTGTCTCGCCCGACGGTCCCGGTCGGCGCCGTCCCGCGGACGCCCGCAAGTCCCCGCGGCACCCCCGGCCTCGCCGGCCGGGTGCCGCGGCCCGCGGCTAGAGCCGTGTTCGAAACCATACATACCCTAAATTTTAATTCGTTAGTTGCCGCTTTATTAGTTATTTTAAGGAGCAAACGTGAATTCAGTCGGAGCATCATAAGCAAGCACCGCCTCGGGAGGCTCAAGGAAGCCACTTGTAATTCGATTACATCGCTACATACGAAATTGTAACATACAATAATTAAAAATGAGTAAAACTCGAAGATCTCAGCGAGTTGAATCGTAGATTTCACTTACATTCTAGCACCGCCGACGACCGTGGAAAAATAAACAAAAAATGTCTTTAGGTGCATCTTTACATATTAAATCACATTCAGTCCGAGATCCGCTTTCAAGACTTGATCGTCGAACTATCGACGGCTAAATTATAATACTCCCGAGAACTAAACATTGTAAAGATTTAAAAAAACAGAGTTTCTAAATCCACTCAATTTCTACCGAAAATTTCTATTTACACCTGTATCAAATAATCAAAACAATATGGAACATACAAAATAATGTAGAAAACAAACTAGATAGTCGTTGAAAATCATTTCTACAACAAAATCCCTGTAAGTGAGCAAGCCTTGAAGGGACCTCCGGCTCGCGGCGGGGCGGGGCGGGGCGGGGCGCCTAGTGCGGCACCTGCGGGTTGTAGGGCGGGTGCTTGGCGCCCGTCGCCTGCTCGTACGTCGGCGGCAGCGCTGCACACACGACACAATCAGTCAAACACACGGTCGATGGAGCTGCTAACGTACCGCGGCCGCGGCGCGGGCGGCGCGGTGCGCGACGGTTGTATTTTTATAAATAAATTGTGATGCGCGAGGCGGTTGTAGTATGGAATGGAAACGCTTCGCGCCGCCTCCGCTGTATCTATATGTTGGTGCAGCATTTTGACCCCCCGAAAACAAAGAAACTTGACGACGGATAGCTCCGCTGTTCATGCCATGGCTTTACAAATTACTTAGCAACAATAATAAACAGCGGTCACCCCTCGGTTCCTTTGACCCGGACGGTCAGAGTTAAGGTACGATTCCAAACATGGCGGACCGCAGCAGCGAGCTAGGCGCAGTGGCCGGCGACAGTGGTGCCCTGCGGGCCTATAGTGGTCGTGTTTACGTATCGATGTGGATAAAGGTGGATAAAATATCTGCCCCTTTCTGACCAGAGAGTGAGTGCGAAAGTTACAAATGCTATATTCATCGCCATAACAGTGATCACAATATACGACCCTGCGGCAGTCATGCATGAACCATCGGTGTCACTTGCTGTTCGCAGCGTTTATCTGCAGTATGCATCCATGTCCGGAATCATACCTTTACCAAATAATACTAATATTACTACTTTGCAACAACGAGCGACTGTTCGTAGGTGCATTATTTTGTCTAAGGTTGTCTTTTATACTATTACTCCACTAAAACGTCCGTGCAATACTGCAAAATATACACAAAATACATAATAAAACAAATAACATCATTCGAACACAGTGCATAAACTTAAAAAAGTGAATAGTCTACATGGGATAAACCGATGGAATATCTAATCT
The DNA here is from genome assembly GCA_923062465.1 of Acleris sparsana. Taxonomy (NCBI): domain Eukaryota; kingdom Metazoa; phylum Arthropoda; class Insecta; order Lepidoptera; family Tortricidae; genus Acleris; species Acleris sparsana. The sequence continues at coordinate 13,215,909 of OV281308.1, forward strand.
TATCGGATAATCAGTATCGATCGATCTTATTGACACACTCGCGCCGATTACAAAAACGTCAGTCATTAGAAAAAAATATGAATGATAAGGGTCCACGAAAATTCTAAAGTTATATTGTTTAAAAATGGAAATACAGTTCGAATGTTTCCACTTTGACACCCGCGGTATCTCGGTTTTAATCGTTAAGGTTCCGTTTTTGTTCTTGGAGAATATATAAAATCCTATAATTTACTCACAAACAGTATTTAAACCTATTTAATATAATTAATCAAGCATAGGTCTTAAGTAAATGATGGTAAATATAATTAATGATAAAACATTAACCTAAGTATAGAAATTTCATTAATATTCTTAATATTCAAATAAAATATATACTTAATAAAAAAAATATGACATAATGTGATGGGTTAGCTGTTAAAATCAAAGGAATTCGCTTCGAATGAAATGTCTCGAAAATTTGAGTTAGAAGCCCATGCCAAAATTTTAATGACATTTAAGCACTATTTCCACCAAACGGCCTTTAGTTTTCTCGCCAGTCTTGTGTCATTTACACTCCCGATCTCTCCCGAAGAAAGTGGACAATTGCCGAGTGTCAAAGCCCATATAATTGTACTGTAAAGGCCCCCGTACATGATCGGTTTCGCCTTCAGTTCTAAGTTCTAATTGACCGGATGCAAAATAGCATCGTGTATGTGTATTTTGCCTTCGCAAATCGCATCCGTCCGCCTGAACGATTAGCCGTTCGCAAAACTGATCATGTATGGGCGCCTTATGGCCAATCAATCCGGTCAGGCGGAACTGACGCAGTTCGGCCTGAACTGATAGGCCTCTACATGAATGGGGCCTACGGTAAGTGAGGTCGGATTTTTATTCCCACAGAAAAATGTAAACAAAGTTACGTCACTGTCCAAGTGACATTTCAGGGGATCTCAAAGGTTGGGCCAGCGAGAAATGTAATATTAAGTTATCATTTCGCACGAACCGTGATCTTAAACATCAATTTGAGAATTAAATGAATTTAAAATCGCACAGAAGACGATTACGACGGGAGTACGAATTGTGAAGCGAAGCGAGTGAGGTGACGTCTTACATAAATCAAGCGGCCCTCAACTTGTTGACACGGGTGTATCAGAGAGGTAGGAAAGCATAGAGGGAGTATAAAAACGGCTATTCTTCGCACCACAGGGCCCTGCCAAGATGCACTACGCTAACTAGAATTTATATTCGTTTCGTTTTCAACCAATCGGGTCACTGGTAGATCACGTGACTTTTCGTATCACGTCATCTACCAGTGACGCGATTGGTTTAAAAACTAAACAAATAGAAACGCTAGTTAGCGTAGTGCTTCTTGGCAGGGCCCTCCGTTACAAATGCCCTTCTCGTTAAAATAGACGTCTATGTATGACCTCTTTCAACCGTGTACCACTTTTTAGGTTTGTTAGTGTGCGTCACTCTGCATTAGTGTGCGTAAGTATGCTGTCAGTGATGTGCGGTATTAGGCATACAGTATTTTCAATAATAATTGTGGTTGAAAATTGATTATTTGCGAAAATAGACTGAAAATTTAACGTTTTTTGTCACGTTTTTAAGACAGTTTTTAAAGTCTTTATTTGAAAATAAATCATTTATCTTTAATAATGATGAATCAGCCTTAGAAAAAGTATTAATTGGAAGACAATTTGTGACACTTTTTTGATGCCTGATTGCAACTTCTGAAACCACCACGCACCACTTCCTGTTAGAGCAGCTCCAACCATTCCTCTTTGAGCTTCACGCTTAACTTGGTTGGGTTGCGGATGCATGGCATGATTACTGAACATATATGTTTCTTGTTTCAGGAATAGGATAGGACGCTTAACATTTTACCGCTGAATAAAAAGAATTTGCTGTGTTTACTATTATTTTTTTAAATTTTAATTATCATACACGATGAAGATACATTTCAGACATTGCTCTCTGACCGGTAAGAGTAGTAAGGCTTTTGGAAATCTGAAACAATACAATTAATTAATATCAAACATAGTAGGCTCTTTTACCGATCGATAGATATATACGCAAAAAATACATATTACTTAAATTAAAACAGCGATGTTAAAATATTGAACATTAATAACATAATAATAACGAACGATCCAAATATCTTTCTCGGTAATTATGCCATGCCTATGTCTAAAAGGCAAACAACAACAACCGACCGTTTAGAATAACGATCTTCATCATATGTTGTAACTTTCGACATTCAAATACATAACCCACAAATACTTTCGAAATTCAAAACAACGGCCTTTAACTGTTCGGCATCGCTATTTTAACTCTTTTTTTTTTGATAATTAAACACATCCCCAAAAACCTATTTACTCATTTACTCAATCAAAACATCGATAGTTTACTTATATTAGTTTCGGAATCACTATTTTTTCCTTCCGAAAGGAAATCTAAAGATGCTTAAACAATGCACATTTGCTGCACATTGTGCCTTTGTATTATTTACAAGATGTAATTGTAAGACAGAAGCATTATGGCCGAAAATCAACAGATTTCTTGAAAAACATCACTCACCTGTGAAAGCTTTTAGCTCATATGACGAGGTTCATTGTGTTTATTTCTAACACTGGATTTGCAACCACGAAATACACAGGACTTACTAAAACTATATTTTAATATCAAACTGTTAATTAATCGAAGTTGGGTATTTTCAGTGTATTATTTTAAAATTCCAAATTATTTAGTTGACACTTATTCTAAATATCCGACTAGCCGCTTATTCTATGTATTCGTCTTCAATTTACCTATTCAGGTTCACGCGTCAGACGTTGACCAATGAGCAAGGGTCGGGAAAACGCTCGTCATTTTTAAAACATACCCTGTTCCGTACAGCAGAGACTTTCTTATGATGTTATAATGAATGACACCGGAATGGTTATGAGATAACACAATACACAATACCAATGTCAACGATTAAATATGCCCCAATGCCCCCAATGACGTCCGTAGACTGTGAACGAACTTTTTCGACTCATAGTTGGGTCCAAAAATTCACGTCGATATGGACTCACAAATGAAAATTTTGAAAAAAAAATCATAATTTTTTTTCTTTGCGAAAGTGTTTTTTCTTTTAACCATACCGGTGTCAACCATTAATAAAATTGTCAATGAATACTTATAAATTATGGTATAATAAATGTAAAATACCCATATATTATTTTTATTAACATAATAAGGAAGTCTCTGCTGTACGGAACAGGGTTATGTTTTCACAATGACGGGCGTTTTTCCGATCCTTGCCAAAGAACAAGTGGTGGCCAGCTGCGTTGTGTACAGACGGACGAGGAGGTTCGCTAGATAGTTGGTGCCACTAGTCTAGTGTTATTATAATTATCTATGGGGTGTACCGAGTCAATGCAAATAAACAAATTATGCATACAAAATTTTAAATTCATATAACACAGAGTTTATATCAAAATAAAGTTTGCTATCAACAAATTAAATTCTATCATCTTGATTATAATATATAGTTTTATTATAGTAAGTCGATTTCTAATAAATGTGGAAAGTAAAAATATTTTGAATGCTGCAAATGTTTTTCGTTAACTTTATTCTGCGGGAATAAGAATCCGACTTTAGGTGCGGGCTCCGAACCCTCATAGGGCCTACGGCCTGTTCAAATCGCCACGGAACTTAGCATTAACTGGTTCCCTGGCCCATGAACGACATCATTCATGGACGCAGTTTTGTACGTGAAATATGAAGCTGAATGTTTTGTTTGTGTTGGAACGTGATCAAATTCGGATATAATATAACATTCCAAACAAAAGCGAGCGTTGGACGTGCGACGATGACCATGCACTCTTGTGTGGGGCCGGGAACCTGTTGATTCCCTAGTCGCACAGGTTTACCGATTCGTGTTTTGTCTGCACCGGTCAAGGGCGAGTCGGACGCGCGCAGCGAGGGATCTGTTCCCTCCGACCAACCACCTCCAACCACTCCGACCAATTTGTATTAATATTTTTTCTTCAGTGCAAACCCACTCTTCAAGTTCAGTTCAGCTTTGATACTTGTATGTATTACCATTCATAGGATAGAACAGAAACCAAAAACCTTTCACGTGTGGTGCCCCCTTTTAATATTTTACTTTTTAAAGGTCTTATTATTTTTAAGGAAGTCCGTCATAGCGCGAACTATTTTTATAATTCAGCCGGCTATTGTCCCTGTCTGTGCGTCGTAGCTCCACAACACAACGATACACCGCGACGGACGCGGTTCATTTTATAAAGAAAACCAGTAATTGGGATGGTACTTAGCTAGCTTTCATAAGAGAGAGAGAGAGAGAGAGAGAGGGCGAAGGAGTCGCTGTTATATTGGGGTTTTTATGTATTATTGGCAAATAATAACAGACACCACTTTATAGCGACCGCATGAGGCAATAACGATATAGTTAGGTATTAGACAAAGTTAAGGAAAAAGTAAAGATTAACGAATCACGAACTGAACAACCGAGGTACATGTGACTCCACCAGCAGAAATAAAACACGTCCCAGTTTAGGTATAAGTAGATCTTTGCTACATCACGTATTCTCGCTGTGGCGGCGATCGCCCTATGGGTTTTCTTGGAAAATCATAATCGTATCGTATGGAATATGATTTAAAATATTTTTTTCTTGCCTTGCTTGGTGTTGAAAGGTTTTTTTTATTTAATAAAAGCCCATCGTTTTTGCAAGGTAGATAGGTCTTTTGTCTTTTGGGTCCCTCCAACAGTCACATGCATCATGTGACTGTTGGAAGGCGGGAACGACGTCTTTACAAAATCCACCATTACCCTGATATAATATATCTTTTAAGTTCTTTAAAGAATTTGTCTAAATGTGTGTTAAATCTTTCTTTCTTTATTTATTTATTTCTTTACAAAAACAAAAAACTCAAACGAATTAAATCTCTAAAAAAAGATTTCGAGGTAAGTTTCGAGGCAAGTCTAAAAACGGTCCCTAATCACTACAAAACTATACCTACTTACCTACCCATGTACTAACGCAGCAAAATAATTTGAATATGAATTGGTAATTTGTGTCATTAAGGCCGCTCTTCGTATAATTTATATTCTTAATGTCTGATTCAGTCTTGGATATAATTACAGCCACTAAGCTTTGAATCAGGAAAGGCCGATTATTTTCCTTGATTTTGCACGCTCCTGTTCCAACGCATTCAGAAACTTAAATTACCGTAAACTTTGGCCACTGATAATAATAAGTGTATTTTACCGGGAGTGTTTTAAGGTCAGTCAATGTGGTTACAGAATCAAACAAGTTTTTGAAGTTGTAGGTAACTCTGTAGCTCTGCCTACCCCGCTCTCGGGTTTGTACGGGAACACCAAAGAGACCGACTCATCGTCGCCAGCGACGCCATCTCTTAAAGAAGATTGTGAACACGAAAATTTGTAGCGATAACGCGATAGGTATTGTTGATACTTTCTCCCCCGCGGACGCGGCAATACACTACGCGATTTCTCTCTAATCTTATCTAATTCGCTCGCTGATCGATGCGATTAGCTTGAAAAAAAAGTGCAGCGGGAAAGTGGGATTGACAGAATAAATAAACATATTAATTGTGGAGGCAGTTAAGCAATAGTTTCGAGAGGCGACCGGGCGGTAACGCTATAGCGATAGCAGGATAGTGCGGCGATGTATCGAACGTTAGACGTTTATTAAGACGGTCGAATCGGGCATAACCACGTCACGGGGCTTTAAAAAATACCTACCACATGGCTGGCTATATTCTACTCGGTAAAAGCATATTGCTTTTCACGTCATGTTAACGTTACAGTAGTTCTTATTTGCAGTATCTAATGGCGGCCGAGTAACAAACAATACACATTGTAAGTACGAGTACCTACGACGCAACCGTTTCATGTGAACTGACCACTGGTTTTTTTTTTAAACTCTTTAAAACAAAACGTATAGAGGTTTACCTCAAAAGCATAGAATTTTTATTTAAAAAAATATATTATTATTTACTGAGAATAAATATAATATTACTTATATCAGGGTCTGCGACGCCCGCTTTGGACTAGTGGTCTGAATACCGTAATTTTGTTTGTAACCGGGTTTTGCTTTTAAGTCTAGCACTAGCTGTGACGTAGAAAAGACCATGTGGCGGTCAAGCTTTTTAGCTATTACCTTCTATTTTCTCAGTGAACGAATATTTTTTAATGCTTTCGATACAAACCTCTGTAAGCATAATTTTTGCAAAGTTCCTGTAGTCAGTTCGAGTGGCGGCGCGCGCCGTCGTCGATGGTTAGCACTATCAGGTGGATCCTAACTCAGGCAAGGAATCGATTTAAAAAAATCCGGTTAATATCAGTTAATTTCGGTTTTAGCCGAAGTTTCCTAGGGAACGCGAACGTTTTGAGAACTTTATTTTTATAATTAACTGGTTTCGTCCACGAGCGGCAAGTCTAGAAAACTTGTTTTTTTGAGTTGTGGTGTCAGACGCGCGCGTCTGGTTTTTAGCTCGAAACCGGTTAATTCGAAAATAACTTTATATCAAGGTTCCGCCAAAACCTATATAAAAAACCGGTTTATGCGAACGGCACCGAAATGAAAAGGATTTGCGTCAAAGTAAATAATAACGGATTCAAAATTTAACCGGTATCAGAGCCCTGTCCTGCATAGATATTTACAGCAACGTACCTACTACATACGTCTAGCTACGGTTAAAACTAGATAAAGAGTTAAAAAAGTAAATTAATTAATCAGTACGACAGGAAGGAAGCGAGCGGCCGCGGCCGCGCCCGCGCGCGTCGCGGCGGCCGCGCGGGCGGCGCGGGGGGGCGGCGCGGGGGGGCGCGGGGGGCGGCGCCACCTCAGCTGGCACAAACAACGCCGCAGGTCTCTTCTCGGGGAGCGCTGCAGCAGGACCGAGTGGATGTTTAAGGGTTAACTTGTAGCTAGCTGCAAACGGACGGTCTGCCGGCATTCATTTCGTGGCGCATCGTAGATACGACCGACCGTGGTCAGCTCGCATAGGCTACCTACTGTCTAAAACTGGCATTCGTTTATTCGCTGAAGCACCGAGTTAGCTCAGGCTGCGCTGTGTGTACAGTAGGTGTGTGCAGAACACACCGCAGTCGAGTTCAGAGGCAGTGACGTATCATCATTACAATCGGCGTATATTCGTCCACGACTGAACATACTCTCAAGAGATTACGGTTTAAAATGCAGGCGAGCGGAGAGAAGCGGAAGCGAAACAAAGCACGCAATCTGCCTAGCTGTTTTGGTGGTAAAGTCGTAAGTAACACTAACTTAAACTTTAAGTTTGCGGCGTTGCGATCCGGTAAACCCGCCCGCATCGCCCGCCGCAATGTCTGCCGCAAATCACAACAGTTTATATAATACATATTTATTATTTGAGCGCACCGCTACGACTCGCTACCGCCGCGCCGCCGCCACCCCGCTGCCCACCGAAAAGGCAGCCATACGCAAATCGGAGACTTCTCGGTGCAGTGGCATGACAAGCGAACTGTCACTTGGCAAACTGACCTTTCGCCGCAAACCAGCCGCTCATTAGTTGCTGACTACTCTATGTAAACCAGTCCACCGAAAAGCAAGCTTTGAAAACCCTACCGCCTCGTCCACCACCGCAGAAACCGATCGGAGGAGATTCTAATGTACCCTGTGAGTCTCATAGTACATACCAATACCATACTAAACGAAACTCCGTACTTTCACATCCATCAAGGCCTTAAAAAACATGAGGTACATGTATGTCGAGGATTACCCGCAGAAAGTTTTGAAACGAAAACCGTGGAGCTAATGGATTCTCATAATATTTATTTCACCGAAACAATTTGTTGCTGAAGGCCTCCTGTTTTTAAGTTAATAACGTGTGATGTGACTGCCATACATTTTTGCGATGTAATGTTAACAATTCTTCGAACTGATATAATAAAGAGCGTCTCGGTGAAACCCCTCCCAGCTCGTGTCAGGGCTCATACATAACTCTTTATTGGCTCAGCCGATCATAATTACACTTAAATGAGGATAACCTTCGGAATATAACCTTCTAATAAAATAAATCGCATTAAAGTCGGCTCAACACAAAGGTTCCAAACAAATAACAAGCAGCGTAGTAATTCTTCGCCAAAAAATTTGGTAACAGGGAATGCGATGCGATCGCCGGTCTGTCATCCTCACCCCTGTCGTCCGTTCCTCACCGACCGTCCCGCGGCGCGCGCGCCGGCTGAGACGCGCCATTGTGCTCTCGTCCGCGCGCTCATTGTACACCGATTAGGTGCAATTCGCTTTAACAACCAAGTCACGTAAAAGTACGTGAGGTGTCTACTTATTAACGTTTCAATTAACGTCCTAGATATTGTCACTAAAAACTGTTTCGGAGTCCCTTAATGTGTTAGTGAAAACGGCATCAGTGTCTGAGCGATAGAATGTAGGCGCTCGCTGAACAATTGAAATGTTTACAAAATATTTAATTACTAAACATTATAACATGTCATTTGGTGGACTGGCCTGTCCGAATTGTAGTCATTTCTAATAACGAATTAAAGCGGAAATGTCATGCAATGATAATATGGGATTCAGACACGGGCATCAGAGCAAGTTGCGGGGATACAGAGAGAAACGCTATTCTAGTGACTCAGGCAACTATAGTCGTGCAACTCGTGCATAGTGTGATATGTATGGAAATAATATATTAAAATGAACACGTTCAAACTGACTACGGACGAACGCAGAGAGGAGCACGGACCTTGAGCCAACATAAGCGCCACAGAGAACGCCTCGGAGTCAGAGCCACCATATACTGTTACTAGGTTAGTGCTGTACCAGAAGTTCAAGCTCGACGCGTTGGCCGATTGCGTTTTAACCCTGTTTAATGTATAGCATCCAACATGAGTAATGTAGACAGCACTAATCTAACCTTTATACTGGATAGAGTAACTTGGTATTTACTTATTTGGACTGTTCTGAAAGACTAGGCGTACACAGCCTGGTAAGTAGTATAATGCATTGAGTTTATCGTGATTGAATTAGACTTATTGAAGATAAACTTGTTGCATGGGATGGCTCATTTGCGTATAAATTATTTAAATTGAAAAGCAAATGACTCAATAGAACGGCGACCGTTTGTTTTATATAATATTCTGGGAATCGCCCCCGGGCCAGCGTGCATGGCACATCCATTGTAAAGCTCAAAATATTAAATAAAGGAAAGTTTAAACAAAACGCCCGTGTTTCTGTCCACCTTGCTCCGCAGTACCTACCTACACAGTTTACTAATTTTACTACAGGTACGAGTAGACTCACAACGGAAGCCGAACTGGCAGCGCTCGAGGCCAGGGACCAGCCAGGCTGCTGCAAGCTGCGGGGCGCTACAAGACCACGGGGCCTAGGCAACATGCATAACGCTGACGATAGCGATTTCCGAATACTCTCAAAATGCAAAGGATTGACGTAACCTGACAACATATCGCGTCAACCGGTTCTGTCAACTTTATTAGTCAGCTGATCGCTCAAGATCCGTGCCCTGCGTGCAGGCCCTGCGCGTGCAGTAGGGTCGGTGCGAGTATAATACCTTGCCGCCAGCCGGGCGGTTGCAAGCCGAAGAACGCTGCACAAAAGAAATCATTGGCAACTGTTCAATAACAATATTTTATTATACCTATATAATTAACCTTTCAGGGTTTATGTTACATTGGTTTTAATGTTTGTTACTAACTATATCAAATAAATAAATAAATAAATAAATAAATAAATAAATTGACGCGCTGGCCTAGTTGGTAGTGACCCTGCCTACGAAGCTAGCGGTCCTGGGTTCAAATCCCGGTAAGGGCAGATATTTGTGTGATGAGCAAGAATATTTGTTTCTGAGTCATGGATGTTTTCTATGTATTTAAGTATATATTTCTCTATATAAGTATTTATATCGTTGTCTAGTACCCATAGCACAAGCCTAGAGCTTAGTTTGGGACTAGGTCAATTGGTGTGACATTGTCCCCTGATATTTATTTATTTATTTATTTAATGAATAATTTTAATCAGGCAACCAGACAAATCACGAATTACACAAATAAATTTGTGGGTAACTGTCGCGTTACAATTGAGATCCGTTATTTCAACTTCTCCAATATCAATCGTAACACCGCAAGACGATTCCTATTAACTGTTGGTAGGTACTAAGACGACGGCGGAGAAGCAGTCGTTTGGATCAAATGTGTGACACGATTTACGTAAACCTTAATTGCATTACGTGCCGGAGGGCCTCATGTAGTCCAAACAATTCAATTATCAATTGTGTTAGTCACAGATTGTGTATGTGCGTGTCAAAGCATTAATTTATTTACATAAATATCTAAACATGAACCGAACCCTATATTCAAACCGCGGACAGATGAGCTTACTTCGGATTAAAATTTGACAGATTTCGTATGGGCAAATGTCGAATTTCAACCCGAAATAAGCCTTATCTATCCGCGGTTTGAATATAGGGTTCGGCCGTCAGTCGCTCGCGAAGCTCGTTAGTAAAATTGCCAGCCTTGTTAACTTCCGTTATTTGATTGACGTCGTGTAGTACCTCGGATCGTCGGTCCGATCGATGACATCTCGTGTTGATTTTATATTTGTGAAAGTAGCAGGGTTGGACTAAAGCAAAGGGGGCGCAGGACTTTGAAAAATTTTCGGCAAAATGGTATCATTATGACACCTAATTTAAATGATTTTATCTTATAAAGGACGCTAAAATAAGCATGTTTTACTTGAAAAACTTTTCTCTAAATTCAAAAATGGTTGAGTTATAGGGGTTCAAATGTTGGTTAATTTCAAGGCGTCAGGGAAATGATTTTATCTTATAAAGGACGCTAAAATAAGCATGTTTTACTTGAAAAACTTTTCCCTAAACTTGATAATTACCGAGATAAATGATGGAATCTTATGTATACGATATTAGTCTGCGAAAGTCCGAATCTAGGGCTCTCGCTGGTTAGGACGCGTGCCGACACAGCGCGCCCTAGAGTGTTTTTATAGAGCTGGAGGCGCGGAGGGAGAGCAGTCCTCGCCCGCCATGACGAAGCGCGGGAACGAGTGAGGCGACCAACAAGCCGAAGCTGCGGAGCCGAGCGAAGTGACCGTGCGCCGTCATGCAAGGGCGAAAGGGCTGCTGTTCCCGCAGCGCCGGAGATACAGAAAGTCACTATTGACATTAAAAACGATTATTATTTTATTGTTGGCATTTGCGACAACGGCAATCAATTAGTTTAATAGATTTTATACCTAATCCAGGATATACTCTTGTGTATATCCCGGATTAGGCGACGAAACCTGGCAGCTTCCGTAGACAGTGGGCGGAGTACATTTCTGCGGTACATGTACTCTCCCATGTACCACTTCAGTCGGCGATCGCTTCGGCACGCTCGACAATGCTTTTTTATATAAAAGTGCTTAGAAATTTGCCAACTTCGAAGTCAATTATCTCGGCCATTTTTGATTTTAGAGGAAAAGTTTTTCTACAAAACATGCTTATTTTAGCGTCTAGAATGAATTTTTTTTAAGTGTTTTATGATTGCTATAAAATTTTCATTTTTGGTCCAAAAAAAACTAAGTCCTTTTAATGCGCCCCCTTTACTTTAGGCGGACCAGAATAAGAACTGTCAACTGATTTCCTTTTTTTATTCACTGCCAATAATATCAGATTCTCAGTAGGTATACAAGAATTTCGAAATTAAAAATTTAATTAAAGATATTGTTTAGTATTTTTATCTAATGTTGAATCTGGTTTTCTGGGAATCGCGTATGGGAATGGGACGTAACGCGCAGTAGCGCTTCTATTGATCGGAGGTATCGATTGTCGGTGCAGTAGTGTTAGTGGGTACTAGGGAATGCAAACCGGTTAATCGGTTAACCGATTAACCGATTTTAATCGAAAATTTATGCTAAAAAACGTAACCGGTTAAAATATGAAATTAACCGATTAACCGGTTAATAGAAGTGATCTGCAAAAAGCTTCATTTGTTAAGTTTTTATTAGAAAGACGACACAAATTAAACTAAATATACATATATTAAAATTACAAAAATATCGCAATATACGCAATTATGCATAATATCAATTAAAAAACTCTTAGTGAGCTGTAAAATTAATAAGATATCACAAATGAAACAAATAACGTTGGTGTCGCTTTTATTATTTTGTTTCTAACAAAAGAAGATATGTTGCACTGCACTGCACTGCACCGGCCGGTTACACGTTTATGAGTGAAAGAGAGAATGCTCTACGCGCTACAAAAAACAAGGCTAACCGATTAATGGTCTCTTTCTAAAACACCGTTATAATTTTGACACTATGCCTCGGACGTTATCATCTGAGCTCTGGGACCATATATATTATATTAAAGATAATTTTATTTAGATGTTACGAGGAAAACTATTTTTCATATTATACAACTCCATAAGTAACATTCTATTATACAGTTGTTGTTTTTTTAACATACTGAATGTCCTAAATGTGTAGAAATGAAACTAGTATACTGGTGGTCTAAATACTGATCTCTAATCTAACATTTAAGAAATAATTATATCACTAATTAAAACGTTTTCACATAATAAATACGTCTGTTTTATTTACACGTCTTTGTTCACAAGTTTTCATGTTAAATAACCTAAAGGAAACCATTATTTTTAAACAAAAAAATCAATCGGTTAATAACCGGTTATTAATCGGTTAATCGATAAATTTCGTCTTAACCGGTAAATTAACCGATGCTACATTTAATCGGTTAATTGCATTCCCTAGTGGGTACTTACCGCTGGCTTCAGGCGCGCTGGGCGCCGACGGGTACTGCGGCTCAGGGTAGGGCGCGGGCGCGGGGTAGGCTGCGGGGTAGGGTGCGGCGGCGGGGTAGGGCGCCGGCGGGTAGGGCGCCGTGTACCCGCCCGGCTGCGGCATGCCGCCCGGCTGGGGCATGCCGCCCGCCGGGTACGGCGCCGCCCCCTGCGCGTACGACGTCGCCACTGCAACAGAGCCGCGCGGTCAATGGCAGCCGGCCCCCATCTCACACAGCCGATAGTGACAGGAGGACAGCTCGGTATACCTACTTCTTCGAAGGGTTCTAAACGGCTTTATAGTGTCAAGCGCATGGTCGGACAAATAAATGGTAAATAAATTCCGCGGTCAGGGGCCCCGGATTTAATAGAAAACCCTAAATAAATTATTTAAAATCAAATAACTTAAAAAACGGAAAGAATTGATAATCGCCTTCGTTTTTTTCTCTTTTTTGTTGTTTTTATCGTTACCTTTTTAGTGTTAAAACTGTTAATTGGCTACATTTAATGGCTAAGTTTTACTAATGAAGAATACGCTGTCATTTTGTTGTGCAAGCACAAAATAAAAGATTTAGCGGGATCTGTATCCTAATCGCCGATTACCCCGCACCAGACGTTTGGGAACACTACTAATTGGCGTTTGCGGGAAACCAGTAACTTTAATTTGCACGACCATAAAGTTAACATAAGAGAACACAATTTTGCAGTTGAAGAACAATTGCGCAGATACTGCAACTGTTTGAGGAAGACCCTACCAGAAGTATCAGGCACGTTGCTGCGACACTTGACCTGAACATATGGAACTCTGGTCAGTTCTGCGGTCTAATGGAAAGGATGATTTCCATTATACTCCATTGCGAGATGACTTCTAGTTATCCTAGGCAAATAACATATTTCTACTACTTCTTTATTTTTCATTTACTTAATGTTAACTAGCAGTATGTTTGGATCAATACCCCTTAAAAAAATGGTATTTTATTTATGTATAAAAATGTTTAAATATTGTGTTAGCGTAATGCGTTGGAGATTTGTTAAACTCTATTAGCAAAATGAAAATCTGTAATTGGCCAATGTTCTGTTAAAAGCTAAAACTTGTCATACTACACTGTAATTTGTGCGGTGGATGTAATTTGTAATAAATAATTAAATAAACATTTCATCGTATTGTTTTCGTTTTGTTGTTCTCCTTTTTGTAGTGTGGTCCGATCCTTGTTGATACTACATCGCGTTCAATTTATTGTTTCGTTATCATTAGTGACGCCCTATTAAATGTTATTAAATTACCAGCGACAAAAGTGTGCACATTTTACAATATCATTTGGATAAAAATGATGAATTCATGTAAACGTGTATGCTTTAATTAATGTTTGTTTGGGATGAAATAAAAAATAACGTACTCAGGAGAAAAAACCGGCCAAGTGCGAGTCGGACTCGCGCACGTAGGGTTCCGTACCACTATACATCTAAATAAATGTTTTTCTTTATTCTTTATTATATTGGAGTTGATTGAATGAAAGGTAAAATGCGGTTTACGATTTATAACGTATTAAAAAAAACTAATTATTAGATCTCGTTCAAACCAATTTTCGGTGGAAGTTTGCATGGTAATGTACATCATATATTATTTTTACATTTATCATTCCCTTATTTTAGAAGTTACGGGGGGGGGACACACATTTTTCCACTTGGGAAGCGTCTCTCGCGCAAACTATTCAGTTTAGAAAAAAAAAATATTAGAAACCTCAATATCATTTTTGAAGACCTATCCATAGATACCCCACACGTACGGGTTTGATGAAAAAAATAATTGAGTTTCAGTTCTAAGTATGGGGAACCCCAAAAATTTATTGTTTTTTTTTTCTATTTTTGTATGAAAATCTTAATGCGGTTCACCGAATACATCTACTTACAAAGTTTCCATAGTAGGTATAGCTCTTATAGTTACGGAATAAAGTGGCTGTGACATACGGACGGACAGACGGACGGACAGACATGACGAATCTATAAGGGTTCCGTTTTTTGCCATTTGGCTACGGAACCCTAAAAAAGGTGTCAATTGCAGAACACTTGAAAGTCGCACTTCGTGCTACAACGGTGGAGATCAGGAAACATTGCCGAGCATGAGATGCTGCAGCATTAGAGAATATAACGATAATTTGTTGCCATACTAAATCTACTCATATTAAGCGTGTTAAAGTCGAGCGCCAAGATTATTTTACGACTTTTTAAAACTTTACTGTGGCGTAATCTGTGCTGTGGCCTAGCCTTTTTATAGAAATTATATTCACCAGATACTCTCACAGAACATGGCAACAGTCAAGATATAAATTAAAAAAGTGGTGGTTTTATTATAGGCACTTGATTTTAAATAATGAACTCTGGCATTTTAAAACTGTTTTCTTTTTGTTTAGTCTGGGCTTAGATTGCGTAAATAGGCCTGAGTAAGTAGCACATGGCACTTATTCGGTTTTTTCGTGTCCAACCGTTCGCCTAACCCCTGTATAAGCTACGTAATGTACGGTCAGTTGATTTACTACCCATTTCAAAGAAAATCCGCTTGAAGATTTCACTGTCATTAGAGATGCCAAGTCATTTGTAATTGATAGAAAACTCAACCTTATTGCTGTAGAATGTCAGACTGACTTTGGAACTATGGTGGGTGACTTTAATTCCTTGACTGTACACCGAATCGTCACCTGTCGCCTGTCAACTTTGTATAACAGAGGGCAGGGCTGGGAGAAGTGCAAGTTCACGGCTTCAAGAGCATTATAGTACGGGTACCCCTTATCTTGCACAATCTCTGTTGTCCGAAATACACTTCGCATAACCGTTTTCGCACAATTACTTTCAGCCGAATGATACTATCGCATAATTATATATTTACCACAATTATTATGTCGCATAATATTCATTTGGCACAAATTTGAATAGCATACTACTACTATCGTCGACTTTTATACCACTGAATTTTCTGTAGCACAATATGTATTCCGCCGAATTTTATATCGCAGAATTTTCTGTAGCACAATATGGTGTTAGGTTAAAACTACATCCCCACAGATCCGAATCGCTGCCAGAAAACTAGGTTAGGTTAGGTTGAAACTGCGTCCCGCACATAACCGAATCGCTGCCAGAAAATTAGGTTAGGTTAGGTTGAAACTGCGTCTGCGTCAGAAAAATGATGGGTTACGGGGAAATGATTATTATGCCATAACAATTTCGGCGATACGATTATTCGGCCATAGGAGTATTGTTCTAATCTAATCAACATTATGCCAATGTATTATTCTGCCAAAGAAAATTGTGCGAAATGATAGTGTGCCAAGAAATTTAGGCAAAAAGCCATTGTTCGAAATGATGATTGTGCCAATGGTTGCTATGCGAAACGAAAATGTGCGAATAAATTTTGTGCAAGACATTAGTAACCCTTATAGTACATATTTGTGTTGTTGCATTTTTGGATAATGCCTCGCCATGAATTGCACCTCGCCATGGGGACCAATAAATTAAAGAAATATGAGTAACGGGCTGACGGATGCAATACGGTGATGACGGTTTACATTCATGTTACATAAAATTTACTGTCATAATTTCGTTTTGCATAGCAACCCTTGGCAGAATCATCATTTAGCATAAGTAATTACTTTTGGCATAAAAAAATTCGCATACTGTCATTTGGCACAATTGTCTTTGGCAGAATAGTAGAATTTACATTGGCATAACGTTGATTACAATAATAGTCCTATGGTAGAATAATTGTTTCGCCGAATTTTGTATGGCATACTATGTAGTTGGCATAAAGTTATAAAGCAGAATAAGGAACCCCTTATTTATCCCACTGCTCCAATTGCAATGCGGTCCTGGCGCTGTTATTGTAGAACTTCTAACCTAACCCAACCTATTTTCCTGGTACCAGTTCGTTACTAATTATTATGCTATGGCACAATTATGCCATAATAAATTCGTCGGAAGGTATATTCTGCTACATACAATTGTGCGAAATGAAAGTCGGCGATATTAGTATTCTGCTATTCAAAATTCTGCCAAATGATTGTTATGCGTTATGACAGTTATTATGCTAAGTATACTATTATGCTAAAGTATTATTCGGCTAAAAATGTTTCTGCGATAACTGTTATGCGAAATGTATTCCGGACAATCGATATTATGCCAGATGAAGGGAACCCGGTGATGACAGCATCAGATGGATAAGAAAGACTTATTAAATTTCGAGACCTATTTATGTATACATGCAGCTTTTGTTATGAATCAGCGCATATTTTCGATATTAAGAAATTAGAAGTATAAGTCGCCCCTCTTACGAATATAGATGTATAGAAAACATTTTCTCTATATAATATGATTATTTACTTCAACAGTAAAATTCCATACGTTTTATTCAGTGTTTTTCTCTTTTTTAAATCAATTTTAGTGACATCCATATTACGGTATCGTTCAACGCTATTTTGACGTAATTGACATCCGTCAGCCGCCCCTTAGATATGATATCTTGCTGCTGATATAGGCTTAAACGTATTACTAGCGCCGCGCCGCTAGCGCGTTCGCAGCGAACGCTAGGATTATCGACAAAAATGCACACTCATTGGTTGTGCTGTTTCGAACAGCCGAATTTTATATGGCAGAATTTTCTGTAGCACAATATGGTGTTAGGTTAAAACTACATCCCCACAGAACCGAATCGCTGCCAGAAAACTAGGTTAGGTTAGGTTGAAACTGCGTCCCGCACATAACCGAATCGCTGCCAGAAAATTAGGTTAGGTTAGGTTGAAACTGCGTCTGCGTCAGAAAAATGATGGGTTACGGGGAAATGATTATTATGCCATAACAATTTCGGCGATACGATTATTCGGCCATAGGAGTATTGTTCTAATCAACATTATGCCAATGTATTATTCTGCCAAAGAAAATTGTGCGAAATGATAGTGTGCCAAGAAATTTAGGCAAAAAGCAATTGTTCGAAATGATGATTGTGCCAATGGTTGCTATGCGAAACGAAAATGTGCGAATAAATTTTGTGCAAGACATTAGTAACCCTTATAGTACATATTTGTGTTGTTGCATTTTTGGATAATGCCTCGCCATGAATTGCACCTCGCCATGGGGACCAATAAATTAAAGAAATATGAGTAACGGGCTGACGGATGCAATACGGTGATGACGGTTTACATTCATGTTACATAAAATTTACTGTCATAATTTCGTTTTGCATAGCAACCCTTGGCAGAATCATCATTTAGCATAAGTAATTACTTTTGGCATAAAAAAATTCGCATACTGTCATTTGGCACAATTGTCTTTGGCAGAATAGTAGAATTTACATTGGCATAACGTTGATTACAATAATAGTCCTATGGTAGAATAATTGTTTCGCCGAATTTTGTATGGCATACTATGTAGTTGGCATAAAGTTATAAAGCAGAATAAGGAACCCCTTATTTATCCCACTGCTCCAATTGCAATGCGGTCCTGGCGATGTTATTGTAGAACTTCTAACCTAGCCCAACCTATTTTACTGGTACCAGTTCGTTACTAATTATTATGCTATGGCACAATTATGCCATAATAAATTCGTCGGAAGGTATATTCTGCTACATACAATTGTGCGAAATGAAAGTCGGCGATATTAGTATTCTGCTGTTCAAAATTCTGCCAAATGATTGTTATGCGTTATGACAGTTATGCTAAGTATACTATTATGCTACTAAAGTATTATTCGGCTAAAAATGTTTCTGCGATAACTGTTATGCGAAATGTATTTCGGACAATCGATATTATGCCAGATGAAGGGAACCCGGTGATGACAGCATCAGATGGATAAGAAAGACTTATTAAATTTCGAGACCTATTTATGTATACATGCAGCTTTTGTTATGAATCAGCGCATATTTTCGATATTAAGAAATTAGAAGTATAAGTCGCCCCTCTTACGAATATAGATGTATAGAAAACATTTTCTCTATATAATATGATTATTTACTTCAACAGTAAAATTCCATACGTTTTATTCAGTGTTTTTCTCTTTTTTAAATCAATTTTAGTGACATCCATATTACGGTATCGTTCAACGCTATTTTGACGTAATTGACATCCGTCAGCCGCCCCTTAGATATGATATCTTGCTGCTGATATAGGCTTAAACGTATTACTAGCGCCGCGCCGCTAGCGCGTTCGCAGCGAACGCTAGGATTATCGACAAAAATGCACACTCATTGGTTGTGCTGTTCGAAACAGCACCTTGTAGGATTGTGCGTATGTTCGTATACGTAAGCACAAATAGAATTATAATAGATACAGAATAATTAATTGTACTTAGTTTTTAAGCAATTTGCGATGCCCTAGTAAGGTCCATGTATGTACTTTTATTTTTTAAGACCACCTTGTAAAACCATGGTTATGCAAATAAATGAATATGAATATGAATGTGAATACGGGAGCCTGCCGTTGGGCCAAAAGTTTTTGGTCAAATCTATCACTTACCACATTATCATTTCCCAAAAAGCATTTTGTATTATTTTTGTATTGTATCCGGGGTATCGAAACCGCTTGTTACGTCTATTAGGTTAGTTTACTTAGTGACTTAGTATATTAGTAATAAAACTAAGTATTAAAAAAAAAACAACTGCGATGGGAAACAACTTTTTGGGAGATGAAAATTTGGGTAATGATACATTTGACCAAAAATATTTTGGCCAAACAGAATAAACCCGTTCGTATGTTCACGCGTGTGTGTGTGTGTTTGTAAGCTATTGAGTATGTACTAACCGGGGTATGGCGCTGGCGTGTACTGCTGCTGCGGGTAGGGCGCGGGCGCGGGCAGCGGCGCGGGCGGCGCTGGAGGGGCTGCGGGCAAAAGCACACTTCATTCCGCCGCCCTTCGCCTGCACGTCTCTCGGTAGGTAGTTATTTTTTATTTAACTTTTAATTTATACAGGATGTAGGCAACTTCGGTCGAGGATCAAACGAAGCTGGTCGATAAAGGGGACCAAGACCTATCGATTTACCACCAGGTACGTGTTCATTTCTGCTGTATAAAAGTTATTTAAGGTGAACCTCGAAAGTTGCATCACCTTCATTCAAAGTTCAAAACTTGAGTAATGCCCTTGACATTCACAAGTGCTTGACGACTTAGGTATACGACACTCAGGAGCTAAGAGTAGAAAATCTGTTGTTACATACATATATTACATACATTATACCTGTTACCTAGACAGATAAATTCATTACCCTTCTTTTGACTTCGCGCAATCGGCTAAAACACATCGGAACATTGCATTGACGGACTCCGGATTGCCGCTCCTTTACGGTAGTTTGTATGTATATGTAAACATTTTAGAAAGTCATATTAAAAACAAACATCTGAATGACGTAATCATCGCCATCGCAGTGGGTTGGCATACGGCTGTCGTAGGAATCATCCTCAACTGACTTGGAAATAACCGTGACAGGGTGCGTTTAGACTCTTTCAATACGTCTAGATATATTAATGGATGTGGGGAGTTTTGTGATAACATCAACATCAGCATTCCTACTGTGTCGTCTGTGTCTGGAGGCGGGAGAACGCGCCAAGTCAGGCCGCTCCCTGACCGGAAGGACCGCAGCGGGGCGACATCACCAGTACCTAGCGCACCTAAACTAATGTCACATTATATTGTGGCTTCAGTTTTAATTGATTTCTAAAGAAATAAAGAATCAAAAGCTATTTATAAACACGAGTACAAGAAAAGCAAACATTATAGCCTCAGACTCCTACACGGTATACACTCCACACTTGGTTCGTGTCATATATAAGAAAAAATAGCTTTATTATATTTTGTAAGTTTGTAGTGTAAATACTAACTTTGTTATATTTGGGTTATCTTTTATTTCGTTTTTAAGATTGCTATACCCTCGTAGGGCCATGTTCAGCACTACATTACACTGTAAGACCTCTGTAAATACCATGGATGCAATAAATTGAATCCGAATAGAAATATAAAATAAAGCAATCATTAGCACATAAATAAAAATAAAAATATGGCATGTGGTAAAAGGAGCGGACTCAGCCAATCCTGCGCGGGGCGGGGGGAGGGGGCTGGCAGCGCCAGCTGTTAGTCCGCTCCTTGTGCCCCATGCTACCGATATACCTATATTACCGTAACTGACGAGGTGTTTTTTGGCTGTCGCTAATATTTTAAAAAAAAAACAATAACAGTATCATCCCGGATTAAAGCCATACTGCGGCTAGATGTCGGTACTCACGCGAGAGCACCTGGCCCGGGTACTTGCGGCGGCGGCAGCAGCAGGCCACCAACCCGACGAGCACCACCAGCAGCACCAGCGCCAGCCCGACCGTCATGACGCTCATCGCGGGGGACTGCGCAAACGACACCACGCGTTAACCAGAAGCACGGTAGTACGTTAGGTTAGGTTAGTTGTTCATTTCACCGCATACCAAATATAGAAAATTCGCCGTCGGACCACACGATGGTAGGCAAAGGGACGCAAGCCAAAAGTGGAAACAGGAGACTTGGCTAGGCCGGATCGGCAGTGGATTTTAATTTTATATTATTTGGTTTACCTATTTAGAAACAAAAAAGGCTTACAAAACAAATCGGTACATTTAGCTATGAAGCCTACAAAATCTTAACAATAGACCTATAGTTTCCTATATTAAACGTATAATAACAAATAAACTCATTCTTATAACCAAACTTATGCTTTACTGTAGGTAGGTACGTATATATAACTGAGACGTTATATTTAGATATTTGCAAGTAATACAAATGAAAAACATGAATTGTAACCACTATCTTAAAACATAAAAGTACATGTCTAAGTAAGTATCTATTGCTAAGCTGATTTACCAAAATACATGATTCAATCACACCATTGTAACCAATAAAGATTAAACTTGTTTTCTAACAACTACCAACGAACTGCCAAACTAATCCATGCCCATGCACCTCTCGTTGTGCAGCTCGCACGCGCGCTTCTGACATGAATGTTCTGCGTGTCTAGTCTTGCTTCTCGCAATAGGTACTGGACCACGCCTTCGCGCGGCAACTACGTTGTGTTTCACGAGGCTCACGAAAACTTATATTATGTAGTGCAGGGGCAGCTACCTACCTGATTATTAAGGATTTTACACAAGAAAGTTAAATCAGTACACGACCGTCTGAGTGAGAGTGGCTGAATGTTGTGTCTTGAAGGTGAGGAGGCGTCTCTGCATAGTTTCCGCCCGCCCGGAGTTCAAGTGCATTTATAAACTTTTTTTGCAGTCTTTCTATTCTATGTTTATGCACTTGATAAGTCGGGTTCCAGACTAGGGACGCAAACTAGACTACAGAGTTTTGGACAAGGACCATTTCAGAGTGTTGGCCTGAACAAGGGAAGCGTCACCATCTAACACTTGAACATGCCGCCAAAAATAAGTGTTCCCGTTTTTGTGTTCCGGTGCGGGTGGTAAGATAACCGGTGAAATGGATATCATAGTGGCATTCCATCTAAGTCCTCAAGTGTGGTAACGCATTTGCAGTCTCGAGATTATCATCGTGAGATTACAATATATACAGGTCAACCAACAGCTCAAACGGAATCAATTTAAGGTTAGTGTAGCTATAATAATGGAAAAGGTTCCAATTAATTAACTAGGTAACTAATATATAATGATATGAAACAGTTGGTAGGTACACGATGTTAATCGCAATGACGCCAACCGGAAACACCCGCCGGAATATTACATCTTTATCGGGAGCATTTTCCGTAATAAGCACCTCGTTCGAGCACTGCCTCCGAATTGAATAGTTTGCGCGTATTTAATATTATATTGCGAGCTCTGTTGCTTGGCGCAGAGCGCCCGTGGCCGCCGCTGCCGACTCGAGCGGTGCCGGAGACTTCAGCCACAGAATTACTCCAAGCACAGAGGCTTCCTCGCCTGCATCGAGCCTACGATGTACAGGGAACCCTCATTAGGAGGTAAGTACTCATTCGTCTCTCACTTACCTGAACTCGACGAGAGATTATCTATTCTACGAATGAATACACAATTTCTTGGATATAGTTTTAACGTTTGCTAGATATTTGCTCTCTTAGTTACAATAACAATCAAGTACATTATTTAGTGTGTACGATACTGATGTAGGTATACAGACAGTTATCTTTATTTTTTATTTTTTTTATTTATTTATTCACAAACAAGTACAATTAAACATTTACCAGGTTCGTGTTCAACACCCGTCCTCAGTAACGCATTCAACATTCAGTAAAGATTTCTCTTGTTTTTTTTTCTTTCATCATAGAAGTCAACTAACTAACAATACAAAACTTGTAGTTTATACTATAAACATGTAAACATGTATTCTAATAAGGTGGCGCTGATGGGTCTACAAAGTGCTGCCGTCTGTTAACTACGCGCTACTAGGTATGTAGTTGATCTACAACTGATACTCAACCCAGCTTGTATGAAGATATAAGATACCAGCTTTTCTTTCCTACGACACAACTCGACACTAAACCACTCTACTCTAGCCTTCACAGATCATACGAACACGGGCCGACGGCGTAAGAATAAAGACGAGAATATAGGAGTGACACTCGCGCGCCAACCGCGAACGAAGCAAAACAATCATGATAGTCAACAGTCGTTCGACTCGAGTATGCAAGCCCAGCCAGGGCATGCGCCGCCGCCGCTCAGGCCTCGGCTGCCAGCGGCGACCAGCCCGCGGCATTCATCCTGAACGCGTGTTTAAGTTCTGCGTCTCAATTAAAAAAGAAATATGTTTACTATTTAGTACATACATATACATACATAACCTCACGCCTTCATTCCCAGAGTAGGGTAGGCAGAGCTACAGAATTACCAACATCTGTCATCTTGTTGATAACGATGTAACCACATTTTGCACAATTAGGCTAAGATCTTTACCAGTGTATTTAGTTGAAGTATTTTATTACACATGCGAAGGCCCCACGGTAGGACCGGCCGCCGCAGGGCGACGGCGGGCGTGCGGGCTGGGCGCGGCGCGCAGAGTTCACCCCTACTCCCCCTATTGCTCGCCGGCGGCGCGGCTCCAGCGCTGTGTCTCTACTGTGCATTTACCACAACTTCCTCAATGAATGCTTTGGACACAATGACAGCTCCCCGTTGTCCTATGTCAGAATCCGGACTCTGGGTGACGGGGTAGTAGACATCATGGTTGATGAAGGGGGGGGTGATGTTTAACCCAAACAATGGTGAAAATGCTTTCGGTATGAACATGACACCACTGTGCTGTACATGAAAAACAAACAGTTTAATAATGCCATAACTGCAGCTTTTATCTAAGTACCCACTGTACTGCGTGCTGTTAAGAGTTGGACAAAGACAAAGATTGCCAATAGCAATTAAAAAACAGGGATCTACAAAAACATATTTGGGCGACCATCCAGAGTCACCAAGTTTTCATTGAGGTCTAAAAATATTTCACATTATAGTACCTTTTTTTCTTCATCTTTATTTAATTAGAAATTTTGTTCAACCTTGACCATGTGAGGGCCAGCTGACTATCATAATATCTAGGTATATGTAGATAAGATAAACATTTACCGAATAAACTTATCTGGAAAACCAATTGGGAAAATACACCTAAATACCCTCTCACTTGTATAAAATTTGGAACCAAATGGACTGTGATCATAAATAGTTACAAATAATTCAATAAACAATAAGTCTATTTGAACAACACAAGAATAATTTATTAGGTAAACACATGCACACACACACACAAGCAAGCTCCCTGAGTTAGCTTTTATCTCCCTGAAATGATCTCATAACAGTAACAATGTTGGTATGTTGTTTTATTTTAACACCATTATGCTGAAAGCCAGTGTTTTTGTAGGTATCAACTACATTCCTGACATAAAGCTTTACAAACACTACTTTGACCATAACGATCCTGTTACACAGTAACTGGAATTGAAATGAATGTGACTCCACATGTGGTAATCAGCAAATTATCAACACTTGTTTAGTTGGCTAGTTAAACAAACACCATGCGTCACAGTCATAAAGCTGAACCTTAAGATAGTCACTATGTAGAGATTGGGAAGAATTGATAAAACTATAAAAATTAAACTGTAACAAATTCATATACTTCCCTAACAACAACCAAACCAATTCAAGCAGATTCTAATTAAGTACATATTTAAAACATACTTCAACAGGCATTCAAGTGACAATATGCGAGTTATGAATTCTTATTTGTATTTATACAAGGGCCATTATGTGATTATTACGATTAAATTAAGATATGCGCTACCTAGAAGATGGGTAATGTTTCTTGTTAATGTCTCAAGAGGTTTCTGCTTGTCTGCATTGAATGTCAAACCCTTTGATCATTTTATCTAAAACTGCCGCTTGGAGGGCTAAGTTAAAACACAAGCGCAATTTAAGCGATCTATTTCTGTTGCTTTCTCTGTTTATCATAAACTAATTTAACTTACGCGAAAGAGGTTCGAAAAATGCCAGTGCGCCATAGCCTCGGTCCTTTGTTTCACAACGGCCGCTCGAGCACTGGCGGCAGCGCCGACACCCAACTTCTCCTAGATAAGCTCGATCTGCCTCCTCGGATTAGTCATCGTGGGGTTTACCGCGGCGAAAGGAAAACACTGCCCGCAACAACATCGTCACGAAATCGCTTGGCAAGGCGCGTTCTGAAACGGGCAATTGTCGAATGATGGCTTACCTGGACAAATAATTTAGACGTTTGCGAGCGCCGCGCAAACAATTATTTCGCTTAACCGCGAACACTCAGCGCCAATCCCGTACCCACTGAAGTGTCCTATCGTGTTGTTGACATGACCATGACAACTTGACTGACTTGACATCACAGATTATTAAAGTATGTCTCTTGACAGTACGATTATGATCCTGACGTGAGTACGTGACCTAGGTACCTACTTATTGGGCCACATGTTTCAAAATTTCGTGATTTCACACGTAAAATATTTTTCTATATAATATAATAAACTTTATGGGACAAAATAAACCTTTCATTTTATATTTTCAATGTAGGTTATATTTTAATAAAAATTGTTTAAATTTCTGAACGTTTCTAAAGACTTCACGTAACGTCAAAATAAGTTTATAACCTCGAAACTTTTTATTCTAATCGACAGCAGAAAGTCCAGAAACCAGTGTTATTAGTTTATAAATTGCCAAACTAATAGCTTTTGAGGATGTACCGGATGATAACGCGGCTCGCGGTGCTTGTGGGAGCGCGGGACCTCCACACCGCCACGCCACAGCTCGCCGCTGCGAAGAAAACTACCGCTGCTGGAGGTCATATAGTTATACCTCTGTATCTTTCCCCTTGCTTGTATATCTTGCAGTGTAGCTGACAAAAAAGATGTGTTCCCCGCAGGTGTGATGGGCCTGGGCAAGGGCAAGAAGAAGCTGGGCAAGCTGGGCGCGATGGAGAAGCGCGAGCTGCCCGTGGAAACCGACCCGCAAAGGCTCGTGACGCACGTATGCGGCTCCAACACGCTCGCCACGGGCGAGGACGTCGCGGTATGTGCACAACACCAGGGGTGTCCACCCATAGTCGCGTAAAAAACTATAGTAGAAAATATTTAACGCATTCATTGCTAGTACCGTTTTTCTTAGTTTCGCCAGGTGCCATAACTTTTGTTTTATACGGACGTTACCTATTCTAAGAACGCACATATGTGTTGAGGCCACTGGGTGGCAGTCAGGAGAACGCTTATGTGCGTCGCCGGCAGTGATAGCATTACAAATAAACCATATC
The DNA here is from genome assembly GCA_923062465.1 of Acleris sparsana. Classification (NCBI taxonomy): domain Eukaryota; kingdom Metazoa; phylum Arthropoda; class Insecta; order Lepidoptera; family Tortricidae; genus Acleris; species Acleris sparsana. The sequence goes on from OV281308.1 coordinate 13,242,513, forward strand.
ACGAACCCAACTGCGAAAACAATTCTTTGCCTCTATCATTAATGTCAAAAAAAATTACTTAAAAGAGAAAAAGAATGTCTACTGTAGAATTATGCTTGATGAATTTGCCATGCAAGGTGATTTTTTGACATTAATGATGAAGACATGTTTTTGTAAATATAGGTTGGTTTTTTTTTTTTAAATAAGTTTTCATAAAAATGATAACAGATATAAGACATCTATTCAATAAGTAGGCCCCACGGGTACTTTTATACGTCAAGAATCTACCAGCACTTCCCAAGAGGAGACAACTGCTGAGAAGAAATGCTGCAAGAAATTCAGCAGTCAGTCATTTTTTAAACATATTACAATGGTTACTACTTAGTAGTAGTGTTTTTTATTTAAGTTGTAAATTGTTTGTGTCACCTTATTTGTAAATTGTTTGTGTCACCTTCCGTGCTGCCACCGAGCGGTCTCAACGGAAGACCAGCGCTGGCTTAACAGCTGGCACATGCTGAGTTGGGACCGTTTCACAACAACCTTTTTTTTTTTTTTTTATATATGTATTTTCTTTTTTTCTTTGTTGTGTGTTGTTGTGAATAAATATTTTTATTATTATTATTATTATTATTATTATTACTTAAGTCTAGCATTACCTATTTAAACTAAAACTATTAAATTTAATATAATATCCAGAGGCCGGAATTTTCGTAGCATTTTTGAGCTTCTCGTTTATCAACTTCCTGATATATATTTTTTATCGATACATTATAGAACACAATAATATCAAAGAAGACTTAAAGTAGAGGTAAACAACAGGCGGTCTTATCGCTAACGAGGGATTGTTTTCAGATAAGTTTTGATAAGCTAAAAATTTGAATTAGAAATTTGTAATGAAAATAATCGGTAGCAATTCTTGAAGCAAATTCTTTCGAAAAATGTTTAAAACGCATACGAAATACACAAATTATTTTAAAAGAAACAATTAAATATTATTATTTTAATTCCTATTTATAATTTCCAAACCGCTGTTATCCAAAGGTCATCTCGAAGAGATCGCTCATTCGCGATAAGAGCGCCTGTAGTTCACTTCTGCTCGTAGTCATATTTTAAATATTGTATTATGTATTTATCGATATACAAATGGATATCGGAAGTCGATAGACGAGAAGTCCCTATGACAGCTCGAAAGTGCTACGAGAATTCCGACCTCTGATAATATCAAATGAAATGCGTAGTTCAGCAGGAAAACATGCCAAAAATCTTACGAGAGAGATAGAGGGAGAGGGTGAAAAGAAAAAAAGAAACACAAAAAAATATGTACTAATTTGTATATAAGATGGTGCAAGACGACCACATAAAAGTTTCGATATGTTTTCCTACATACAGGGGTCTGCTAGGCAAGATTTGAATATTTGAATAAATTATTCTTGACTAAGTTTCAGGGTTTCGGCCATACATTTTTGTCTGTTAGATAATCTTCGACCCTATAATACGCTTTAGACATTAACGACTTTTTCAAGTAATTTTTAAGTGCTGGGAAGGTTAAATTTAAAATTTTCAAATTTCAAATCATTTATTCTGTAAGTAGGCCCTGTAGGCACTTTTACAAGTCTGAGTCTACCAGCGCTTCCAAAGAGACCACTGTTGAGAAGAAGCGCCGCAAGAAACTCAATAGTAAGCCGTTTTTTCCAAATAAATCACTTATTACAATACTAAACTTAAGCTATCCAATTTAAATGTCACAGGGATGTACAGGTCCCAGTAGTAATAATAATTAAATATATCAAGGTCTGATTAAAATAAATAATACAATTTCGGAGATGTAAACAGTCAGACATTTGGAATGTCAAATTAAAATTAAGAATTAAATATAATTTAAAAAAACCACAAAACAAGGGAGATGTAGAAAGTCTCCACGGTCAATTTTGGAGATGTAAAGAGTCTCCAGATGTCATATTAAAATAATAGGTAATCATACAGGGAGATGTATATAGTCTCCACGGTCATTAATAATTGTAATACAAAAAAAATAAAAAAAAATATCAGTCCCAAGCATTGTCATCATTCATATAATCTTTAATACTATAATAAGCTTTAGAAATTAGTTTACGTTTAACGTAACACTTAAATTTATTTACTGATAAATGAGTAACACTACTTGGGAGCTTATTATAGAACCTTATACAATTACCCATGAAAGAGTTTTTTATTCTGTGAAGCCGTGTAAAGGGCACCGCGAGCTTATGTTTATTTCTGGTATTAACTTTATGTATGTCACAGTTCTTTCTAAAATTACTGATGTTCTTATGAACATGCATAATGTTTTCATAAATATATTGACTGTATACGGTTAATATATTCGGTTCTTTGAACTTATCTCTAAGCGAGTCTCTATGACCCATCTTGTAAACAGCACGAATAGCCCTCTTCTGTAGAACAAAGATGCTGTTTACGTCAGCACCACTACCCCATAGTAAAATACCATATGACATAATACTATGGAAGTAACTAAAATAAACTAATCGAGCGGTTTTCAAGTCTATTAGATTCCGAATTTTATTAACTGCAAAAGCTGCAGAACTTAGTCTATTCGCTAATTTAGCCAGATGAGGACCCCATTGGAGTTTTGAGTCTAACGTTATACCAAGAAATACTGTATCATTAACTAAGTCTAATTTGTCATTTTTAATAGTTACAGTAGTTTGTCTATTTTTCACATTGGTAGTCATAAATTTAATACATTTAGTCTTTTTCTCATTTAGTAATAAATTATTAACACTAAACCAATCTACTACTTTTGATATAGCATTGTTTACATCCACATTAAACTCCTGTTGTCGTTTGACTTTAAATACGAGTGAGGTATCATCAGCAAACAATACTATATCATGGTTGTCCTTTATCCGGTATGGTAAATCATTTATGTAAATGAGGAATAGAAATGGACCCAAAATTGAGCCCTGTGGCACGCCCATTGAGACCAAAGACCCAGGTGATCGTTTTCCATTCACGTCTACCCTTTGTATTCTCCCGAATAAGTACGTTTTAATTAAGTTTAGCGCAGTACTTCTAACTCCATAATGGTGTAGCTTCCTGACCAATGTGTCATGGTTAACGCAATCGAAGGCCTTGGACAAATCACAGAAAATACCTAAAGCATCATGTGACCCCTCCCAGGCATCAAAAATATGTTTAATTAGCTCAACACCAGCTTCGGTTGTCGAGCGACCGCGAGTAAAACCAAATTGTTTATTATGTAATAAATTATTATCTTGAAAATGTTGCACTGTGATAAAATTAATTTCTCAAAGATTTTACTGAAAGTAGGTAGTATCGATATCGGTCTAAAGTTAGTGGGGTCAGAAGTACTACCCGTTTTAAATAATGGAATTATCTTTCTATGTTTCATAAGATCAGGAAACTCACCACAATCAACACAGTGATTAAATATGATCATTAAGTCAGATGCTATGACTTCCATTAAGGATTTAAGGACGTGAACCGAAACCCCCCAAAGATCATTGGTTTTCTTAATGTTAATTGATTTGAATGCTTTGATTACATCCAAGGCAGTAACGTGCTTGAATTCAAAGTGTATACTGCATTCAGACACTTAGTCGTGGACACTGGTATGTTGGTAAAATAATTTTCAAATTCAATTGCGACATCTAAATTAGACTCTAGGATTTTACCATCTACTTTTAAACGAAAGTCATTAAATTCCTTTTTCCGGCGACCTGTTTCTTCATTAATTATTTTCCAAGTCGTTTTAATGACATCAGAGCTATTCAAGATTTTATCACTTAAAAAGTTTCGCTTAGCTATACGGCAGTCTGACTTGAAATTCTTAGAATACTCTTTGACATGTTCCTTAAACTCTTCACTAGCGTTAAACCGTCGTTCCTCATATAGTTGATACAGTATTGCTCTTCGTTTATGTAAGTCCGCAGTAGCCCAGTCACTGAAAACCTTTGCGCCACCGACCATGACCGATTTAGATGTAAATATCATGTCAAATTGTTTCATGAATGTGTGAAAGAATGAGTTGTACATGTCATTAGGGCCCTTATCAGTTGTTAAAAAGGGCAGATTATGCACTAGGTTATGTCGCATTCTCTCCACACGAGCTGCAGTAAGCGGCACAAAAGTTATTTCCTTATTCACAACATTATGCGATACAAACTCCAATTTAATTAATTGGCCTAGATGATCCGATTCCAGGTTACTGAGCAAACTCTTACTAATAGGAATTATATCAGTAAAAATGTTATCAATACACGTGGCGCTAGTGTCAGTCACTCTAGTCGGCTCCATAAAAGTATGAGCCAGTCCGAAAGATTTGAAAAGATTTATCAATCTGGAGCTTAGGAGCTTATCCACATATATTAACTTTTTTACTCAAATGAGATAAATTGATTAAGATAGTATCCATGTTCTTTTCAAAAATTTCGAAATATCCTAAGGGTGGCCTATATACACAAACTACTATGAATTGCTCTAATTCTATTGCAGCGAGTTCTAATGTACGTTCAACAGATAAGGACACAATGTCCTTACGTTCTTTAAATTTAAATTTCTTGTTTAATATTATTAACGACCCACCATGTATCGAGATAGGTACTTCTTGTGAACAGACTGCCGACCTGGTGGTTGATAAAATTAAACATAGCCTCGTTACTAGTTAACCAGTGTTCCGTTATACATAAAATATCAATATAAGAAATAACTCAATTTGGAGGTCTTTACTTCTTATACATTGAATATTCTGGTGAAACAGAGTGATACTATTAGATACTTTGCTGCCAGATTTGGCCTTACATTTATTGCGATTTAGATTGCTAGAGTTGACGCCCTCTGTTGTCGTTTCATTTAATTTAAATGATTGATGGTATTTGGAACGGTTTCCAGGTGCATTTTTGGTTGCTCAAAAGAAGCAGGAGCCAAATTATTGGCTGAAATATCAAATAAATAAGATAGCGACATAGCTATCTGTCTTTTAAGGTAATTGGGAAGGTAAAATTTCCCTTTATTCAAAATGTAATTATTACTAATATAATTATTAGAATCAATAATGTCAATCTTATCATTATTATGTACACATGTTATAAAATGTCATATTTAGATTATGTCTTATATCATTTTCTTTCTGTGACAACTGTTTACAAGGGAATGTAAACAATATGTTTTTTTTTACTACAACACTATTCAATGTTTGAAAAAATGAAATTAATTTATTTTTGTTTACATTCCTTCTATTTCCTATAAGAATAAGCAAAGTTGTGTCAATATCAATATTTAAAACTACACTCAGGAGCAAAAATACCGGGTCAAGAGTGCGTTTTTCATACAAACGACACTATTTCGAAGCCTTGGTTCCTCGCCAGGGGTTGTTTCGAGTGAGGTTTAATGGTGGATACTCCGAGGTTCAATAGAGGAGGTCAAAAGTTCTTAAGATACCTAACTGACCGCACAATCAGTTAACACCACAGCCGGACAGTTTGGGTCTGCATGTGGATTTCCTTACATTTTATAGCCATTTTAGATGTTTTTCTGAACATGCACAATTCCGGCGTCAACCGCAGATTCATTCAGTCGGGTATCCTAGGCACTCTGGAAGTCCTGTATCGATGCTCGCGGTATTCATCATCAGAATTTACTAAAAGCATTCCCTGGCGAGGAACCAAGGCTTAGAAATAGCCTCTTTAGTATGAAAAACGCACTCTGACCCGTTTTTTTTGCTCCTGAGTGTACGTCAGTTAATTAATTATAGAAATTAATGCATTGACCAACAAATGATTTATATACTTTTCGGATGTGGAATTTCCGAATAGTGATTTTATTCTTATTTCTATTATTAAAATTTTGTATATCAGGACTTTTAGTGAAAGAATCTAAATTCTTATAAGATAAGATTTTGTTTGTGATATGTTGATAATGTTTTGTTTAATCAAAACTGGTTTTCAGAAATATTGAGGTTATGTGTCAAACAGTACTGATTTGTTTACATCTTTTGTCTTTTCTATTGACCTCGACCTTACATTAAGTATTTTTATCGTTGTTTAGTACCCATAGTACAGTCGCCAGCAATAATATATTATCCAACATTGGGCTCATAAATAGTAATGTTATTACTAGGCATAAGAGTGTGTCAGATATTTTGGATGCCAATGTTGAATAATATTTATTGCTGGTGACTGTACAAGCCTAGAGTTTAATTGGTTAATTTGTGTAAGATTTATTTATTTACTTAACATCCCTTTTAGTGTTGGGGGTCATGAAAGGTTTAATGACTTATTATTTTTAACATGAACATAGAATTAAGAGCTCACTCTTGTACCCTCAAACTGTGACTACTCAAAACTTGACGGCCACTCTACCAAACCTTTTACTGTAGGAAATACAAATTTTATTTCAGTAGCCCTGTAATTTAAGCAAAATAATAATAATTAAAATACCTTTTCGCATTTTGGGATACTTCTGACTGCAGGAGATCATTTATCAGAAAATAGCCACCTATCAACTGTCAATTTATTTTCCAGTGTCAAACAAATAACTTGTGCGTGTAGGTATTTACCTACTTTATTGTCTATGACCCATGTTGTTCCATGTCAGCTGGGCCCGGACAGCGAGTACCCGGCGTGGCTGTGGGCGCTGCGCACGGGCCCCGCGCCGCGCGTGGAGGAGCTCGACCCCGCCTCCAAGGGCTACTGGCTGCGCGTGCGCGCCGCCGGCATGCGCCGCAACAACAAGCTGCGCGCGCTGCGCAAGTTCTAGCCGCCGTCGCTCGCCTCACCCGATCCCGCCTCAGATCAACCGAATCATAACCATCAGCATCACCGCACATTGACTAACCGGATCGAGCTGCCTCACCAGTTCCGCGGCACGCCTTCCTCTAGATAATCATTCGGTGGCGATAAGGGAGTGCTTTGCTAATTGAATAGCATCGCTAGAGATCAGGAGGGTCAGCATCACATTCATTTCACAATTGACCCTTAAATGCATGATGTAGGACGCATCCTACGTAAAAAGAACTCGAAAATGTTCACCTATAATCAGCACGCACTGTTACGTGTAATAGAACTAATAAGCAACTAAAAAAAAACATGTAAGGGTTAAGGCGGTGTAGGCTCCGCGGGTCACCAACCCAGATATGTAGCGATCAGCCAGTTGGTTAGATAGGAATAAGTGGCTACAGGAGTTCCATTCTGTTCAACTGGTTGAGCGGTTTAGTTGATCGGAGTGGAAGAACAGGTTATTTGTCCGATCCGTAGTCACATTACCACACTGGTGTAACTATAGTTCATTTTATTTACCCGTAGTCACACCAAGACCGAATTTACGTCTATTTCTCTTTCAAAAGCTCCAATTTTTGGTGTTTTTGGACCTTCGGGCCTGATATATAAACGAACCTAACCTAAACCTACCTCCTATTTATGATGTGTTGGTCTGACTACGGAAAAATAAAATGAACCATAGTCACACCAGTGTGGCAAATATAATCATCCGCTGATTTTATTTCAGCCCATATAGCCACACTGTTAATGTAGCAGGCCTCGGGAGTTAGTGAGCTGACCTGTTGATCCGAGGGCGTCTGCTGAATTAGCAGTTCAAGTCCGTCACGGTCCACTGTGCATTTTATAAATGTTGCAAATTAGTCATGTAATTGTTAGTTATTTAATGTAAGTCTCTAAAAGTTAAGTAGTGTAAATAAAATTTTAGCAGATATGTTTGCGTTTGGTGTCTGACTTCAGCAGAAATATAAATATGTGGCCCAGGAGAGTAACAAGACCAAATTAACAACGTACAGTTATTTAGCTCGGGTAGAAAGTTTAAAACTATTTTGGCAAGTATTACATAATAAGCGAGTTAAAATAAGGTATTTGAATCTTCTTCGACTCAAGCACCGCGAGGTTTCCGCTCCTATACGTTTATTTGTAAATGAAATATTTGAACCCTAATCAAGTCGTGCTGCTGCTTAGTGTGAGTGGCAGATGTTCTATACACGCTTATCCTCGAAACACGACCATAATCGGCCAGCAGGGCCCTAGGGACCCTTAGATATCGATTTTCTGAGCAATCGGACCAGTGACAAAAAAATTCAAAGTGGTAGATTTGATGGAATCTAATTAATTATGAATCCGAGCTATAAAACAACCGCCTTCAAAAACGCCAAAAAAATACTTCTTTTAAAATGGTACGGTGGTTTGTCTGACCTATACGTACCTAACGTATAGGTCAGACAAACGGCTTTTGGTTAAAAATATTGTGAGTCGCCGACTGACTTTTAGGTACCTAGTACCATTTTAAAAGAAATACTTGTAATGTTTTGCGTTTATGAAGGCAGTTTTCTTTTAACTTTTGTTTTTGTAGTAGTAATAAGTTGTTATCTAGTCCCACTCCTTAGTTGATATGAAACTTTAAGACATTTCAAGTTCGCCGCAAGCAACAGCAACTTGAAATACACTCAGGAGCAAAAATAACGGGTCAGAGTGCGTTTTTCATACTAAAGAGGCTATTTCGAAGCCTTGGTTCCTCGCCAGGGAATGCTATTAGTGAAATCTGATGATGAATACCTCGAGCATCGATACAGGACTTCCAGAGTGCCTAGGATACCCAACTGAAAAAATCTGCGGTTAACGCCGGAATTGAGCATGTTAAGAAAAACATCTAAAATGGCAATAAAATGTAAGGAAATCCAAGTGCTGACCCAAACTCTCCCGCTGTGGTGTTAACTGATTGTGCGATCAGTTAGGTATCTTAAGAACTTTTGACTCCTCTATTGAACCTCGGAGTATCCACCATTAAACCTCACTCAAAACAACCCCAGGCGTGGAACGCGAAATAGTCTCGTTTGTATGAAAAACGCACTCTGACCCGGTATTTTTGCTCCTGAGTGTATCTTGAAGTTTCACGAAAGCCGCGAGAAAATCATAGTCATTTTTAAACAATTAAATGTTCTTCGTTGTAGTCGCTCGACTATCTTAATCGAGATATCTTATCGCCACCCTTGAAATGGGTACCGTTGAGGAGTTCCGGTGGCCATCTGTGGTCTTCATCATCAGTTCAGCAAATGATACTTTTTGAATGCAAATGTTGGAGTTGTAAAATACCAAATTCGCTATATGTTTTCTTACAATATTTGAGGAGTTCCCTCAATTCCTCACTGATCCCGTCATCAGATCCTGGTTACCTTATCATGGTACCACCCCCTTGCGAAATGTCCTTTCCAACAAAATAATAATCATCAAACTCGGTATATATAAAAAGGAAGCGTAGCCTGGAACTGGGCCAATTGAAGTGGCATCATGTGTTTCGTTAGCGGGGTCCCGCGAGCACAATGTTGCGAAGCTTTTTCCGACTCGCATTTTTCCGCGATCGATCAATTTTCACTGACAAGCCTTGTGAGCCGTTTTAATCGTTGCTTAATCTTATTGTTCGCGTTATTCGTATTGTTTTTTTCGAAATCGATAAATTTATCAATCGCAGTCTTTCCCTTTCCATAAATGGACGGAAGCTCCGCGCTGGGTTGTTTCGTCCCTCCGGGCCTGATATAAAAGCGATACTACCACTCTGTTTCAGGTGTCCTGTGACAGCTCATATGAACACATTACACTTGGTTCTTTAACTTTACACGAATACTACATCGATACTCACCAACAACTACACACCTAGCGGCGTGGTTCTGGAACTTAAATTATTAATCGCCTATTTTTAAATACCTCGCATGTGAGCATAGTAAGTGATTGAAATTTAATTTAAAGATAAATAAATATGCATTATCTTTATCTCTGGGCATGAGGTGCATGTGCCTCATGGACGTATCAGTAAGACCACCTGAACCTGAACCTGAACCTGTTTTAAATACGGCTGTCACAGGGCTCGTCTTAAATGAAACGGAGAGTAGTTACAAGTTACTACTCTCTCGAAGTATTTTGTTTGGTAAAAGCTTCTGGTTCTTGGGAAAAGCTTTTTGCTGCCGACTGTAGTTTTTGCTCCACATTCGTCGTCTACTCGTCAAGACGATCCTATTAGGACGGGTTATCGTGTGTAATGTAGGAGGTCCTATGGCCACTCTGAGTCTCCATCATCAGACCAGCTCGATGTTACTATATTGTTGTATTGTCATCAGAACTAAACGTGTATGCAAATTTTAAGCTTCATAGGAAACCGGAAAGTGGGTCAAATTTAACTTGTAAGTTTTGACCCGTACATACATATGTACATACATACATCGCAAGTTAAATAAAAGCATTTAAAAATAGCGAATGAGACGAACAACCATCGAAGAACGTAGAGTAGCGAATGTGCTCAAATAAGAACGAGATGAATTGCCCGTGAGGTAAAAAAAGAGAGAGACCAATATAGAATGTGACAAGATATACTTACTGCGAATTATAATATAAAGAGAGTCCATGGAAGACCGTGACAAAAAAACGGCTCAGTACGACTGTCCACATTCCTATTTCGTCACCTTAATTTGTCCACAATGCCATGTCGTCGGCATGTTAATCCTAAGTTGCCACCTTCCTAATTCGTCCACATTTTATACAGTATTACCCGTGGACTCACTTCCTTGTCCCACCGCAGAAAAAGTTGCACCCAGGTTTTTTCATCCAATTTTAATAGTGATACAAAGTAGGTAGGTTAGGTTCGTTAGGTATCTATAAATGCCCGAAGGGCAAACCGGCCAGGAATAGGAGCCCTGCCGCCAGGCATAGCAGGCGATAGCGCAGTGCTCTATCGTTACTCTTGATTTGATAAAGCAAATAAATTTAAATGCGTGGGCACTGATGTTGTCCGGACACGTCACATCAATCTTTTCTCATCTGGGTTACTCGGCTTCTAGAAAATTCAAAAATTACACCAGTTTTAACTTTGTTTATTATCATTTTCATAACTCCTTATGACATTACAATCACACGAAGCGGCGCAAGCTTCTACTTTCACTTAACAAACTATCACTAATATTTTTAGACATTCCGAATAGAAACATACAGAAAGTACAGATTATTGAATTGGTAGCTGAAATTTTGAAAGCGAGAATATTTCGTTCCGACAAGATGCAGAGCGCCCTCTGTCCTCTCGCTCCAGCGCGAGCCCGGGGCGGCGTGGCGTGAGGCGGTGGGGCACCTGCGGGGCACGGGGGAACAAATGGGCACATTGGTGTCGCAGCTGGCGGCGGTGTCGAGCCCCGTGTCCAGGACACTGAAGCCTGGTCTGGTGCTCACAACGCACAAGTCGCGCAACGCTGCGGTACGCGGTACAGCCAGCATCATTAATATGACTGTACACATTAACAAGGTTTCAGAAATATATAGGTAATACAATCTTATTCCCTTGCGCTAGGCATTAGCAGTCGTGTTTACATATTTTTGAAAGTTTAACTGTGTCCATATTAAGACGGGACTACGACGCGGCGTCCTCAGTCAGTGCGATGGAGCGGTCAGTTTATTTTTCGCAGCCACAAAAATCTACGTGCGTGAGGAAGGAGAAGAAGCGGAATTTATCGTGCTTCGTGACAGAATTAGAAGTTGTGTTTTTACGACGAATAAGTAAAGGTTGTAACGATAATGTAATATAAAAACATTTATTAAATTGTGAAGAAAAGTTTATGGGGAGAAATAATTACGGATTAACTCAATTAAATCATCTTCACAGAAATCCACTTTGTTTAACATACCTACGCAGTGACGCACAGCGCACGCCGCAGCGTTTGAACGAGTACCTACAACCACCGCCGAGTTCAAGCACAATTAAATACCCAATTTAAGATTAATTAACTACCAATTTGTACATATAACATTACTTACATATAACTTCACTAGCACTATAATGGCACTCAAAATTAAAATAACTAGCCTAATCATAATAACTACCCTTTTTTCGAATTTGGACCCAGGACCGCATGCTTCGTAGGCAGGGTCACTACTCACTGCCAACCAACTAGGCCAGCACGTCGTCAATAAGAGTGACGGATAGCGATCGAGTCGACTGACGAATACTGAGTGAGACCAATTGAGAAATGAAACGAAAACCGAATGAGACTATTTAATACGATTATCGTTTAGGCACGAGCGATCCTTAAACATCCTTTGGGTTACACGCATCTCATCTCATTCTTAAGACATCCATGTACTAAAACATCCATATTCTAAAAAATACTCGTAATCTTCCCGGAACGTCCGTTTTGGTTAAAACATAGTTTTCCCAGAACACTCAATTCCCAGAACGGCAGTTTCATCATAAAGTAAAAATCCCAAAATATTCGTTACAACATAACATAAATTTCCAAAAATGTAACTTTTTTTAAATATTCCTATCTTAAATACCCATTTCCTATAACGTCCACACTCCTATAACAAGTTTTGTCTAATGCCATAGACTTAACGTGAGAGATAAAACTGTGGAAGAGATTTTAATGCTAAACGAATCAGATCTTCTAGGACTTTTTTTTTAGGAACAGGGTATTTCTAGGATTTGGACAGTTTTATAAATGAATCTTTTAGGATTTGGTTTCGTGGAAAAGTGGTGCTATAAGATTTAGATATTACGGAATCAGGGACATCAAAACATTCCCATGAGTACCATAACAGATCAAATACGAAATGTTTTTAACCGTCGGGATTAGAGGCCTAGGATTCACATGTGCTGTACCTGATGGATGACTCAGGCCCGGCACACGACATCCACAGCGAAATACGAGTCCGCGCCGATCCAGGCGGGTGAGCTTACGGCTTGGCGCGACACGGGGCGGCTCGCCGGAGAGACCCGGCTCTAGAGGCAGTAATTACCTCGCAGCGTCCCTGACGGTCGCTGCTGTGCTGCGTGCTACTGACCTCAGGTGGCCCGGTGCCACGTGTGCGGACCCGGCCCAGCTCGCGGCGCGGAGCGGCGTTCGGGTCAAACGGCCTTAGAGGCAGTCCATGGTGTCCTCCTTGATGACCATCGGCGGCGCGTATGGCGCGTGCTTGATGCCAAACGAGTATGAATACGGGTTCTGTAACACAAGCGCTAACGGTGTACTCCTGCGAAAGACCAATAAATAGATCGATGCCCTAGACTAGACTTATAAAAAAAAACGGTTTGCATTGTGAGAAACTAATGCTCTTTGCTAAAAAAATAAATCTAAGGGTTTCTGTAATTTTAGAAACCAAATTTCTATACGAAATACTGTATTTCACTGAGAGGCCGATAGTGCCACTTCTTGGTGACGGATTATGTATGAGAATCATTACTTTCCCCTCCAAATTGGACCAGAATAAGTATAGAAGATGCTCCTGAAGGCACAGTGGTGGTCCTCGCGACGCTCAAGAAAATTGTAAACAAGTGAACCATTATTTAGCGAGCTTTATTGCATATTGACAAGATTCAAAAGAGTTCACAAATATTCAGTGAAGTACTATCACGAACGTTAATATTTGACCCATCTCAAGAAAAATATGCAAGTCGTGAATGTCACTAGATAAGTATGTCGTCATTAGTAACTTACATACGAGTATGTGTTGTATTGTTGTAGAATGTCAGATTGACTTTGGACCTAAGGTGGGTCCCAAATTTAAGTTCTCGACTGTACCCCTAAGTTGGTGTTGGTTGGTGGTTGGTACGAAGGAAGGCTTACCTTCTTGATATTGTAGAGGTTAGGTGGGTATGCGGCGGGGCCTGGCGTTTTTGGCAAGCGGCCGGCTCCTCCCAGGCGCGCGCCCAGCGAGTACTCGGGCATCCTGCACACACACGTTCTCAGCGACGCCTCTCAGGGGTCATGTGCAAGCGCAAACACACTGAATCGGTAGCGTACGGTTGCTGAGCAACTCACTATAACTAAGTAAGTACTGCTCGGAAATATCGCCAGAGATTACAGTCGCGGCCACAAAACAGCACATGAGTGTTTCAACTAGACCAAGAATAGTTTTACTTGCCCGTTAAACAAATTATTTAAATAGTCAGGCATGTTTTGCTGGTCAATTTTCTGTTTGAATTGGTCTTGGTTATTTCCTCGCAGTAAGTAGTCGTAAAAATTTCGGTGAAAAGGGTGCTGATGATGGACTCGTAAACTCTAGAGGAATATCAGGGTAATTTTGTTTCAGCACTCTATATAACTCGTCCACCTATTGTGTACTTTCCAGCCTCTAAAAGGTACTAAAGTGGCAAGCACATCGACGTTATGCTACATCGCAATAAAACAAAATCATATCAATAATATCGGTATAATGACTCAAAATCAATTAATTAATCGTCGGTGATCCTGCAATACCGCGTAACTAACAAAATCAATAAGTTGCAAAATTTACCTTTCTGACTTACTTGCTAAGGTGTATTTTGCATCTTATTTAATTTATGCAATATCACTGACGTTATGCAGTTGACTCTTATGATCGCGGTATTGTACGAGTTACGTTACGACCCAGTGAAGTAAAAGAGTCTGATCAGCAAGTGCAGACAAAAAAATGCGGGCAATATCACTAGCTGGTGACTACGAAATGCATAACGATTGGATAGGTAAGTACCTACGCATAATGTGACAGCTTGTTTCATAAGTAAAATTGTTGCCTTGTGGAGAATTAGAAAAAAATGCTCGTGTCACACCTCGCTGGTCAGACTCTAAAGATGACGTATAACGTTATAATATCGCTATATCAAGTATTCTTATTATATAGTTAATGATGTGAAATTTACCTTTGTTCATCACTGTTTTGCGAATCTGTTATTATGGGAATGAGAATCTGGTACCCGCCCAACAAAGGGACATTTCTATATCGTTATGGTCAAGACCGCTTTGGATCCGAGTTTTATAATGTGTGTAAGCGAGAGAGAGGGAAGACATTGAATATAATTAATAGTTCATGTATCCGATCCACCTTGGCGTGTAATGTTTGTAAATAGGTATTATTATGAAGCCAGCGATACACTTGGGGACAAATGACGTCGGGTGAAGTGGCGCCACGTCGCCGGACCTCGCTCGACATGTCTGGCAACATCGCGCGTCACGTGCGTGTGTAGATATGTCAGGCGAAGTTTCGCGAAGTCGCAAGACTTCGCCTGACGTCGCTACTGACATAAGTTGCGCGACGTCGCCGGATATGACAGGCGAAATCAGCCGGCTTCGCTTGACATGTCGTGGGACATTGGTCCCCTAGTGTATCCCTGGCTTTATAGAGTAGCTCGGCTTGTTTTGTCTGAGGGCCACAGGCGGTGCCATTTTTCTTCATTACCAAATGGATAGACCATTTGGTGAAGCGAAGTGTCCAGCGACGCAAATTGACTAACACAACAAGCAAAATGTCACGCGTCCTATTAGCGTTTTTCCCCATTAGCATAGCGTCCATAACGCAGAACACCAACATAGCAATTAGTCCGTGTAGCATGATGTCCAAACTACATAATATTGTCAAAAACGCTATCACCCAAAAAGCAAAGCGTCCAAAAATCAGAACGCAAACATCATACCTATAGAAATTCAGAAAATGACATGCAGAACCAAACTTGATTGTTGTCATATGAAAATAAGAGGTATTCGTTTTCCAAGTGGCCGGTTATACTATCTTTACCTATGAAACTCAATTTCTTTACATCGTGACATACGTGACATACGTTTTGGACGTGTTGCGATTCTGGCGTTCAGGGTTATGGGCGACATTAAGCAAGTAATTCACGTTTTGGACAATTTAAACAATTTACATACCTTCTTAGACTTGTGGCTATGTGACCGTGTGCCTACATGGACGTTACGCGAATTGGGTATTTTACGATTAAGACATCTCCACACAATGGACAATTTACATAACTGGATCTGTGCTTTTTAGTCCGTCTGAAGTCGTGGTCATTTTGATTCATAGACGATTCGGTACTGAGGGAAAAAGGCAACAAGTTTCTTGAGCGGCTAGACACCGCCAGTGACCCTCCTCATCTCTCTCTCTGCTATGACTTTCGGTGTATACCACCCTGGTAAGTGGGAGCGTGCGTGTGTGTGTGTGCACTGACTTGGGTCGGTAGACGTTGGTGTCTTGCTGGAAGTAGACCGCGGGCCCGGGGGAGAGCGTCTTTATGTTGGCCCCGACGCGCAGGCCCATCGTGTAGGCTGGCGAGCCGGACGTCATGCGCAGCGCGTAAGCGTTTGGCGCCGGGCCTGGCCGCTTCGTGTTGTGCCCGAGCCGCGCGCCCATCGAGTATTCCGGCGCGCGCTGCGTCAGCGGCGGGCAGCGCTCCGGCGCGTGCGCGCCCGGGCCCGGCGTGCGCCCCCCCGACGCCCGCACCGGGAACCTGCCGCGCACCGCGCTCCGTCACCACCGGCTCGGCCGCGGCGAGCCTCACTCCGCCCACCACCGCCGCGTACGACGACGGCCGGCTGAAAAGTTCGCAGCCTAGGACTATACTTATGCCAAAACAAATTAAAAAAAGTTACGGCCTCAGACTCTCGGAGACATTTTGTAATGATATCATAAATAAGTCCATCCAATGACGACCTCAAGGCGGTGGCGGAAAGCCATTTTAAGGACAAAATTTTTTAGTCTTCAGAAATGCTGCGAACTTTTTAACCGCCCCTCATTACTGCACACTTTAACTACCGTTCAAGTTATATTTTAATTTATAACTTATTACTTATTTTGAACTAAATGATGATGGAAAAGTCATTGTGAGAAATTCAAAAGAGATTTGATAACTAGATAATTAGAACGTTCAATAAAAGAACAAAATAATAGAAATCTTCATCAGACAAGCTAATACTTGGGTACACATCCTTACATATACTAGTTAACGTTATTTCTAAACTGTTACTCTAAGCAGCACTGCCTGATCTTGTGACTTGTTGCGGGTTACTCTTAAAATTCCCTTTTCGCCGAATGACAATACAGCTCAAACGTTTGGATTGTGTTAAGTCTTTGTTGCTATATAGACATGAACGCTAAATGTATCTTTAGCAAAACGTCTGGATCTTAGAATGTTACAATTTAAAATACACTAGTAGCGAAACGGCTTTATCTTAGAATGTCTTTATTACATAATAGACATAAACGCTAAATGGCCCGGTAGCGAAACGTTTGTATCTCAAGACGTCTTAATTACTAAATAGACATGAACGCCAAATAGCCCGTTAGCATAACGTCTGGATCTTAAAATGGCAAGTGTTGATATGACACTTGATAATTCAAACTCCTTTTCACACAATCAATTATTATCTATTGTTTAAATCCTGGCCACTTAAACATTGTAGTTCTTACATATTATCATAATTCAATGTCAGTGATTGTTTAGTTCAGCCTGCATTTCGAATTTTCGTGCTTAAAAACTATAGATATACCTATCTGATTTAGCGAATTATACTCGTATTGTGAGCTATTGATGATGATATGGATGCTGATGATTCTTCATTGGTGTTTATTGAGAGTCAGAAAGGAAAGTCGGTATTAATACGAAATGGCTATCGCTACAATTGTGCTTCTTTGAACGCCGGTGAGACTTCTCTATGGAGATGTAGTAAAAGAGGAGAGTGCCATGCTTCCGTTACTCTCAATGTTGCAAAAACCGAAATCATAAACCCTTACCACTGTGTCAGCGGTGTAAATTTTTGGGCTTCACGCTTGACGGAAATCTAAACTGGAAGCAGCATGTCGATTTACTTTGCGTTAAGTTGAGCAGTGCAGCTTTCGCTTTACGAAAGCTAAAGCCAATTATAACCAGTGATGGGCTAAAGCAGGCATATTTCGCTTATTTTCATTCATTGCTGTCTTACGGTACAATGCTGTGGGGCAATTCCACGGACTCAAATCGCGTAATGATCCTCCAAAAACGAGCACTCAGAATCCTTGCCGGTATTAAAAAACGAGATTCATGCAAGAAGATATTTTCTCAATATCGCATTCTGACCCAATATTCCGTGTACCTGTACCAAATTATAATGTATACACGTTTAAACCTCCATACCTTCGCGCGAATGGGAGTCGAGGGCAAGGTCACTCGCAGCACTGGCCGCCTGCGGCCGGCTCCGAGCCGCACGGCGCAAGCCAGGAAGAACCCGCGTATTATCGGCCCTAAATTCTACGAGCACCTACCCGCTGACTTAAAAAATGAATCCAGTGACGAAACATTCAAGCGTCGATTAAAAAACCTTTTGTTGGATAAAGCATTTTACTCTGTAAGTGAATTTATTGACGCTGAATTATGACTTATACCTATACTTTTGTGATTGTAGTATTTGTGTGCTATAATAATCCATTAATTTTCGACATTGGCTTTTGCTAAATGATTATTATTATTATTATTATTTTTTTAGTTTTACTTCTTTGACGATCATAATATGAACTCTGTAAAATTGACATGCTGTTCAATATAACTGTAGCTTATATTATGAAATAAATAAATCTAAATCTAAATCTAAATCTAAAGAAAAGTAAGCTGGGCCATTCCTGTAACTCTCACTCCGTGAAGAACCAAGTTGATTGTGTGATGGATAAATGTAAAAAAATGGTCCGTACAGAATTTACTCCCGTTAAAAAAATTGTGGAAGAAGCTTTCAACGACTCTAATCTTGATATGATACCTAGTTTTCATTCAAAGAAGGATGCATTATACCGTGCCAGGAGAAGATTCTTAAAAATGCACAAAACAGAATTTTCTTCTATAAATGAAATAGAGTTGCCTGAAATTCTTTCAAAAGATTTTTTAGTCGATATCGATGGCTATGAAAATAATAAAATTTTCTTGTTCGCCACAAAAAGATGCCGAGAGATTTTGAAATCTATGGTTAACGAAAATACACAATACTTTGGCGGCGGTACTTTTAAGGTACCCAATCTATTTCGTCAATTATACGCAATGCATGTAGACATTGACAGCTGTACTAAAAGTACCCACGTTGTACCATTTGCGTTTGCGTTTGCTGCCCAATAAATTCCAGGATACCTATGAACGCCTCTTTAAAATGATAAAAGACCATTTTGAAATTGATATCAAGCATTTCAAGTGCGATTTTGAAATTGCACAACAAAACGCGATGCAAGTGGTGTATCCTGATTCTTTAATATCAAGTTGTTATTACCACTTTAATGCTGCGGTGTGGAAAAAATCCAAGAAATTAGAAGTATGTGAGACTACGGAGGGTGAAGAAATTACAAGACTCTCTAGCAACCTGCCGCTATTACCAGCAGCGGACATACCCAATGTTTGGATATGTATTTGTGAGCAAGCACGACGCATGACATGTGATAAAATGAATCTATTCATTGACTATTTTAATAGACAGTGGATTTTAAGGACAACCCCAAACACACTAAGTTGTTTTGGTCAACCAACAATGCTACTGAGGGATGGCACAGACGATATAATACTCGTGTGGGGCTAAAAAAGACCTTGATCTCATATATACACGCACTAAAACTTGAAGCCTCTTGGCAAGACAAAAGAATTACGAGTGTCCTTTTTGAAGTGACAAGAAGAAAAAAAAATGATATTATTTTTGATAGAAAATATAAAAGAGAAATGACAAAATATATTGAAAAAAAAATCACTGCATTCCGTTTTTTAAAAAACATCAGTCATATCAAAAGAATTATATTTGGGGACAATTGTTAAGTAAACAGTTCCCTTTTTTAAAATAACTTAAATACGGTTTCAATTTAAGTATAAGGAGTAGGTAGTTGTTTTTGCTTTATTTTTTAAACAAGGAGTAATTTTGTTTGTTTTCCCACGTTAATGTTCTTTTTTACCAATAAAATACGAGTATATTGAAGACAAAACACACATTTTATTTATCCATAGTATCTACTAATATTATAAATTTTACTTTTTCACGGGTAAATTATGTACTGAACCGATTTTAATGAAATTTGTATGTAGCTTAAGCCCTGGGGATGGACATAGGAGACATAGGACTAGTAGGTATACCAGCAGTGTAACTCATTACATTTCCAGACGTTTTGCTACTAACTCGTTCTGTGGTCATGACAATCGACTAATTTTGCTTTCGACGAATTAAGTATTCTAATTATACGGACTATTTTAATTTCCAGACGTTTTGCTAATAACTCCTTCTATGTTCATGTCAATCAACTAATTTTACTTTCGGTTAATTAGGTATTCTAATCACAAGGACTATTTATATTTCCAGACGTTTGGCTACTTGCTCATTTCAATTCTGTGACGTCCTGCTAAATTGTCACTTTGCTGACTGAGTATTCTACTTTCATGTCATTCAGCTGAATTGACTCTCTGCTGACTGTGTATTTTACTGTTATGTCATCTAGCTGAAATGGTCCTTTGGCGAAAAGGGAATTTTAAGAGTAACCCCTTGTTGCGTCTCTTTAAGTTTAAGGACTAAGATCCGTTCCTAACGTAGCAGTAGCAGTAGCCTGTACAGTAGCAGTACATCATCAATATGCAGTATATTTTTTATTAATACAGATGCGTATTGCATATAAAATAATAGCTTAAATTATAAGCGGCGCTCTGTTTCCAACAGTAAGTTAAGTATTACATGTTAGATTTTATGAAACGGGCATGTGGGTGCTAAAATTTAGTGAACAAATGCGATGTTATTGCCGCTGTGGTGCAGCCGCGAAGTCAGGGTCGCCTTATTAAAGTAATTAAGAAGCCCTGCGACGAACACGTTCTGCTAGCCCCCGACGGGTTACCTGGCTCCGAAACTCCAAGCGGGGGATGCCTCGACGCCGTCGCGCGTCACGCGGTCGATGCGGTAGGCCGGGCCGGGGCCCAGGCCGCGCAAGTTGGCTGCGCCCTTCATGCCGAACGAGAACATCGGCGCGCGACCGCGCGACGGGTCGTGCGCGGGGAACCCGACGGTCGTGGGCAGCATGTACGCGCCGGGGCCCGGCCCTGCCGACCACCACTGCGTTACTTCGCTACTTCATGTTGACTATATCTATATGTACTACGAACGCTTATGAACTTCAACATTAATGCCTCATACATTTCTTTATGTCTGAATTTACACAACGCATCTCGTAGTTACTAATAAATATGCATCGTCCCGAATGAAAGTTCGCATCTCTAGTGGAACGAAAATGTACGGCAGCCAGGTTCATCACCATTCGCTAGTCGTATTTTAGCAGCAGCCATTCATCTTTCACCTATTCGTTACTGTTTTCCGTCACGGCAGCTCTGCCGCACAGCACCCAACTAAGCGTAGGGTATTTATTTATTTATTTATTAAACATGGTACAATCATATTATAAAGGCCCTGCAAAACTGTTAGAACAGTTTGACTGCAGGATTGTGTCCGTAAATAAATCTGCTTTTCTAACATATAAATAGCTTACAGTATCTCCAGTACATAATATGTTTAATACGGAAGGGACTCTAATAAATAAAAAAAATGAACAGCCTCTTGAATTTACGAATATTTGGTTCCTGCCGGATATCCTCCGGTAGGCAACATCCAGTCAACCACTCGCACTGCAGCAGTCCGCAGTGCTTCTCACTCCCTGAGAAGTCATCTCGACACGGTCATCGACGAGCATAACTTGACCCGAGAGCGAGCCGACGTTCTGTCTGCACGGCAAGCCACGCACGCGCAGCAAGAACCGCCGCTGAACACTCGCTTCTAATACTACGGGATCCCAACTTCCCAAGCCAAGGGTACTTACCTATTGGTCTGACAGCCATTTTTAATAGTTACTTAAATATTTCAAAGGAGACGGTTAGACACATGAATTTTGTAATGTTTGAATCCGAAAGGGGAGATATAAATAACTGTAATTTTTGAAATTTATATGTTGGTCATCTTTCGATCGGGAGGCCGCGAAACAAATGAGATTTGACGGCTGACGCAGTCATGCCGCGCCGCCGCAGGCCGCGCCAAGGAGGCCGCTCGAGGTGGTTTATAACAAAAACGATCAAATGACGGACTGTTCTAATCTTTATCTTCTTTATCTTCTTTATTTTATTACAAAGTATTACACAAAGTCTGTCTTTATATCAACTAACTCCACCTCGCAACGGATTTTGATGCAACCTCCCGAGGAAAAGGTGGGGAAAACAGAAGTTACATTTTTTTTCACGGAATCTTGTTACGTTGTTATACTTACTAATTATGTACCTATGTACAATCAACTTTATGTAGGTACGTGTCCGGAGTGCGGCACTAGCGTTTAATTTTAATGTTAACCGCCATAAGGACCTATTAACTGCCGCACTCAGAGACGTCAATTAAATTTAATGCTTGTTTAGTGACGTGTTTTCTTATTCTATTGCTGTAGCAAGGAAAGTGACAGTAGCAGCAACTTTAATCAAGCATTAAATTTAATTGACGTATATGAGTGTGGCACTTAGTTTCATTTAAAACTTAATTTTATTTACTTTTCCCCCGTTGCTTTGGGCTCGTAATACTTTTAACATGAATTTATTCGAAACTGGTTTAGTAACATACGTTACGTAGTACGTATAACGTACTACGTAAACGTCAATCCTCAGGAAACTGTCACTTCTGACGAGTCTTGAGGCTGGCAACTGAGTCAAGATCAGTTTAATAATCAGTTATCTTGACGCTATACGTAATAGAGCAGTTTTCAAAAAATTGTCTAAATACCTATAACGATAATTTTTCATAACGTTATGATTACCTACTTATGATATATCAAACCGAAATGAACATCGTAACAAAACCAGAATATGTATGTATTTTGTGTAGGTTTGAAGAGAAAATTGGTCTGGTTCACTTATAATATAAGGCCTAAAACATACCTATTCCTAATTAAGTATCGGGTGCACGCAAGCAAAGCCGCGAGTAAAAGCTTTTTACCGGCGCGGCGGTTCAAATCAATATTTTTATTTGCTTGTATTATTTGTTTATAGTTCATGTTTTTATGTCTTCTAGACGGCGCCATTTTTATTTCTATTTGACGTTACCTAGCCTATAACCAGCGGACAATCAAGACGTTTCTAACGATACCTAATTAGTCTAGTAATTTAGAAGTTATGAAGGAACAGATGAACATACATACATACAAACATACCGGTCAAAATAACTCTCATTTTTGCTTTGCCGTAGTCGGGTAGAAATAGATTTGTGTTTCACTTGCCGAATGCGAGGTACCGACGGAGCTATAGATAAAAAACTTAAGTAGGGTAAGGTGGGGGAAGATGAAAAAAGGGGAAAGATTAAAAGTCTCACATAACTCCCTAATTGGTTGAATTTTTTAAGTCCTGGTATCATCCTTTAACCCGCCATTTTGTTACGATCCGCCGCTCAGTCGCCAGTGATCGCTCGGAGTGAGTAGACGCGTGTTATGTGCTATTTTGTGAAGGTCGGCATTTCGTGGTGAATTCGTCGATTTTCAATCTTACCCCGTGTTTCATAACTTGATTAATTGGGTAAGTATAAAAGTTCTGACTGACTATTTATGTGTTATTTGAGATTTTATTTTTATTTACTAGTGCTAGGTGTAGCTATTCATCATATATTGAGATTTACGAGAAGTTTCCATGTTTACCCAGCCAATTTCGATGGGGTAACATTGAAATAGTAATGTTTCAATCTTCCCCCGTTTTTTAAAGTCATAGAAAAAGACACATAATCTCATTTTTCAACTGCTGTTTTCTTGTTACCTATCAGGAATATTTACGCAAAAATCACCGGTATCTGTTAACCGTAAGGAATTCTATAGAATAACGAGCAACAGTAACCGTTTGCATTCATTTAAAAGCCTTTAGACACTATGTCAATCTTACCCCTCGACCATTCCATCTTAACCCGTCTATTTTTCAGTCAAAAATATATTTTATTTAATTATTTTTATATATTAGCATAGGCGTAACCGAGTTTTATCGATAGATTACAAAAATATAGTCCTTGCCCATACCTTCCAATTTATGCAATTGAAAGAAAGTAAATAGTTTTTTATTTTACGAGGGTTTTAACACAACACTGTCCATCTCATAAAAAAACCGTTCAATCTTCCCCCACCTAACCTTATAGCTCCTCTTGCATGTAGTGTACAAAACTAATACGGGATTTAGGGATTTACGTCAAATTTCAAATATAGAAGGTATCGAACTTTCTATACAGATGTGTTACAACTACACGCAAGAGGAGCTTTACCCAAGTTTTAAACCTACAGCGTCGTGAATCAACCCAAATCCTGTATGGAGTAGCAGCGGGGCACGCGCATGATGGAAATTGTTTTTAGACGGCGCCACTTGTCCAGGCCGCTATCTACGATATTAGCGAATCATGTGCAAGGTTTCGCGGTCCGGGGGGTCCCGAAAGTCTGTCGAGTGAAATTTTCCCGTATCGACAGTTTTTATCAATTTACAAAAATAAATAAATAAAATAAAATAAAATAAATAAATATCAGGGGACGATGTCACACCAATTGACCTAGTCCCAAACTAAGCTCTAGGCTTGTACTATGGGTACTAGACAACGATATAAATACTTATATCGTCCCCTCACTTCTAAAACCGCTTAAAGTCCCTTTTAGGCAAAATCAAGTTAAGAATACCGTTAGAAAGTACTTTCCAAGATCTACATTTTGGTAAAACCCGTTTTTTAATACGATGCTCCGTTCTCGAGTTACCCTTTAGCATAAAGTAGTTTAACGGCGATTTTTTAAATTATTAATAAACAAAAGCTACTAAATGGCTGTTAAAAACGATATTTTTAAATTTTTAAACAACCAGAAACTACTAAATGTCTGATAATAATCAATATTTTAAATTGCTAACAAGAAAAACATTTTATCCTCTTATAAGCGGTTTTAGCAGGTTTCATGATTTAATAAAAATACAATTTAACTACTGCAAAAACATACTAAACAATGTGTAGTAGTTTTTTGATGCTAACCATAAAGATATAAACCTTTATATTGCCATCTACAAAAACATTCAAACCAATTGATAAAATGTTTTGCCACTTCAAAATTTCTCATCAGGTAAGAATATTAATCAGCAAAAAACACTAAAATATATTATAATTGGTTTTGCTTGCTTCGATTTTGCTTTCGGCGGTAAAATCTGATTCAGCCAAAACCGTTTAACGTGCGCGTAAGCGCTTCACGCTCTGCTCTCTCTCTAGTGAGGCCCTCCCCGCTTAGTCGCATCTCACCTTTTTACACGACTGCCCCAAAAAAAGAGTGTAATGTTTTCAGGGTTCATGTTTGTATGTATGTGAGTTTCTTTATTCCACTGTAACTTCTAAACCCCTTGACCGAATTAGATGTTTGAGGTATCGTTAGAATCCCTACGTCATCCCGAGTAACATAGGCTATGTGACGTTAGAATGAAAACAAAATGGCCGACTATATACTCCACATTGCGGAGCAGAAAGAAAAAAAATATTACAAACCTATCAAGTGGGGTCTCAAAATAAAGAGATTTAAAAGACGATTACAAATATATATATAAACCTTATGTGTTTAAAGCTTATTTTGGTAGAAAAAGATTTTTAAAATTATTTTAAAAAGTCTTTTACAATAATAATAATTATTATTATCTTATACTACAACGCACAGAAAAAAAATGGCATCCGAACCTATTGAGTGTGGTATCAAAAGAAAGCACTTTGAAAGACAATCATAAAAATATGTGATACTCATATGTTTAATTGTACCTACCGTTGGAGAGGAAACACGAAATGCTCTACATCGCGCTAATGAAGTTTTTTACTGGCAGCTATATAAGACGTGACTGCGCTAGCGGCGCTTACGATATTTTTCAACTGAGAAGTGTGGATAATATTATAACAAGTATATGACTCAAATGACTTCTGGCTATGTTAGGCCACGCCCTATGGCAGTGAATGCGTTAAGTTCTTAGGTATTTTCTGTCACTAAAAGGTATAAAATAAAAAAAATAGTAAAAAAAAAAAAAAAAACACGACTGCTGTTTCAAAACAAACTGAAAAAACTTAGAAATAATTTTTAGGTATGGTAGTTAATTTAATAAATGTAAACTGGAATATAGGTGTACAGGCACAGTCATAAACATATTTACACATTCTCTCTATATTTCAATGACATAAGGCGAAAAAGTTTATAGAGTTTTATGACCGTGAATGTATGTACACACTATCATCTTTTTAGCACATTCAGGTTTAAGTACGACTGACATTCCCGCGGCGTGCTTGAAATATTCTATAGTTTCTCATTAATCGAAAAGTGGGACTACATAACAGCATAAATAGTATCACTAAAAAGTATAATAAAAGTATAAAATAAATGTTTAAAAAACAAAAAACCTGCCTTCAAAAATGTATAAAATAACTTCTTATAAAATTGTAGGTAGGTCAGTCCAACTGAAGTCGGGGTCCCACAATATTTTAAACCGATATCCGAATACAGTTGGACAGACCTACCTACCATTTTATAAGAAGTTTTTGCATTTTTGAAGGTGGGTTTTTGTTTTTTTTTATCGAATATGTAATTAATTAATGAGATGTAATAGAAGGCCACCGATCGTTTTGAAAAACAATCTGTAAGTCGCCCATAGGCTAGCGTACGTAACACACTACATTACATTGTATAAGATTCAAGTATAAGTATACGATAATCAATAAGATCTATTGGAAAGATCCAATCAGTAATTGTGATTTCCTTTGTGTGGGTAGATTTTAGAGCCTGATAGGTGACATTCTTGTTTCCAGAGGGACGAGGGATGTACCTATAATAATAAGTTTATAATTATTTGTAGTTAGAAACATTGTAGAATTAAACTTGTTGCATACTAAGTGTCACAATTGATTTAAACTATACAAACTCTGTTTATGCGATAAAATGAAACAGCGCCGATTGTTTGGAAAAACTTGCTACGCTACTAAGAATGCTTTAAGATAATCACGAAGGTTCATTTTTTCACAACCCCTTTTATCACAGTCACAGTACCTACGCAAGGTCATCGTTGTCGCAATATCTACGGCCTTGATTGACTCAGTCAAAAACTATTTAAATAAATCTTGAAATATTTTTAACTTACTTTTCGTTGTCTGATAGACTTGAAATTTTGCATGCTAATTTGATTCCGATGATGATGATGGTGGGGTGCCCTTTACCCCACCACCCCCACAGTACCATCGAGCTGGTATGATGATCGAGAGGGAAGGTGGCCATAAGAACTCCTCAACAGCTTATAGTAGGTCCATAGAGTTTGGATTCGTCTTTGAATAGCGATTTTATTATCAGTGGTTCAAGTACAAGTGATAAAAGCATTATACCAGAGGAGTGTCACGACTGGTTTACCCTAATAAACTATTTTTGAAACCAATGTCTTGTTAATTTTTTTTTGACTACAATATTCTCCAGTCAATACTAATGTTTGTGTTAAAGTTGCTTATTATTTAATTAACGCCTATTAGTAAACATAATTCGACGAAACTTTGTAAGCTAATAGGTTAAAGTCTTGAGTAGTGCAAACGTGACCAAACATAACGCTATATCTTGTAGGGGCGTGGCAGTTGGTAAAGTTAGCTACATGACAAAACATACTAGTAATATTTTGCATTTTAAGTGCACTTAATCCTAAAATATCATATTCTCTACAGCCAAAACCAACTAACTGACGCGTGACTATAATATAAACTAAGATAACTGCATAATTAATCACAATTTTTAATATTTTTCTACTACAAAATGTAGTTTATATAAGTAAGAAAGTTTTACTTTGAGTTAATACTGCCTAAGCCTATTAGTTTAAAAGATAAATTTAAATTGACTCTACAGCAAAAACCGCTTATCTGCACCACCTTTTTTACAAAACCCTCAATTTAACCCATTTGTGTTTAGAATATACTAATTTGTTACGTACAGTTTTGATTACTAACAACCTCTCGTAATGAAATCACAAATATAATTTACTTAGAATTGGGTTAAACTAGAAATTTAAGCACTCACACCTTTAAATGCGTTTTTCTCAAAACTATACTTCATGCAGTTAAGCGGTTCTAGAAGTAAGGGGACGATATAGAGAAATATATACTTAAATACATAGAAAACATCCATGACTCGGGAACAAATATCCGCGCTCATCACACAAATATCTGCCCTTACCGGGATTTGAACCCAGGACCGCTAGCTTCGTAGGCAGGGTCACTACCAACTAGGCCAGCGCGTCGTCAAAAAAATTGATTCAGAATCGCGGCAATATCGCCACCGCGCAACATGCAAGCGAGATCGCCGCGTGGAGGGCGGTCGACTCTCCGTCGTAATCACGTCGTTCGGGCGTCGGGCGGGAACACACTGGCTGGCATCTAGATCGGTTACGAGAGCTGAAAATCTGGCCGAAAAATCCCATCGAAAATTTCACAAGCTAAATTTCGCTGGATCTAACCGGATCAGTCGGGTCACCCCGAAATATCGCCTCAGTTCTGTCGTGGAAGTTACTGTTCCTACTATTTGCTAGGATGGCGCGTGCGTATAATGCACGTGAATTAATCTTTTCAATTCTTCCGCCAGATGCGTCCCTCGCAGACCCTTCCATCTGTACGGACGTACCTTTTTGTAGTTCATTCGCCTTATAGTCTGCTGAAAAGTCTTGAAATTAAAAAGTGGCAACACTGTAGTGTCATCCCTTTCAAATCAATCTAAGTAAAAAGGGACGACATTATAGTATTGTCACTTTTTAATTTCAATTTTTTTTGACAGGCTATAATAAAATAAGTCTTCGGATCTCATCTCCATCACCGGCTAAGCCTTTAAGATCGACCTTTTCTTATTTTTTGGTTATAGTAGGGTAAAAGATAAACCTGAAGTTTCGAGGAAAGCATTTAATTTAATCAATAAGTATATTTAATTACATAATTAAAACAAGTAGAAGTATTATCAGAGAAATATAAGAAATATTAGGTACTAGATAAGTGCAGGAAATGCTACTTGCTTCAAAAGGAAACCTTGAATACATGCTGCATTTCTTGTTTTTTTTTGTATCATGTATTGCAACGAGGACGATAACAATTGCAACATGATAAAGGTAATTAAGTAAATGATTGCAGGCGATATTAATAGAGTTAAAGCAGTTACAGCCTTTAGAACATTTCGTTCGATCAAGCGTTTTGCTCAGACACGACACGAACATGAAGGAACGGGTGTAGAGAACGGCCACCGCGCCCATCGAATGTCTACTCGTAGTGCGCTGTCTAATTTATATTCCAACTTAAAATAACACTGCTAAAATATTTGTAACTAGTAACTTTTAGGAGATGTGTTTAAGGGCCCAGAGTCCCAGACAATGTCTTCCTATAGAAACATGTGCAGTTTCGGTGAACTCCAACGTGTCTCACGCGAGCGTTAGGGCTGCCACACTACATATAAGTACTCCGGACAAGTTCGTGGGTAAAATTATTTAAGTATATACGTCGTCAACTGGCATAGAGGTATATCTTAGTATTCAGGGTGGAAATTGCGGTCCTGTTGAGATTGTGAACGTTCACGGGTTCATATCGGTCAGGAGGCCGGTGCACTCGTGTGTTTTCTCCCTGCCATAACAATGTGGATCTAAAATTAATAACAAGACCGCGTTAGGAGACAGGAGTGACTCGTAATATTCACAAATACCGGGACTATTGGAGTAGGATTCTAAGACTTTGGTCGTGACATTTCATATTCACACATAGGTCTACAAGAAAGCAGTTTTCGAGGGATCTTGGGCTTGATTATAGACTGATAGGTAGGTATGTAGTAGTAGCCAGATCAAGCGAGAGCCTTCCTCCAGCCAGCCGAGCGCGGGGTGCGTGTTAATGCATCGGTACGTACTGCCCCGGGCGCAGCGGCGTCGACTCGGCGCCCGCGCCGCCCGCGCCCCCCTCGCCCTCCGAGTCGTCGTCGTCATCTGGTGTGCTGGCGCCCCACTGTAACAACCACATGCACTAGCGTCACACGAAAAACCAGTACAACCGAACGCGGAGAGGACACCGTCAAACATGACAATCGCGCGGCGTTCGTAACTACGTGACTTGATCCCTCGGTCCTTGGAGGTAACCGTTGCCAGATAACTGGTTATTTGTGATGTTCTTTTTTCCTCGCAGATCACTACTTAAAATCTCCGAGGATTTTATTTTCCTCATAGATAACGGTTATCTTTAAGGACTTTACTCCTCGGGGGTCACGGGTAACTAGTTATTTCCGAGGATTTTATTTTCCTCACAGATGATAGATTGATGAATAGATTTTCTTTACAGATAACTGTGAAAAAAACAGTTATCTATGCTATGAGGATTTCTCGCTTCCTCCTCCTAGATACCTGCAAAAAAAAAAACTTCACAGATAACCAGTTATCTTGCCACGGTTACCTCCGAGGGACAAGGGGACCACGAAAACATCAAAGAGTGAGCCACTGAGCAGTGAGCACCAAATTCATTTGAGTTTTTAGGGCGCAGTGAACTGGTGCTGTTGTCTATCGATACTAATTAGGTTCGTAGTAACCCTCCTTCTGACACAATCGGGTAACAGAAGAGATCTTAACTACGAGAGCTAACTAAAACTTGAGAGAGTGATGTTAGGGGAGGACTAATATGATCCTATACTTTTGATACACTACTTATTAGATATAATACGCATGATATACCGACTTCGCAAAGTCATTCGACAAAATTTCTTACAATACGCTTTTATTGATTCTCAACCTCGATATGCATGGTGATCTTTTTCGGTGGATCAAATTGTATATAGAAAATAGGTGCCAAGCTGTTGTACTCGGAGGTTTTTCATCTGAGTATAAACAAACTAATTCAGGTGTCCCACAAGGGTCTCATTAGGGCCCATTATTATTCATCTTATATAAACGGTATAACTCAGTCGATAAGCGAATCCAAAGCACTTCTCTAAGCCGAAGATACAAACATATTTAGGGTTATTACAACACACACACTGATTGCACGCTGTTGCAGCATGATTTGCTCAATTTTGAAAGCTACTGTGCAATTAACAATTTTGTTTCTAAACAGTGACAAATCCTCAGTAATCACTTTACGAGGAAAAAAAAACCAATATTATATGATTACAGATTATGTAACAACGCTTTGAATGGACAATATGGTATACGAGATTTAGGTGTAGGTAATAATGGACAGTGGATTTACTTTCAACCCACACATCGATCATATTTTAAATAAAACATACAAACTGCTCCATTTCATCCTTCGTGTTGGAAAACCCTTTCGAATGCCCCTAACTTATAAGAAGTTATATAATAGTTATGTTCCAAGCCGATTAGAATTTGTGTCTGTAGTGTGGAACCCGACTTATCAAGCACTTGAACTCCGGGCGGGTGGAAACTATGCAGAGACGCCTCCTCAGCTGCAAGACACAACATTCAGCCTCTCTCGCTCAGACGGTCGTGTACTGATTTAACTTTCTTGTTTAAAATCCTTAATAATCAGGTAGCTGCCCCTGCACCCTTACATAATATAAGTTTTCGTGAGCCTCGTGAAACACAACGTAAGTAGTTGCCGCGCGAAGGCGTGGTCCAGTACCTATTGCGAGAAGCAAGACTAGACACGCAGAACATTCATGTCTGAAGCGCGCGTGCGAGCTGCACAACGAGAGGTGCATGGACATGGATTAGTTTGGCAGTTCTTGGTAGTTGTTAGAAAACAAGTTTATTCTTTATTGGTTACAATGGTGTGATTGAATCATGTATTTTGGTAAATCAGCTTAACAATAGATACTTACTTAGATATTATTATGTATTTTATGTTTTAAGATAGTGGTTACAATTCGTGTTTTTCATTTGTATTTCTTGCAAATATCTAAATATAACGTGTCAGTTATATATACGTACCTACGGTAACGCATAAGTTTGGTTATAAGAATGAGTTTATTTGTTATTATACGTTTAATATAGGAAACTATAATAGGTCTATTATTAAGATTTTGTAGGCTATAAAGCTAAATGTTCCGATTTGTTTTGAAAGACTGTTTTGTTTCTAAACAGATGAAAAAAAATACGTTCTTTTTAGGTAGGAATTAGTTATCTTCGGGGTAGTCACATTAGGTTCGCAATACCTACTTATTCCACTTATAAATAGATTTCCTTAACTCTTGAAATCGGGTATCCAGCTTGTAAAAAGAACGATTGCGGTACTTAAATAATGTACAGCCGACGACAAAGATATGATTACACTTTTTCACGTTGTTCCATTGAAATAAGGTCGAAAAGTGTAGACATATCTTTGACGTCGACTGTACCTAACTGTTATAGTGTGATGTACTTTATTTCATTTTTAGTTTTATCAACGCTGTATATCGGTATTTATGTATGCGTTTTATTATTATTTGTCTGATTATTTTTGCCGCTATAAGTATTATGTACCTAAGTAGTTTACACGTATAGATTGTATAGAATGTTTGTACAGTGTTCCGTGAGTCAATGCCGGTACTGGCTCAATATCAGCGCTATAGGTGTCTAACACCTCAGCATTTTGCCGAGCCAGTGTCCGTTTCACCGCCGCGAGGACACACTGCGTGCTATGTCTGTTACCTTCACTGTTTTTTTTAATCATTTGTGTAATGTGTTGTGTGTCTTATGGTTGGTGAATAAATGTATTTCTTCTTCTTCTATTTAGTGTAACCGGTGTACTGTAAGAGTACCTGCGGCGAGAGCGGGTGGCTGCGCAGCCGCGTGTAGAGGAAGCCGGCGTAGAGCAGGTTGGCGGCGCCCAGCGCGCGCAGCGCCGTCGCGAACCCCGCGCGCCACGCCAGCGCGCCGCCCAGCGCCGGCCCTGCGAGGCAGGCCGGCAGTCAGACTACGGTGATCTTGGACATTTATCTCTTAACTTTTAAATAACGCGGTGATATTGCAGCATACACGAAAAGTTGGCCCCACCAACAATCACTGACAAAAATAATTTAGATTAAAACGGTAATCCGAAATGATCGAAAGGGTGTTACCAAGCGCGTAAGCGGCGCTGCCGGCGGCCTGCAACAGCGCGGCGCGATGCGGTGCGGTACGGCGGCGCGCCAGCAGCGCCGGCACCAGCGCCGCGTCCGCCGCGCCCAGCCCCGCGCCCAGGCAGAAGTGCGGCAGCGCCAGCCACCAGACCTGCCACACACGGTCTCTCACCACTACTGAGAGCTGCCTCAACAGTAATCATCATAGCATGTCCATTCCGAAGCTATATGTTATTGCGTAAATTATGTAGGTATGTGTGGTCTCACAGAGGGCGCGGCAGGCAGCGCGAGCGCGGCCAGCCCCACGGCGAGCTGGCCCGCGAGCGCCACGCGCTCGGTGCCCAGCGCGCGCGCCGCGCCGCCCGCGCCCGTCGTCGCCGCCAGGTAGCCCGCGCTGTCCGGCACGAACACCGCGCCCGTCTGCCAGCGCTGCCAACATGACACACACTCCTTACCAAACTTTATACTCCAAGTAGGTAGTCTGGGAACCTGAATGTTGAGTTCAAACTCAAGTACACGTTAAATCAGAAGTGCGATTGATTTTATTTACTCAAAATTACAATATGGGTAATTATTACATTATTACCTATCATTTGAAAGGTCTTAATGTGACCATCTTCAATATATATGAATATAGTAGCATTAAAAAATGGGTTTAATAATAATGTCCAAAAACGCGCTCAGGTTTTTAAAGCTTCCTTTCATTTAGTTATTTATTGCAGCGCTGCACTGTCGAATATTCTTACCCCCCCGTGCTGCGAAGAATAAACGAAACTTGGGAGTTGATAAGACTAGACATCGAAGTTACAACTGAAATCAAAAAATTGCTTAGTCAGGTTTTTTGAATTGAAGCATCACCATTTCGTGTTTCCCCATTAATGACGAGACTAAATATATATACCTACTTATATATATATTATATATATCATCCGGTAGTCGTATGGTGCTGGGTTTAGTGTCGTGGGCAATACTAATAGTTAATGCAATTAGTGATTATCGACCAGCCCCAGACAGACTCGCTATATCTTTAGCATTTTTTATTAATTCCGTATTCGGAAACCAATCCCCCCTCCCACCTTGGTTAGGACGACATCTCCAACCGCGGATTTGTGTTTAAACTGACGGTGCAGACAAGAAAGGCAAAGCAGTGTAACATTATTACTTTTTTTTTAATATACCTTGCCGAGTTTCTTACGCCGGTTCTTATCGGGGCAAAGGTTTTATTTTTCGAACCGATGATAATCCTTTTTGACATTCGTAGGTGCATTATGTCATGCCTAAATTATAGAATAAAGAACTTTGACTTTGACTTTTTTAAATATAGTTCACTGCTCCTCGGCCCGTTTCTCATCCTTATGGCGCTAATAACGATAGGGGTTCGTTATATCCACGTTCTCCTTCTGGTTAGTTTTACCGTAGCTCTGCCGAAGCATAGCTGTCACGCATCAGTGTATTTGCGTGGTGTGGGGGGTGCGCGTGAAGTAGTGGGAGTGGTAGGTACCATGGGGTGGAAGCGCGCGCGCACCCAGGGCGGCAGCGTGGGCTCGAGTGCCGCCATGACGCTGGTGGTGAGCAGCACGCAGCCCGCGCAGGCCGCCACCGGCGCCGCGCGCCACGCCGCGCGCGCGCCCGCCCACGCGCCGCCCGCCAGCGACGACCCCTGACACCATTACAGAACTGTATAATCCGCACCACGTAACATGATCCAATATTGCATTATGGCCGTTTCCACGCGGTACAATGCGATCGCTCACACCGCGCCGCTTACCCTAACCCCCTAAACCCTGACACCTAAAAATCTACTTTCGCGCAGGTTCACATCACGTGGTGCGCATAGCATTCAAACTATTGAATTTGAATTTGAATTTATACCTAGCTACAATCATCTTAATTCTTTCTTTTTTACCAGTATTGGAACCATTTTGTGACAATAGGTATTTTGTCTATGTCAGTATTTTGTTGCGTTTTGTTTGTCTGTTTGTCACGAATACCTAATGTTTTTTTATTTCTTTCTTTTTTTTATCAATGGCGGTCCACCACTGTATTCCACAGTGATTTCACCAGTGTCTAGTCTATCTAGTGTCATTTTCCCTCCCCGTGTGGGCTGCGGGTCCACTGAGGCGGAGATGAGCGGAGCGGAGCGGTGCCAATATTAACCAATAGAATCTAAACTAAGGTGCGCAAGGCGCGATCGACGTGACCACATGCGCATTCGTTAATATTGGCACAGCTCCACTCCGCTCCGCTCGTCTTCACCTCGGCACAGTACCCACGATATTCTACGCATGACTGTGATAGATTACATTTTCATTAATGTTACTATTTCTCTATCTGTACCGTCCTTACGTACTTAATAACGTTATGGATGACGGAGAGTTCATTTCGCAGGCGACAAAGTGCAACCGTTCAAATACCTATGCGAACTTTGAAGAATTAAAAACATTGAATACTTACCCTATTAAATTCCTCTTTGCGTAAGTATATGTATTGCATTGCTAGAATTAAATAATATAAATATGAGAACACACAATAACAGACATTAGCAGTTGTTCGGTCGCCACTGAACTTGGAGCCGCGTCTCACACAGTAGACACGCGTTCGAATATTTAACTAGCTCACTGTTCGTAGCCGCAGAACAAATATAAATATAAATGTTTGAACTAGAGTTTGAACCAACTCCAAATTATTAAGGTGCTCCATTAACTTTCTATGCTTCCCATGACCAGACCTCCTTGTTGAATGAATTTAACTAGCGTTGGTATTTCAATCCCCCGGGAAAGATGGATCTAGGAAACTAGGTCGGCCTCACCCCTCACAATATCACGTAGGTACGTGTATCGATTGATGGCCGTGGCTCTGGTCGCCATCTGGCACCGAGGCGCGGTCTGATGAGGTGGGTGTCGGGTACCGTACCGAGGTCCGCGAGCAGCGCGGAGGCCAGCAGCAGGAAGCTGGGCGCCGCCTCCAGAACCCCGCCAGCCGGGTACCCCACCAGCACGCCTGCGCCACACAACCACTCACTTACCACTTACCTACCGGATCATTTGTTTTAAAAATAGTATGATAAATCTTGAATAAGCTTATTTCAAATAATATTGATATACTTAAGTATCTGACTGGCATCGGTTGTTTTCTTAGTTACGATTATAAAGTTGGAACCGTTCATACATTCCTTAAACGTAGGTAATTACTAAAATATATGCTTATCGTAATTTGCCATCATTAAAATGACTTAAATAGTATCTTTTAATTGCGTCGACTTAGAATTTTGCAGATTTGAGTATTTAAATGATATTAAATTTCAACTTGATACCTCCACTCGTTTCTGAGAAAAAGGGTTTAGATTACTTTAGATAGACAGATAAACAGACAGACCGACGGTTTCTTTTTTCTTATTGAGGTACGTTACGCAACCATAAAAACATAAAATATACACACAAACAAAAAACAAGACAAAAATAAGAAAAAAAATATGAATTCACAACACACACAAGACACAGAAAAAAGTTAAAACAAAAAACAGATATAAACAAGTATAGTTAGTCTGCCTTCGCGGCAGTGACCGGATCCTGGCGCAGCATGATGTTTAGGTGTTGAACACCTGCAGCGCTGAATTTCAACCAGCTTCGAGTGTGACAGACGGACGGTACGAAAAAGACCTACCTACCTACCTACCTACCCAACTGGTGAAAATATACAATCAACTAAAATGGGCTCGTGTACCGCCAAAGAACCGGCCGCAATCAGGTGATGTATGATTACTACACGCCATCGAGTCGTTGACGGCACAGAGTGCACTGTCCGACATGGAGCCGTTCAGCTCGCATTAGTCCCGATCTCGGGTAGGGTACTGACCGAGCGCGACGGCGCCGAGCAGCGCGGGCAGGCGCTTGGGCGCGGCGGCAG
This sequence comes from Acleris sparsana, assembly GCA_923062465.1. Lineage (NCBI taxonomy): Eukaryota > Metazoa > Arthropoda > Insecta > Lepidoptera > Tortricidae > Acleris > Acleris sparsana. Next base: position 13,279,226 of record OV281308.1, read on the forward strand.
CGGCCAGCGCTAGACCGGCTACGCCAGCCAGGGCCGAGCCTGCGCCGTGCAGCACGCGGCCGGCCGCCGCGCAGCGCGCCCCGCGACACGCGGCGAACACGCCCGCCGCGGCCGCCAGCAGCGACGTGCCGGCCGCCAGCGCGCGCGCCGGCCCGCCGCGACACACGGCGCGCGCCGCCCACGGGGCCGCCAGCAGCTGCGCCGCCGCCTTCGCGCCCAGCACCGCGCCCACCACTGCCGCCCCGCCGCTCTCCCCTGCGCGAGGAACACACGGACGTTCGAGAATACCTGCCCCGAGCGTGAACCTTCCCACCACTTCAATCGAGAATTCTCATCGCCCTGTGACCAGATTGCTGGTTCACTAAAGTTTTACCAAATGGGCGGCTAGGGTAAAATTCACGTGAAAGTGGGCCTAATTCGTTAAAATTGTCCGTTCTTATATTAATCTGACATTCATTGATAATTTAACCTGGGGCTAACCTAGGGTTAACATTTTCATTTCGTTTTTGGGGCAAGCTTTTGCTGCCGACCGTACTTTTATTCATGGTCTATATCTGCTCTTCTAGACCAAACCAATGAGTTCCAACACGGTGGGTCTACCTAAAGTATAGCGGAGATTCTGTCGCCACCTTCTGAGTCTATCATCAGATCAGCTCCATGTTATAATAGTATTGCATTGTCATGAAATTTACAAATGTATCCAAATTTTCAGCTTCATCGCTAACCGGGTAGAGGGTCAAATTTAACTTGCAAGATTTGACCCGTACATACATACAAACATACATACATACATACATACATACATTGCAAGTTAAATAAACGCTTGTAGAATATGGGATATGTCCAATGCACCTTAATCCAATGTAGTAAATAAGCATTTCTTAACATATTTATGAGAGGATTCCTTCAATACATTATTTTTTTACTTGGCGGTAGGTACTAATGAGAGGTTTCCATTTAAGGAGTAGCATGAATTAACCGAGAGGGGTCCCGCCCGCTTCCGTGCGTGTGTCTCACCCAGCGAGAGCGCGTCGGAGGTGTTGCGCGCGGCGCCGGCCGGGGCTGAGTGCACGGTGCGGTTGAGCAGCGCGGCCAGCGGCGCGGCGTCCTGCGCCCAGCGTCGCAGCTCCTCGCCGCGCACCCAGTCGGGGATGATGGGCACTGCGCATCACATCACACCTCACACCCACTCCTCTAGCTGATACCTCGTGGTCAGGATCGCAACATCGAGGTACCTAGTTATATTATACTGGCTTAACACGGGTAACAAAAAAAACTGATGGTCTGATCGCTACCAAACTTCACAGGATCCCCGGCTCGGCTAATTTGAAGATTGCCTGACATAAAAATTGGCCCACCGTTTTGGAGTCCATTGCGAACTTACACACATTACCCACATAGTAAGTTCGCACATCCATTTTTATATTATCTATACTATATAGATATCTAGTTTATCTACCTAATATGTGTCTACGCGATAAGATCCATATCAAATTTATAACAGAGTTGACACTTTCTTTTGTTTTGAGTTAAAAAAACACAAATTAAAAAATGTCTTTTACATAACTTTTTAAATCCTGTTGTCGGAAGTCCGAAAATTTCTCTCATACCGTTTAACATCATAATGATCACTCTTCATACTCATCATAATTTTTTTTAATACTTTCGTTCGGAACTCGTAATCATCTGAAGTCATAACGCCCTAATAAGTATTCATGGAACAGTACACTACACATTTCAAAATTTATTAAATATCTTACGTGTAGATAAGGTTACGTTAGGTTACGTTAAGATTTATAAAAATCTTCAAAATGTAAGTTTCTTAAAAAAACCCATTATGAATTGCGATAATTATGGCTAAAAAGTATGAAAAAAAAATATGAGAAAAAAAATATGAAGAGAAAAAAATATAATTATTATGAATACCTACAAATAAGAATTTTATGTGAGCCAATGTGGACCCGCCCGTCGTTGCACTCACCCAGCACCGTCAGCAGCACGTTGTCCAGGAAGAACGTGAGGTAGACGAGCGCGAAGGCCGCGTCGCTGCCGGCCGTCGCCGCCGCCGCCGCCGCCTCGCCCATCGCCACGTCTCGAGCGGTGCCTATAGTCGGAGCGCGCGGACACGCGCGGACCCCGCGTGGCGACTCTCGACCGTGTCCACGCACCGCCGCGACACCTACTACAATGCTACAAGCAAGGCATCCTCGCACACTACCCGTTCTTACTTGTAGCCTATAAGTATCTATTAGTTTCACTTACTGTCTTTCTCGTTCACAGCTAGAGGGTAAGGGATGGACGATCGTCGACGAAGGACTGGAAAGGTGTCTGCAGCGCCAGCTGGGGGCGCGCGATAACAGAACCAATCGGTTTCCAATCAGAGGCGGCGGCGCGGCTGCACATCGCAGACGCGATCAGTCGCAGGTCGCAGCCGCTGTGCGGGAAGGTTGTTAAGCTTGTCAATGGGAATGATTAATATTAGAGCGCTTATTTCGATTCGATTATATCGGTAAAATCGCTCAGTCTGTCCCAGCTTCGTAATGGCATGCTAAGTGCTATTATTAATTAAAGCTAAGTAATAGAGAAGATACATTTTGTATTCCATTCACATTTTATCTCTACTTATTTTTCAATTTGTTAGTCGCGAGTACCGGGGTACTGCGACGCGATGGATGGCAGTGGCATCTAAGTCTGTGGTTTTTTTTTTCTTTTGTGTGTCATCGCATTTTAACTGAATCGTTTTTAACGGTTTGGTAAAGCTAAACGAAAAATGTTACAAATGAATAAGTAAATTACTAAACTTAATTTCGTTTGGAAAGATGCGAGGCAAGAGCTTAAAATATTTATTACATTACTGAACTTATACCTACTTAAACTCGTGTGAAGCTGATGTTGTAGACATCATGTTATGAGAAACTAGGTTTGTAAGCTTTCCTTCTCAAGAAGTGTTTCTAGGAAAGAAATAAATGAAAAGAAAAAAAACGGATGGGACGGATGGGACGGACGGACAAACCTAGTTTTTCATAATTACTACAACATATTGAAAACTTGCAAAAATCACACTTAATTTCGGGAGTGACAAACATTATCACTCTGAACTAAACTTGTATGCAAAAATGTACGCGATTTAAGCGTCGTCGCTTCAAAATCCTCCTAAATATATTATTCAGTAATGTTTGCCAATTTATTTGGACACACATACATATACATATTTTAGAGAACGCGAGCGCATTCAGTAACACAGCAAGTTGCAGCTAGAGATCCGCTGACAATCAGCGTCGGAGCACAAGGGCCGCGCGGCCGCAGCGGGCGCACGTGCTGAGCCCCGGGGGAGGGACCGGAAAACCCCTTCACTCATGTACTCATATACTCATTTATTCATAATATTTTACAGAATATTACAAATCACATTATCATATGTACAAAAATATTTCATTTAACTTTCTATCCGGTACAATATTACAAGATGATTACAATATAATTACTAGTAAATTTGACGAAGATTTCTGATATGTCATAAAATGCATTATTAATAAGTAGGTAAGTATTTATTTTCAATTCGTTTTTGAAATAATGTTCATTTGTCATTTTTTTTATGCTGTCAGGTAAGACGTACGTTTTTGGGCGTGTTACGTGGGTAGTTTGGTAGACTTAGGTATTTGATTAAGTTTATCAATCGGGTACCACATCATATGCTCTCCCTATCGATACGCTTACCGTAATGATGTAGAACCTACTTCGAACTAGTTAACTACAACCATTGAGGTCACCAGTTTCGTAAGCGTTTCGGATTTTTAAGCACTTACATTAAGTTAGTGTTACCCTATCCATTCTCCCTCTCCGTTGACTTTGTTTCGCAGATTCGTGTGATTCGTTGGTTTCAATCCTATGCAAAAATATTTTTATGGACTGCGCGTAGAGATTAAAACAGCTTGAAGTCGTTCATAAACACTTCATAGGGAAAGCCTAACGAGGGTTTCAAGGAATTGGTAAGCGCTTAGTCGAATTAATTGTACCGTATGGGATAGCTTTTCATTGGGGTAAGTCGTAGATATGCTTATCACAACGTTAGGGTTTGTAAAAACCAGCCACTTATATACCCTAACGGAAACCCTTTTAAGGGTAAGCGGTTCCGGTCCCTGCCCTGGGGCCGTTGGCGCAGGACCGCCAGGGCTGGCCAGTGTTACAACCACATACGCGGGTCAGCCGCTGAGTGGACTTCCACTAAAACCCCCTCTGTGGTGCGGGTGCGGGCATGTGAATGTATTATGTTTATATTCATTTTAGATAGTAAATAAAATAATAAGTTGTATGTAAAAAAATGCACAGGACGGGTGCTAAGTGTTGGCCAATCGGATATAGTCAATATTGTTACATTTTATGTTTTAAATGGATTCATGTGGGCGTAATCAACGCGTACTAACACACGACAACACGCACACAAGTAAACAAATAATGTTGCTAGCGGATTACATTTCCCCCTAAACTAGGGGATTTTTTCATATAATCAATTTTGTTAAATCGATCATTTTTTGTAGTTACTTAGTAATAATACAAACGTTTATTAACACTTATGTAATAAGAAAATGTTTTGTCTCTTTCTAATTCGCATAAAATATCATATTTTAAGTAGGTAGTTTAAATGTTCTAAGGTACTTTTTTGGCCGGTGGTTTTTTGGCGGAATAAAATCACATGCGCCGCGATTTTTATTATGTCTGTGTCATTAAAATGTACAGAACATATTTTTGTCCTCCTAGACGGCTTCCACCAGCTTTCATTTCGATTAAGCCTAATTTTTTCTATACAACGTGCGGCAATAATCGGATTAGAAGGAAATCTTGAACGAGAAAAACAAGTAATTCAATTCGTATCACAGAATATCACAAAATAGAACAAGTACTTACTATAACAATTTAGGGGGAAAAATTTCGTTATAATGGCAACATTTTCATGTAATGTCGTTAGAAAATAATTTAATATTTTAGGGAATGTTTTACGTAAAACAACAAGTCAAAACATATTACTTAAACGTGGAATGTTATTTTATAGTGTTTATTTTCTTGGTCTGAAGTGTTGTGGCACCCATTAACAATACAAATCGTCATAATCAATAAAAATCCGGGAGCTGTTGACGCTGTGTGACGTGATTGCGACTGACAGGCGGCGATCGCCGAGTACACCAGAATGGTGTAGTTTAAGTCTGACGGTTTTGGTGCGCGGACTAGGTTTCTATGTGTTATTATTCTAAGTCTGTAACGTGTTTTTGTATCATTTAAAATATAAAATTTACAGAACAAAAGATTTTCATTTACGATTACTTAAATTGCGACAGTTGACAATTCAGTATACCAATTACTTCCGTTTTTTTAGGTTAACACCAAACGATAGGAATCCCATGGAGCTTTATATCCCTCCCGGCTGACACAAGAGTGAAGAGAGCGTCAGGGTAGGAGTTGCGTTTGTGACACTACAACTTGCCATAATCGCTATCCCTGTCACTTTACAAATTTATTGAGACAGCATAAACAACTGGAATTTCCTTTAGAAATAGTGGGGCGCACTCTGCCCCGTTTCTCGGTGGTCATACTGGCATGTCATACTACTTACTAAGACCAGCGAGAATCGCTTGTATTGGTGGTCATACTTGTCATTGTCCCTCTAAATATAATAGATTTCTCGTCTCCTGTAGATATAGCGGTACAGTCAGCGTTAAACACATCTGCACTCTTTAGTAACATGTCGCTATAACATCAATAGAGCGCCACCATACGAAAGTATGAAAGGAGTGGAGCCGAAGCGTGCCGATGTTTATAACGCTGAGTACGTAGACAACGGAAGCCTTGCTGTTTCAATAAAAATGTTTTTGTTCTATTAATGATCTCATTTTCCTGTAGTAATCTAATAGTGTCTAGGTATTCAACATCTTTAATGTCACACAGACAATGAAGTTTATTTTCTTTGATATTGACATATTTCATTGGCCGTCATTGCTATTCTATTATAAATCGCAAAGGTGGAAGGGTATTGCTATTTAATGGCAGACAATTTTATAGGCAACGTTGTTATAAAAATGGAGACACTATATGGAACGGTTGTAAAGTCAGAAGTGAAAAGTGTAGAGGATCAGTTACGCTACGAGTAAGTCGATAATTTCCATAGTAAGTAATTATATTTTGTATTTGAGTGGGTGATAAGATAAAATATTACTATAAATAATCATATTTGCGTTAATAGTTCAGGTGGGTTCTGAATATATTCAAACAATGTATCGCTCTTTCAGGGTAGTCGGATAATAAAAGAAAAAATCACGTATGCCAGGTTAATTACGCGAAACATGAAGTAGATGCTTCAGTGCATGTATTAAAAGAGGATATTCAAAATACCGATACACCTATTCCTCAATTATACAAGGAAGGCTGGCGGTATATAAAAACAAGATCATCCAATAAACCAAAAATTTGCACATTCATGAATTACATGGGATTTTTCTGGCTCAAGTGCTGTGCTTTTCGATCACAATGGTGTGTGAGTTCTGAGAGACACCGTACTAATAACACGGTAGAGAGTTGGAACTCAAAAATAAACAAAGACATGAAGAGAAGAGGTCCAATTTCTCTTGCGATTGCTCAATGCACTAGTGAAGTTAGAGCATGAATATGAACTGCAGAGTGATTTAGAAGATGTGGAAAGACGACGAGAGTATATCGATGATGACGATTTTATTATGCCAGCACAATTAGAGCTTTTGCATAATGATTTTAGCGTCGGTTTATTTTTTAGAAAAGCTTCGTTAAATGAAATAAAACCATTGTTTTGTATTTTGAGCAAATTGTACTTTATTTTATTATTCATACCAGGGATGTAACAGAGCTCCGGTTCCGCTTCTGTTAAGTCGGAACTTCCGTTTAGTTTTAAACATCCGCTTCGGTTCTGGTTCTGTTACTTCCAAAACGGCTTTAAAGGCTGATGATTCATGTTTGGAATTTTTATTATGAATAGATAGACTTAGCTTAGACCTACCCTTAACATTTCATCCACCTCCATCCAATCCACCTATCACTCGGGTTCCGCTTCCGCTTCTGGTTCCGTTAAACTAAATTTAAAACATCTGGTTCCGGTTCCGGTTCCGATATAACCACATCTGTTACATCCCTAATTCATACATATGTAGCAAATATGCATATAGGATGTTTATAAAAATAATATGACCACCAACACAAGCGATTCTCAATGGTCATTTTAAACGGGGGCCTTTTCTATCAAGATTTTTAATTTAAGGGTTTTTACTTTGATAGCAAACAAAACCTTTGCATATGTATATGATATTTATGGTTTTTCAAGAAAAAAAAACGGATTAATTTAGACAGGGATAAAAAAAAGCACGTATAATTATGTTTTTTTATTTACCTACATGTGAAATCCTTTAATTGGTTTTGTGTCTCTTATTGTTGTTTCATATGTTGTAAGTGTAACTGTTGGATTTCCTATCAATAAATAAATAAAAATAAATAAATAAATGTGTCGTGTTAAAAGATGTCTATTATTAGTAATTTGATCCGGCGCCATGGCTTACGGCATGGAACGGGAAAGCTTGATGATTGGAAAGACTAATATGGTTTGTAAAAGAATAAGTCGGTTATGGTATAGTTAGTAGCCCTTCGAATGTTCAATATTTAGGGCTTGCGATTGTCTGCTTGATTATGAATAACTGTTTACCTTCTACCTTCTATCAGTAAAATCGAGGTTTTGTCACTAATCACTTATCACAGCTTTTATCGTTTAGTACAGATCGACTTGGTCCCACGGATTGGACCATCCTGCTTTTAATTCAAGTATTATCTAGCCGCGATTAGAAAGCGATTGGTTGTTACAGTTTTACCATATACTTACGTCAAAGTGCATATGAGTTGACAGCTATTCCAATCCCAAACTAATCGCGGTTTCATAATAATCATTAAATCCAAATGATATTCCGCTGTTGGAAAGTCTCATTGACAAGTTCGACCTAGTGTACATATTCTCATGAATCGAATGCTGAATCGAAGTTCAGAGGGAAACCAAGGTCGCGCTGAACGCTGTCCCTGAGGAACTGACACTTTTAATGATTCGAATGCTTTCGAATGTGGCTAAACGTAGGAATACGCACCACTCAACTCTATGGACTGCTCAAGAGAACTAGAATCGTTCTTCGAGAATACAAAAGAGGCAAAAGTAAAGCCCAAAGCAAGGATTGAATGGTTGATGAAAGACGTCAGAAATTGGGAATCAAATCATTTATCCAAAGGGTTATTATGCTATCTTTTCCACCTTTCATTCTCTCATATATCATGTCCTTTCATTATGTTCCATTTTGGTTATTAATATGTCTGTTCTATCAGTGTATTAAAAAAAGAAACAAAATCATAATCTACAAACTCCACACTCCTGATTGATTTCCTTCATTATGGACAGTCGCATAAACTACTATATTATGTCTATATAAATGGAATGGGCTTTCTTTTCAATATGTTTCACACCACATGGTCGAAATTGCCCTATTATATATCATACAAACCTCAATTAAACTAAGTCATTATAACCATCGGCTAGCCAGCGGATTTTAATGAGATTCAGTTCAATATTATAACCCGGCGGGTAATAAATAAATTTGAATTCGTATGATATATTTTTTCCATAGACACCTTTTCTGTAGGTTTTTAAGGAACTTATTTGAAAACCTAACTGGCGACTACAAGCCATATACGTAAAATAAAGACAATAAAAGAAAAACCGCGAGTCGGTGCAGTAGGTATTAGTTGAAGGTTGAAGTAGAAAGATTATAGTTTAAATAAAAATGTCTAGTGACGAAAGCGGAAGCCATTTGAGATTCGACGTGGTTTCTAATAAGTAGCTTTGCTTTTTATTGTCTCGCAAAAGGTGAGAAAATAGAGTATTCTCCTTTGAGATAAAGCTGTTTTCGTCTTGGGCGAGCTTGAATCCCTCGCTGCACCCAGGGCTCTGTTTTAACACCCTCGCTACGCTTGGGAGTTAAACCTAGAGTTCCTCGTTTCCTCAGGATTCGATATCGCCCGTGACATAAAACAGTGCTTTATCCCCTACCTACTATTTTATTCCCCCTCAATATGTTTTTCGCGTTCGCCATGTTTAATTTTTATAACCCTATATCACTTCGACATTTAAAACGAATCGAATAACACCTCGTTCGTTAAAATCCGTCAGGCCGTTTAGGCTGCGGAGCGTGTCCAGAAAGAGACATACATACATACATACACTCAAAAAACATAACCCTCCTTCTGACGCAGTCGGGTAAAACTTATCAAAGCCTCGTAGCTACACACAAAAGCTCGTTGGAAACAGGAGGGGAATCAGTATTGACTTAATTAATGAATGCATAAAGACTAAATTCTATACGCGTCAGATGGAACCGAAAGTACTTTTAGGCTGTTAATAACTCTACTAAGAAAGATCTGTGAAAAAACTTGAAATAAAATCATACGACTTTTTACCCTGGAAACGTGATTTGAACGAAATGCAAGGACGACCCGCACACACACACAGCGGTCAAACTTATAACACCCCTCTTTTTGCGTCGGGGGTTAAAAACAACACGACAACATGTCAATAAAGGCCCTGAACATAGGCTTCCATCAACTTAAAAACCCGGTCAAGTGTACAGTCAGCGCACCGAGTGTTCCGTATTTAAGATAACCGCAAAAGAAAAGTGGAGAGCCTTGGGGCAGGCCTATGTCCAGACGTCTTTCGGCTGACATGCGTGATTGATTTATTTATTTATTTTCTATGTAATAAGTTCAGTTTCGACTAGCCTAAATTTCAATACAGATTTTCAAACAATTTTTGTTATTTCTCAAAAACTGAAAATAATGAACACTTAATTTTATTTTTCCATTAAAATATAAATAATTATCTATAGGTACGTCAGGATTTTTTCAGGTTTTATGTTTCATAACCTTCGGAGAGAAGGGGGTGGGAACGGTTATTTTTTGTACGTTTTTGGTAATAAATCAAAAAATACATCACAGAAAACATAAAAGTTTTGAAATGTGCAATTTGAGCCCTTTCATATGACATCCCATTAATTTGCTATAATCTAACCACTTTTATTTTTCAACCACCCATTCTTACCCCTTTTCAATCAATTAGGTATAAAATCTTTTTTTTTAGGTACTAAAAACTTTGTGTTGTTTCTTTACACTACAGAATGTATTGACTAAGTACCATCCTTAGACTGTGTTTAAAACGCAGACTAGGCTGTAAGTCATCTCAGCTAAAAAAGGAAAATACCTACCAATTGTACGAATTATTTTAATTCTATTCTGTACATGCGCTATCATGACCTGAGATATTTGTATGACTAGCGGCAAAATATAATGATACTTTTAGCTAAATTTGTAACACGTAACAACTTATGACTTGTGAGCTCTATATATTTACAAATAAATCATTTGAGTTTGAATTTTTGAGTTTGAGAATTACAGTGTTTGGATGGCGAACATTATTAAAGAATGACAGTTATAGAGGTACATACTTAGGACATTGCTCTGAACTTACAAAGATTTCATTTAGTCGGTTAAAGTACTTTAGTTAGCTGTCTAAAAGACCCATTGAAACGTTATAAAAACATTTCACCATAAATACTTTACCCTAAAATGAAACAAAAAGTAAACATTATTTAAATGATTTAAAATAATCTTTTAAATAACACCAATAAAAATTGAGAACGAAACGTAATCGCGGCATTCATTTTGTAATCTGTGGCCAGTAGCTGTCCCATAATCGAATATTGAAGTTACTTTATGTTTGTCTCATTCATGCATTAGAAAATTGGTTCCTGAGCGAAAGAGAAAGCACTGTATAGTTTGTGTTGTTGTGCTTAGCTTTAGACCAGCTGTCAAGTTGCTCGCTTACTACGTCACTGGCTGGTGCTCAGCTCACGGTCAGTTCAGTCACTAGTCAGTTAGTGTAGTGAAGTGTCGCGTCGCTGGGAGTTGTCGCTGCTCCTCCACGCCCGCAGCAGTCCGCGGCGCCACTCGAGCCTCGCCTGCGGCCGCGCCATGTCCCCGAGCCACCCGCACTGACGGCGCCGCGCGCCCCCGGACCTCCTTCTCAATCGCATGGTGAGTCCGCGGCACCCTTCAACCGAAGCTTTTTGTTGATTCACCCTACAAGTGTACAACATGTAAACGTCGACGAACTCTAAACTTTTGTGAATCCGTTGCCTGCACGCTATTAATAAGACTGCGAGGGAGACATTTTACGCGTCCTTATTACATTCTAATTAGAGTTGTTTTCTTATTGTGGTGCAACCGGTTCGGTGCTTTAGTTTGTATACTTCCACGAGCCTGTTGCGGCCGCGCTGTCGCGGGAGCGGCGGGCGCTCGTGGTGCGGGCTGAGGCGGCGTGGTCTGTCTGTGTCTATTCCCTGGATTGTGCGTTTCCCGCCTCGGCCTCGGCTGACGGCCAGGGCTCGATAGGTCGAGTTTATTCTCCATTATGTTCAGTGCCCTTTTTGTTACAATGCATTACAATTCATTGTGTGTTGTAGCTATGTAGATTGACCAATCCTTAGTAAGCTCATGGTTAATTCATAATTCTAAAACAATATTGCAATTCTACTAGATTGAACCAGCCATTACAATCAGACCCGAGTGGTATTGCTATGTAATTGGAATATTGATTTTCCAGAAGTGCTTTTTATTTGTTCTTTATTGAGCATACACAAATTATTAGTTATAATTTATAATTATTGGATTGTGAAGTTAACTAATAATTTGATTATGCCACAATCTGTTTCATCCATTCACTTAAAATGATTGGCACACACAGGTTTTTGGGTGTGTAACATTGTGCTGGTACAACAACCTGATTGTAGTTGGTTCAAACAAACATACTGCATTATAAAAAAATGTATCCCGGGGCTTAAGCAAGCAAATTAAATAGCACCTTGGAAATAAGTATATTCATGTAGAATCTGGATATAATGACCCTCAAGGACCGGCAACGCGGGTTAGGTTCTAACTAGAAGACGCACAAAACAACCAGATGATTAAAACTTGTTTTTTGAAGTACCTATGTATATTTATTTTCTTTAATTGAGAAACACTTTCACTTTACGGAATTCATTTCAGTGCACCTAGTCCCTTGTCTCATATTTTCCAGAGGGGGTGAAAGCCCTATCAACCCACTTTAAATTTGTAAACAAAACACTGATAAGCAGTTGGACGCCTTAACCCATAGTCCTACTATAAGTACATGTTTTTATGGTATGTCTACCAAACTTGAATGTAATTTCGTTCCCAAAAATGGTTGGTTGTTATAAACGTAGTTGTTATATTCAAATTCTACTGTAAGTGTAATAAGATCACGGTTGTTTTTCAAGTTGTTAGGACATCTTAAAGTTCCAGCAGCCCCTTTTAATTTTTTATTATGATACTAGAGGGTTGGTCTTCATGCAACTAATTATTATACATGTTGTAAGCTAGATTAGGCTTCGGTATTACCACAAGACTGTGGTATTACTCTCTGTAATTGGCATCATGAACATTAAATTGTGACCCATTTCAAGAAAAATAGGGTTGAAGTTGCCAATGTCATTCGAGATGTCAAGTCATTCGAAACTATTAAGAAACATTTTTTTGTGAGAAAGCAAACAAGCACACAGGCCACCTGATGGTAAGTGAAAACTGTGACCCATAGACAAGCGCATTCACTAGACTGCAAGCCTAAGACTGCAAATGCGTTGCCAACCCTGAGGACTAAGATGGAATGCCTCTATGCTAGTCCTCACCAGCTGTCTTATCCCCAAACTGGAACACAACAATGCGAACACTGCTGTTTGGCAGTAGGTTAATGGATAAGATGGTGATAGCGATCCAGATGGACCCTGCACAAGGTCCTACCACCTGCAAGACATTCTACTACCTTATTGTAGTAGAATGTCAATTTGACTTTGGACCTAAGGTGTATACCAAAGGGTGATGGGCTATTTGTATGGACCCCGTCCCTCCCTCCAACGGGATGCATTTCTACTATGTTCATTAGGACCCAAAAAAAGACAATACCAATTTTAGTGGCAAAATCGACGAGATTTTTTAAATAAAAAAAAAAGATTTCAATAGCCTAGCAAGGCAAATTATCCATATACCTAATATGTGTTAATTTTCAAAGAAATTGCTTATAATTTGATTATAATTTTCCAAGAGAACTCCATACATATGGCGAGCGTCGCCATTGTAAAAATGCATCATGTTGCCAAGATCTATAAACTGGCACAATGTTTCATCTCTGATGGTGGGCGGGGACATTTTTGCCCCTCGTCCTTTAGGTTCTCGACTGTACTCATTTAACGCTGTTGATGATCTACTACATCCTCACGGAACTTATTTACTTCAAGTTATTATGAGGATAAAGTTGTGCACAAAATGCAATTCCCATAAAAAATAAAACATACCAACTTGGTGTATGTATGGCATGGGTTCTTCTTCTGCATACGGTATTACGGTCATATTTCCCTCCTCTCCCGTATTTTTCTATAAATTAGGAGCGACTAAGTAGCCTCGGAGCTATCACCAGGCTGTAGCATGTGCTGCGCACGCGGCTCCCTCTAACTTGTTTCATGTTTGAGCCCGGTCGCCCGTTACTGTTATCATATCCTGTTGTTTCGGCTGTAACACGCCGCTGTAGGTACATTTCTAACTAGAGGCACAAGCTAAAACCATGTGCGATTTAATTGTGAGTGACTTCTGAAGCGGTATTAAAATTGAACCTTTTCTTTCCGTAAAGCGCGCGGAATACCTACCAAGCTTACTAATAAAACAAATATTCTTAGAAATATTACCAATATAATTAAACTGTGTAAAGTAGTTTCCTTCACATCTTTCTGTCATCGGGTTCAGCTAAAGGTTTGAAACAATTGGATGGATTTTAATGTGTGTTTCGTTTAGGTTTAGTACTTATATAGATTGTCTAACTAAGGAAAGGGGTGGGTGGCTAGTACCTAAATAAATAAATAGTAATACTAGACTTCTACAAGCAAAAATATGGTAGCTTCTGAAGTTCCAACAATACCTATTAGATCCACACAAGTCTGGTTTTACGAGCATGTAGGTACCTACATACCGACATGTTTTAGGAACTTCGGCAACTCGGAGTGTTACCAATTATTATCACATACACTCGGCGTCAAAAATATCGCCCCTCCTCGGAAAATAATTTCAACCGACTTTAAACCCTATTTGATCAAGGACAACAATATGATTGTTAGGTATCATTTAAAAGGTAATAAAGTGTTTTTTTAGGAAAATTAAAAAAAAAAGGATTTTTCCTTGGGGTCAAAAATTAAAGGAAATGACATTGCGAACAGTTGAAAAATGTTTATTCAAGTTTAAATTTACAACAATAAATGAATAACAAATTTTTACAAAAAGTGCCTAAAATTAACTTAAAACCTAGTGTTACCCCCCCCCCCCCCCCCCCCCCCCTTGCCCTTATCACTGCCTCTAAACGGTATTTCATTGATCGCACCAACTTTACGATGTCCTCTTGTGGAATGTTGCCCCATTCTTCGGTGACTGCGTCCTGAAGATCTTGCAGGGTGGTAGGGGCGGCATCTCGTCACCGAACCCGTCGCTTTAGCTCGTCCCAAAGGTGTTCAATCGGGTTTAAGTCAGGACTCCTGGCTGGCCACGGCAAAACGGGAATCCCGACCTCCTCCAGATAATCCCGAACAATTAATGCAGTGTGGGAGCGAGCGTTGTCGTGCATTAATGTGAACCCAGAGCCGACGTAACCCGCATATGGCGTCACATGCTCTTCCAGGATCTCGGCAATGTATCGGCGAGCATTCAGGGACCCTTGGCCGCGAGTGCCTCCAGTCCTGGAGACGCAGACAAGATCGGTTTTGCCGTCTATAGACATTGCAGATTAATGGGTTATTTCCTGGCAATGCGCAATTCTATAACTCAGTTAAATTATGGTTTATATTATGTTATGACAGTTGATTCAAACTTGAATTCCTACCTAATGAAATTACCTAGTTGTGATAAGAAAATCAAGTGCATTCAGAGGTTATCTCAAGTAGGTAGGTATAAATTCATGACATGGTAAAATGAACGGCATAGACAGTCGAGGTGCATTACTAGCAGTGTTTCGGGATAAGACGCGGCGCCCTATAATGAGACAATTCCTGGCGTGCCGGGCCGTCGCGGGAGCAGCGTTGGGGCGAGGAGGTAAGAACGCTAAGAGTAGTTGGTCGGGCGAGCGCGGGCGTGTCCAGCGGCAGACCCCAGCGGAGTGACGATACAGACGCGTTTAACAAAAAACTAGATAAATTGGTAGCTATGGTTCTTGACTGCGCGCGAGTTGGCTTGGCTGGGCCGTGTAAGAGATATCGTCTCTGAAGTAGCGGTGGTCGTTCGCGTATTATCTGGGGGTTGGTCGCACCTAAGTAACGGATTCCAACCTATCGTATACCTGCCTGGTCTAGCTAATTTAGCTTACGATTAATGAAGCTATTCTGACATTAGGTACAGTCTAGTGTAAAAATATAGGAGAACGCAACATCTCAAAAATAGTTAGGTACCTACCTATGTCGCAATCAAGGTGCATTGGGATTTGGGACATATTTTTGAGATGTTGAGTTTTCCATTCCAGTGTTTTTGTGAGGATTGTTACGATGCGTACATATTTTTGCACTTGACTGTACCTACATAATTGTGTATATTCAACTAGCCGTACTACGGATACGGGTACAGACGACGGTGAAGGCACCTACCCATGTACCTACATAAATGACTATAAATTCAAACGGTGTTTTCTATGTATTTAAGTATATATTTCTCTATATAAGTATTTATATAGTTGTTTAGTAACTTACCCATAGTACAAGCCTAGAGCTTAAGTTTGGGACTAGGTCAATTGGTGTGACACTGTCCCCTGATATATACCTATATATTATATTATAATATATTATAAACCTTAAAAACTTCAGAAATAAATGTTTATCTTACAAATATTTGTGTTTGCCGGGAATCGAACCTGGGCGCTAGCGTGGTGAGCCGATTCACCTCGTCATTGCGAAGTAGGAACTAGAAGCTGATTAGTCACGCTGTGATGTCGGGGAGATTTGCTCGTGTCTGGGAAGGAAGGTATCAATCAATAAAATGGCCACGCGAACGGAATTATAAAAACTGCGTGTTAAAACACCCGCCGCACTTCTGTTCCGCCCGCGCCCGCTCTGGTGTGATTTACATTTAAAAACTGTATAGTCTACTAAACTATTTTATTTATCGACTCGTTATCAACGCTCAGCTTTTACGGCGCCCAGTGGTTTAGTAGATAAAGACACGCTTTTGCCCGGTTTTTTTTTTAAATACTGGTGGGCTTTACTGAGGGCCGCGAGTAGCGATAACCGACGACACGGACGAAGTCGCGGGCGTCGCTAGTGAGTACTGGATTACCTGCTTGGGCGACCGAGCTCAGCTCGGGTGAAACTAGAAAAAACATTTTTTCCCAGATATGCAACCTCGCTAGATCGAATGTTCGCCTCCGTGATTTGCAATGACATCGAAATTGTTAGAGGCGTTTTCGAGGACGTGATTAAGTACATATATATATATACAAACATTGTTCGTTTGATACCTATTAGCACGTTGTATTAGCAGGTACTTAGCTATACCTACTTTTAGTGAACAAGGTCACAGATGTTTCATTCGTCGCGTGGCGTGAACCGTAAAAATAGTAAAATTTTCAAAAAACCATCTAAGAACATCTATTTTTTAAGGTGTTAAGTTTCTAAAACACTAGCACAATTGACAGATTCCCGGCGACCCATTCGAAACAATATTGATTAGTGTCCCTGTAAAAACAGTCGTCCACTAAACAAAACTACCTGTCAGAGTAGGTATTTATTTAGTTTTTGTTGCAAACCCTACCTTCAGGGTTCCGTGCCCAAAGGTTAAAAACGGGACCCCATTAATACGACTCCACTGTCCGTCCGTCTGTCCGTCTGTCGGTCACCAGGCTGTACCTCATGAACCGTGATAGCTAGACAGTTGAAATTTTCACAGATGATGCACCTATTTCTGTTGCCGCTATAACAACAAATGCTAAAAACAGAATAAAATAAATATTTACGTGGGCTCCCATACAACAAACGTGATTAATTGGCCGTTATTTTTGCTCGATACTGGCAACGGCAACAGGCAGACGCTTGAAATATTCACAGAATATTTAGTTGTATATTCACTTTAAAAATAAATAGTCAAATTAAATTAAAATAAATATTTAATAGGTGCTGCCATACAACAAACGTAATTTTGCATAGGTATTGGTAC
Source organism: Acleris sparsana (assembly GCA_923062465.1). Classification (NCBI taxonomy): domain Eukaryota; kingdom Metazoa; phylum Arthropoda; class Insecta; order Lepidoptera; family Tortricidae; genus Acleris; species Acleris sparsana. The sequence continues at coordinate 13,296,578 of OV281308.1, forward strand.
ATACATACGAATTATTTTCGCAAGTTCTAAAGCTGCAAGTTCAAATTTTAGTCTTCCAAAAATTTGGCTTGCTGGCAGAAACAGCCGGCGATCGAGCATTGGGCTCTTCCATGAGTGGTTTAGTAGGTACTGAATAATAACATGAGAACTAGCCAAGACCTTAGACGTCAATATATGATCCTAAGTTATAAGAAGAAATGATATTTTAAGTAGTTATAAATTATTTTATGTTGTTATACCTAATAAATAAATTTCAGTTCTGACCATTGAACTTGGTTGGTACCCATTTAGATCTCACTTCTTTTGTCGTCGAAGTCAACAACCAAGGCATATATCATATACTGTACTTGGAAGTGAGAGCATATATCATATACCTACCTACAGGGTGTACTTCTTGGAAATAGCCGCCTGCACATGTAAAGTTCGGACCGCGGGAAACGCCACGCGCTGTTCCAATCTTTGTTCCGAACCGTAAGCGTAAATGCAACTGTAATTAGTAAAATAGTAAAAAAAATACGGTTTAGAACGAAGATTGGAACAGCGTGTTGCGGTTCCCGCGGTCCGAACTTAACGTGCAAAGGCCGCTAATGTCTTAAATATTATTTGAAGATGGTTTTACATTTAAATCATTTCGCCCCCCCCAAGATCGCAAATCTTTCTACGCCCCCTCAGGGAGGCGCGCCCCCTGCCTGCATATTTTCAAACAGAAAAGTGTCGAATGTTTTGTTTAATAAACACTTCCGCGCTTATCGCCAGAACGATTAAAACAGTATTCGCCCCGAGCTGTATCAGTGAATGACGTTTTAAACAGACAAATTATCGTTCTGATCGGTTTACATAGGTACATGTTCCATAAAAAGTAAACCTTACTCAAGCGGAACTCTTGCCACCGGAGAAATTCGAGAAGGCACGCGAGCAGCAGGCCACCTGATGGTGAGTGGGATTGAGACCCAGAGACATTTCTAATCTCAAGACTACAATCTCAAAACTGCAATCCTTACACTAATATTGGACGAGGAGGCATGCAGGCCATGCAGCGGAAACGGATCTGTATATCATTGGTATTAACTTTTTTATTTTATTTTATATTCAACTACCTATAACGTAAATAAATAAAAACAGTTTTTTATATAGATACCTACTAGACTAAGGCTCTAGTCGCACCACACGCGAGGAAGCGGTTAGCTATCGGCGATTTTCTCGCCCAAGAAACGACCAAAAGATCCAACACGACACTTGACTCTTAACAAAAATAAGCGCTTTAAAGCTTAATATTTCCCTTGATCAAATAATTGTACCCTTAATTAAACAAACCCGAAATATTTTTGGGAGGCCTATCCAACGACACCACGCCTGTTGGGTGGACGAGAAAAAAATACATCCCCGCGTTACGTACGTGTAGAGGAGGTACTCTAAAAAGATATTGGTTCCTATATTTTATTTTACCACTTTGTTGGCGTTCCCTATATGTATATGCTAAATTACTGCTTTCTAGTATAAGGAATCTCTGAGCTAGGCTGCGGACGGACGGGCGGACGGATATGGCGGAACTATAAGGGTTCCTAGTTTGACTACGGAACTCTAAAAAGAACCAAATCTGTCTAGCGGCAGTGGACCGGGAAAACCCCTTCCTTTGCTTGAGCCTCCAAAGAGGTTAACCCGTTCGACGGTTACTCGTTTGTAACACTCGACGGTAACACTTTCGAGCGGGTTAACCCTAACCACCGAAAGCGGAGAGCCTCTTACCTTTGGGTTAAGGTTAACCCCTTCGCCCTCCCCTTGATGTGACCAACCGTCACCGTCGTTGACTTTACTTTGGAGGCGCTGACTGCTCGTGCTGCGCCAGCGCCTGAGCCCGACGTGTCGACACAAGCTCGTTGATATTGATATTTGATGCATCAGCCGACGATTTGAATTGCCAGGCAGTTGCGCAAGCCGGTACTTTCGTTGCGCATCACTGTAATAATTCTCTGCGACGCCTCGTATTTCTCAGCAATCTCATCCAGGCTTGCTCTTAGTGCCACAACATCCTAGCAGTCTGGAGCCGCATATCCAGCCGCATTGCTAAAAAAATACGACTTTGTTTGCACGCCAAAGGTTATTTTTCAAATCCTTATACAACGTGTCCCAAAACTCAACGATAAGCCGGCACCAGAGGATGGAGCTGCTTATGAGTAGTCGAGAAAAAATAAGGAAAAGATATATTTTTTTCCTTATTTTTTCTCGACTAATCATAAGCAGCTCCATCCTCTGGTGCCGGCTTATCGTTGAGTTTTGGGACACGTGGTATACTACCATGCATCTGATAATGCCGATAAAACTTCACCACAAAGTAACGGCGACACTTCTCGACTCTTACAAAAATTAGCGGTTTAAAGCTTAATATTTCATAAGCGGACCCCTTAATAAAAAAAAAAGATTTTCACAAACCCGCAATATTTTTGAAAGACCTATCCGACGACACCCCGCACTATGGGGTAGACGAGAAACAAAATTACATCCCCACGTAACGTGTAGGAGGAATAAAATAAAATAAAAATTCAACATTTTATTTTACCTTTTTACTAAGAGGGTGAGCTAGGCTGCGGACGAACGGACGGACGGACAGACGGACGGACGGACGGACGTACATGGCGAAACTATAAGGATTCCACATTTTCCTGCTCAAGCTACGGTTGAATATTTTTTGTTTTTTATTTTATTTTACATTCATTGTTTTATATCATGCTAGGTTAAGCTTTATAATTGTATAATATCATAAGTAGTATTTAAAAAAAACGACTGACTGTTGAGTTTCTTGCGGCGTTTCTTCTCAGCAGTGGTCTCTTGCGAAGCGCTGGTAGATTTTGGACGTGTAAAAGTGCCCGTGCGGCCTACTTACTGAATAAACATCTTTTATCTTTATCTTTATCTTTTTATTCCTAGTTTGACTACGGAACCCTAAAAAAGGAAGGATTGAATGGGTTTGTATATATTTTTTTTAAATTTTTGGTGTTATAGGTATATAGGATATAATTTTTCAAGTAAAGGGCTTCCAAACCAGGTTCACTAAGATCAGTTTAACGAATTCCTACTTCCGCATCCTCGTTGTCGAACTTCTTTCGTCGCCCTCGGGGTCTCCGTTCAGTCGTCATTCTAATAATGTCGGAATAATAACGTGGATCTGTTCAAGGAAAAAGCGAACTTTATCCTCGACCTCACCTCATCTTAATCGCAAGGTTCTATAAAAAGATAAGTGGGGTTCCGTTGTTTGCAATCATGCATATCAATGGACAATTTTTGGGACCAGAGAGTTGCCGACTTTGAGTGAATGTTATTCCTTTTAAAACGTACTAGCTCTTGTGACACGTCGCGCCGGCGACCTTCCGGACGCTAGCTGCTATTTAGTGTCGAATGTGGCCACTGGCTGGCCGATGGCCCTGGCAGTCGATGTGTTTACCTTTTGCATTAAGTACACTTTAGTTTATTGGGTAACTGTTATAATATTATGAAACGATACTTACGTGGTAAAACCTTTTGAGCCGTGAATAGTTGCTATGGATGCTCGGAATAACATTTTTTACATTTTAAGTGACGTCAACATACCTACGTGAGCTCTGCGAGGTGCCCCTCGCCCAAGGAGAATCTAATTAATATCATTATTCATCAAATAAATCGTGTGTTCGTTGAAATTGAACCGACGAGAAGATTGATTTGATTACTCGCGCGGTCTCGGCCAAATGCGTTAGACACGACGCGCGGAAGGTGACGCGCCGAGGCCGCCGGGGCCGCCGGCACTCGGCACCCTTCCTGCCGCTGCAGCCAGCTCTAGCGGGTTCGTGGTACGGAGGCGTTAGACCCGCGACGTCCTTGATCGCTGACCTGACCTGTAATATGACTCTTAGTCGCTTGAAGTAAATAAGTCTTTATTGATATTCAAATTGTTGTTTTTAATTTGCTTATCGCGTTCTTAAAGTAATTGGAAGAAATTAATACTTTCGGGGATCACGTCGCGTAATCTGTGGTAACCGCGGCGCCACGCCTGCTTCGTGAATCGTGAGTACAGATCAAGTGAGTAATCTTTTCCCATCGTTTTTTGTTTGATAAGTTCGTATTTGTCTTGCTTTCTTGGCTTATTGATGGGACGTACTGAAGCTAATTGAGAAACCAAGATAAATTCGAGCTTATTCGACATAAAGCGATGGGAAAGGATTAACCATTACATCTGTACCTACCTTTTCACAAGCAAGGCATTTGGTGTAAATTCTTAAATGCAATGTACATGTATATAAGTACTTATGTATTTCTTAATTTACTCGTAAATATGTTTATCGTTATCTAGTACCCATAGTACAAGCCTAGAGCTTAGTTTGGGACCAAGTCAAATTATGTTAGACCTTGATATATTTTTTTAAATTACGACGCGCTCCATGCGAAAGCTTAAAAATGTTGAAGATCATCTCTGGACTCGTTGGAGCCCCTGGTCCGCAGACAGAGCATTATTTGACCTCTGACAGCGATACTTTGCAGGGACCCGCGGGTGGCGCTGGTGCCAGTGTCAGCATGTACCAATGTTGGTGAACGTCGTCGTCCGACAACCCTACGCGAGGGCTTAGTGAAGTGCACGCGACGGGCGCGGACGGGGCGGGATCGTGAACTCTACACCTCGCCGATGTTACTTCCTCACCATTATGTTTAATGTTTATTTCTTTATCTACGTACATATCATATATTTATCTAGAATGCCTTCAAAACCCGTAGGCAATGACCAGCATTACCTGTAGTAGTAGGACACAGCGATGACAGCTGTTAATTTTGGAAGATGTTCCAAATTTGGATCTCAATATTCGATAACGTAATTTCATTACTTTACAGCTGTCACCGCTGTCACCTACCTACTACAAGTAGTGCTGGTCATTTGCCTTTCGGCTTCTGAACCCATCTTAGAGTACTTATAATATGCGTGTAGATAAAGTATTGTACGCGACTCTGCGTAATTGCCATTACAACACTCGTGTGATCTATTATGAAACTCTCATTGCGACTCGTTTTATAAACCACACTGTTGTTGTAATGCCTGTCATTACGCAACCGTCACGTAAACTACTATTACTGTCATGGCGAAGGCTAACGAGTACACTGGTTGCTACTGTATTTGGCGTTGCCAACCATGACGAATAAGGAGCTGGCTGACTGAAGTAATATTCGTAAGCCGATTTTCGGAAAGGCTTAGCAATCGTCTTTCTAATCGAAAAATAAAGACAAAGATACAGATAATGAGTGAATGCATAGTTTTGCATGAAATGATTTGTTAAGTGCTTGTAATGAGCGGTAAGTCCGTTTGTCGCGCCGCGCGCGCAGACGGCTGCGTGGGCGACGCCGGCGCAGGGCCGGTGCGCGGGGACGGGGCGCGCGCGCCGCTGCGCCGGGGATACAGGATAAGGTAGATAGAGAGGCCCGCAACCTGTCACACCGGGACAAACACTTCCGAGGTTCCTCATATCGTATTTGGGATGGATTATGTAGGTTTGCTAGAATCAGTCTAAAATGAAAGAGTAATCGAAGGAAGGAGGCAACGATAAATTGCAGCAACTCTGCAGGACCTTGTGGCGGTGACCCTTGCGGGGCCGGGCTTTGACACACCCGCAGCGAGCGGGGAATGCACCACTGAGCCTACTTTTTATAAATAGGTGCAAGAGAATACTAAGTATGCCGTGTCCGCCATTCGTTGGAATTATTGCTAACCCGCATTAGCCAATTTGTAAATGAACATGTTATTTGATATTCAGTGGCATGACCTAGTGTTTAATGACTGCGTCGTGTGTCGCGTTAGCGTTGTGTCTAGGTTATATAATAGCAATCGCAATGAGGAATAGGTATATGGGCAGCGGGCGCGATTTTCATACGATACGAATAGAAGTTTGTGGCAGATGAGAGGCCCGGCGGTAAGGGTGTATTGAATCCTTTTCATGTTGATCCAAATTATATCGCAATAGTAGTTCGGGGGCGCTGCAGTGCAGCCCCTCGCTGGCCGTGCTGCCCCAGGCGGCTGAGGCGGCGGGCCCGCGCGGCGTTGCCCAAGAGTGGCAGACGAGCTGCGGCTTCTCGTGACGCAATTAGAACGTAAACATGCGGCTGCTGCCATCGACACGCTAAACACTTATTTACACATTTTATGCATTGGCAAATACTTGATCCGACGGGGATCCCTGCCAGCTGGCGCTGTAAGACGCGGGTAAACAAAGAGGCGCGGAACCACCGGATGTAGATTTAATTGCCTTGTTTACAACTGAAGGCTTGGGTGTTGATAAACCTGATTCGCGGAGTTTTACAGCGACAAGAGTGAGTCGGTGAATGCTCATTGTTATCTTGAGACTTTTAAAAGTGAACGAACAGTCGTGTCACCTTGCCGCTACCTTTACATCTCGCGAGAAATGACTCGATGAGGACTCGTGGCCATTTATTTGTCGAGTAATATGTGCAACTTAGGCAACGACGGGCACCGTGGTCGTCGTTGCGACTCGTATCGGCGTCGTGCGCGCGGCGTTCGGCGCATTATTATTAATTACCGCATGTTCCATAAGTTCCATTGAGCGGACAGATTTCACTCATTAAAAAGTATTGTGTCCTTTTTCAGGGTCTAAAGGGCGTTAAATTATTAAATCAGTCGTCAAAGTTAGTTTTTCCTCCTAATACAAGTGTTAAGCTTAAAAGGAGGATTCGACACCTGTGTAAAAAACTTTGTTGAAAATAAATAATTTGAATTTGAATTTGAAGTTAATTCGATTCGACCGATTAAAAATGACTCATTCCGAATGAGTATTTTAATCATTCATTCAAAGTACATAGAATACTTGTTTCATACAAAGTGCCAATGAAGTTGGTGCCCGGTACGCGTTTAGATATTATTATAGTATTGTACCACTGTCCACGTTAACTGTCCATCGGTAGACCTTATTCCTTTTGTAATAAGGTCCACCGATGTACAGTTAAGAGTGTTGCTGTTTGTACATAGTTTGTAGTGACGTCTGCACTCAAACCAGTTTTGTGTCGCCGCAGCTGCTGCGTCAGCGCATTCTAATACCCGCCGGCACCAGGCGCCGCGGGCCCCCGCCACCAGCGCCACGTGCGCCACGTGCTGCCCGCGGGCGACGGGTACTGCCCAGAGAGACTACGTCATATCATAACCTCGTAACTAGCGCTATCGACTCGCTCACCCGGACCGCTTCCGACGAGTCAATCCGCGATTACGGCGCCATTCATTAGCTGCGCGGAGATTGCAGCTGGTTGAGAGCTCAGTCGCCCAACCGGAGCGGCGCGCGGCCGTCAAGGCTTTGGCAAAGGTCGACGTGTCTCAAACACCGGCTAATTATCAATTCTAAGATTTACGTGAACCTAACTGGTATGGTCAAGAAGTGCGTTTCCCAGTTGTACCATACAGCTGTGAGTTTTGTATTTAATACAAAACACGGGCAAAGGCGAGTCGGACTCTGACTGAGGACTGTTCTTACTAAAATTTAATAAATTCTAGTCAAGCTGTTCTTATTTCTGCACAAAACAATTTAAACAAGTTAATGGTAGGTACTGTAAAATATGAACAAAAATCATGAGCAGTATGAATTTGACGGGTTATAATATATTATAATATATTATTAGTAAATCTAAAAGGTCGAACAGTTATCGTGGATAGACCCGGAAGCCCCTGCAAGTCGGGCTTTAGGTGTCCTTTCGTTTCGCCAAACAACGTTTCCCAAACTGATTCGTTTCCCAACTGTTTCATTCGGGCAATATTTTTTTCCAAACTAAATATTTCAGTATTTATTTCAGAACCATCGTGTAGAAAGAACCCTATGGGTTAGGTTAGGTTAGTTTACAAAAATCCTGAAGTATTTACAGTTAGAAATAAAAGCATTTGCCCAGTTTGAATCGGTTTGGGAAACGGTGTTTGGCGAAGCAGCAGAGTACCCGGGATTTAGTTTCTCCTAAAACAGTTAGGAAACGGAGAAGCATAATGTTTTCGTGACGGAACGTTTCGTTTTCTTTTGATTGCCTCCTGAGTGATCAGGTATCGGTGTGGTTAGTTCACTGTTGATTGCGGTGTTTGCAAACAGCACACGACGACGGAAGGTCGCGGTGTCGGGTGGCGACAGGCGAGCCGCCGCCAGCGCCGCCCGCGCCGCTGCGTACAGCCGGCGGCGCGATTATCGTCTATCGTTATCAGCACCCGTGGGTTTCCATGTGCCTGGCTGATTCACGCGCGTCCGCCGCCTGCGAGCGACAGCTTTGCGATGAGGCGATAATCAGTTCCCTAAACGTGTTAATTCCGCGTAACTTATAGGAGCAATTGAACCAATTTTTATGATTCCGTAGTCAACAAGGAACCCTTATAGTTTCGCCATGTCCGTTTCTCAGTGGTTTATCTCTTATTCTGTCGGTTAATTTCGCATAGTTGTACAATTAAATGACGCCGACTTGGTTGTAAAAGAATGTATATTCCCCAAGCCAAGCGAGGGCGGGGCCCTAGTAATAAATAATTGTAATTCAGTAAAATAAAATCATTCACTGAAGACAACCCGGATCCCTGCGGACCTTCCACAGGAGCCCGGGCCGGGACAGGCGGTTCCTGAGATAAGGGCGACTAAAGTACCCACCGCCAAGCAGCAGTGTTCGCTTTGCTGTGTTCCGGTGTGGGGATAAGACAACCGGTGAAATTACTAGCATAGAGGCATTCCACATCAGTCCTCAGGGTTGGCAACGCATTTGAGGTCTTAGGATTGCGATTTTGAGCTTGTAATCTTGAGATTTCAAATGTCTAATGGGTCTCAGATCCCACTTACCATCACGTGGCCTCAATGGTCGCGTGCCTACTCATTGACATAAAAAAAATACATATAAGAAAGTGTAAAAATCATGTAAGGCCGCCAGGGGCACCAAGTAACATTATATACATATAAAATTAGTTCATACCTACTTGTTTTTGAGAGATAGTTTTTTGTGTCTATATTCGCGGTAGGTACGAGTATTGGTGCTTTTTCAAAAACCTTATTAGTAGCCATTATCATACGGCTTATTATAATTATTTCCATATAGGTATTGAATTTTGTGCGCGGTATAAAAATATATTTAAGCACAAAATTGAATTGAAAATTGATTTTTGTGGCTTTCAAAATTGCAGACAGACAGATGCGGCGAAATTATAAGGAATTTTCCTAGCCCTTTTGTATGACAAAAATAAAAACTGTCATGGATTCAAGCCCCTTCAGGTTTTTTTTTTTTTAATTATATATGAATAAAAGGGCGGCGATCGTGACCGGCCGCCTCGATGTCAAGTCTACATCGTGTTCTGAACCGAGGAAGAGCCGCGGGTCGGCTCGGGTAATTACTATGTGGTTGGTATAATCTTCCACCAGAAGGCGTTCCTGCCGCCGTGACTCACCGCCGCTCGGCAGGCCGAGACCTGCTGGCGTGGTTTTTGGAGATAGCTTTTGTGTTCGAAGTAACGGCGACAGAACCCTACAGTCCCTACACTGACATGTCCGCATGCTCTTGATCGGTTTTACTTAATTTGATATTTGACGCCGTTTACTGTGAGAACTCTTAATTAGAATACCTACTTATTTATAACAGATACTAATGGGTCGTAACGTAATGGTGATGACAGGATACATATTCATTTGAGTTTTTATATGTTTATGTATTACATGATTAGATAGACTTAAACCGAACGCACGCATCGACCCGCTCGGCTTGAGAATCGTAACTTAACCTAGTTAACTCCTTTCGTATTATATTGTTTCGGTTTACGTGTATGTAGGATTTTTCTACCTCCTACTTTTTCATCGTGACATGGAAATTAAAATATGTATCTCCACATTCACAACTGAAAAGTTATATACCGAAGAACGTGCGATGCGCGCCTCCGACTCTGAGTGATCCTACCGACGCGTCGCTAATCGGATATTGTGTTGCTTTCCAGGTGTGCGCGCGGCGTCGCTTCGCCGCGCCATGGGCGTGCTGGGCGCGCTCGGCGTGCGGCGCGCGCCCGCCGCCGCGCTGCTCGCGCTCGCGGTAGTGCTGCTGCTGCTGCTGGCGCGCCTGCCGCCGCGCGCCGCGCCGCGCCGCCCTGCACCCGCGCCTGGCCCCGCGTCCGCGCCCGCCTCCGCCCCCGCCTCCGCGCCTGCCTCCCCGCCCGCGGCCACGGCCGGCGCGCATAACCGCACCGTACCGCCCAATGTGACCGCGCCGCCGCCCGCGCGCAAGCAGGACAAGCTGCCGCCTGGCGCCGTTCTCACGGGCTCGCTGTACGAGGCGGGGCATGCGCGCCCGCACCCGGAGCTGTGCCCGCGGCTGGGCGCGAGCACGCGGCTCGTGATCCTGGTGTCGTCGGCGCCCTCTCACGCGGCCGCGCGCCGCGCCGTCCGCCTCACCTGGGGGCACGCGGCGCTGCGCGCGGACGTGGCCTTCGGGTTCATGCTCGGCGCGCCGCCGCCCGAGCTGCGCCCGGCGCTCGACCAGGAGGACGCGCTCTACGGGGACCTCATCGAGGGCCGCTCGGTGGACTCGTATTCGAACCTGACGCTCAAGACGATCTCGATGCTCGAGTGGCTCGACACGTACTGTCCGCGCGCGCCGCGGCTGCTCAAAACGGACGACGACATGTTCATCAACGTGCCGCGGCTGCTCGCGTTCGCGGCGGCGCGCGCGAACGCGACGCGCACCGTGTGGGGCAAGGTGGCGCGCCGCTCGCGGCCCGCGCGCGCGCCGCGCTCCAAGTACTACGTGCCGCCGGCGCAGTTCCCGGGCGCGATGTTCCCGGACTTCGCGACGGGCCCGGCGTACCTGCTCACGGCGGACGCGGCGCGGCGCCTGCTGCTCGCGGCGCCCAAGGAGCGCTACCTGCGGCTCGAGGACGTGTTCGTGACGGGCGTGCTCGCGGCACGCTCGGACGTGCGCCGCGTGCACCACGGCGAGTTCTACAACAAGAAGGTGACGCCGCACCCGTGCGCCGTGCAGCGCGGCCTGGCCATCCACATGGTGCGCTACCACGAGCAGTTCGACCTGTGGCGCAAGCTGCTGGACGGGAAGACCAAGTGCGCCACCTGAGCCGCCTCGCTGATCGTCGAGCCGACCGGCCGACCGATACAAACTTCGAATAGTGAAGTGTGCGTCTCGCGTTAATGAACTTAATTGGTGATGGATATTTGGAAGCTGAGAAACGTGAACGTGTATTATTTTTTGTAGAACGCGATAATTTTTATAATGTTTATTTTTATTACAGAAACTTTTGTTTCTATACCGCAAAGCTGCAAAATCAGATAATCGAATAAAGATGAATGTCACCCGTGCCGAGCTGACTTGTCAGCTGCACTCGCGTGGACACGCGTCTGCCGGGCCGGCGCGCCGCGACCGGCCTGTATCCGTACAATGTGTACATACCTACTCGAGTTTTACGATCAAAGTGATCAAAGTATTATAATTTTTTATTATATTTTTTACAAGTGGCGAGAGTGATTATGTATGTTTCTGCGATATAAACGTGATGCCATAGCGAATTGTTCCGTAGGTTAGTGGAGCCCCGGGCCGCGCCCCCGCTCCAAGAGTGCACCCACTCGCGCACCGATGTCTGAGCATATAGATCAATTAGGTTAAGTTTGCAAAATCAAGACCTTTGGACCTAGTATATTCGACGGATCTAATGTTATGTTGAGATTTTTATTTTTAAACAGGGTAACAGTAGGTGAGGGCTCAGACGTCGCCGCGCGGGGGCCGCGGCGCCGACGCGCCTCGGCGCCGCGGCCGGCTCGACGTTAGGATACGTATTATACAAGGTTAAGAATAGTTCAATGTTGTATTTTGTCCAAAATTTTATTCCATCTGTAAGTATAGTCCGACCGAGCTGTCGTGCCGGCCGCTCGACCGTAAGTGAGGAATTGATCCAATACTCGACGCCGTCGCGTCTTCTATATTTTCTGAATAGTTTACGACGCGAGAGGGCGCAGTTGTACATAGTAACACTCATATTATACGTATATTATGTCACCGCTGTTGTTTCACTCGTGTCCCGCGCGAGGAGGCTGGCCGGTCGGCGGGAAACATCCGTCAAATACCTAACTCATCTCGCACATTGCAGCAATCTTATTGGTGACTTTCCCTCTGACCGCTCAACTTTCTGGCGCGTCTCTGGTATAAAGATACCTTACCCTTTACCAAAGTAACTGTAAGGGTAGGCAGCTTGGATTGTGATCTAGGTTGCTACAGAATGGACAACACGTATTTGCTACTGTTGCAAACCTCGTAGTTCACCTGCTTGGCCTGGACAAGACGCACGACGCTGAGTGAGCGATTTTCGAAAATCCAAAATCTCATGACCAGGGATCGGAAATTCGGTACGATATATAAAGGGAAGAGAAGGGAAGGGAACTGAGGATCGTACCAGGTGGGAAGAAGTCTCTGCCTACCCTTCTGGGCAACAGGCGTGATTTAATGGGGTACGTTTCGTAATACATAATATAAAGTTCAAAATACCTACATAATGGTCATAATGTATACATTATGACCATTATTATATTTAAGGTTTCAGCGAAAGGTACTGGAGCTATTTTAGGTTAAATTTATAATATAATTACCAGAGGCCGGAATTTTCATGGCAAACGTCAATGGAGTTGGAACGTTCACTTTTATCGACTGTAGATAAGTTATATCTACAAATCGTATAACCTTAATAAACCTCAATTCAAATGTAGTCAAATTGTGTTCTAGACAGTCCAAGACCAACCCATTTAATTAACCAAAAAAATACTTTGAGAAAACAGAATTTGCAAATAAAATTTATTAACTTCGTATGAACCTATCGTTATAAGATAATTAACAGCATGAAATAAAGTATAAAATTTAAATAACAGGCAATATCTAATCATAATTTAAAACCTACTTAGCTTTAACTTATTGCACATAATAGAGTATAAATAGTTACATTATATTTAATTAAATTGTAAAAATAACTGAAAATAAGTAATATTAAATAATTATGCAACCTAAGGACTCTAAACTCTTGTGAACTTAGTTTCATCTGAAAAAACGTAAATATAAATATCGTAATCTAAGCTGTGCTAATTACGTTTTCCTCGTCTTCTTAGTACCTACTATAAAGGTAGGTGCAGCTTTACTATAAATAAAATGATTATTTAATATTTTGGTAGAGCTTATTTATTTAACTTTAAAAATTAACTATACTGGTCTAGCAGTGACCAGTCTAAGGACACGTGTGTCTTGTACCACGTTTAGGATGCGAGTCTCTAGAAAACAAACGAGATAAACAGTCGCTGTTCAATCGAATTACTAAAATCGAATTCAAAATATTAAAACTAACAGCGACGTTTATACAAAAAGTACAGTGCAACAAGGCTCCAAAAACCTTCTTGCACTACAGTACTTAGAAAAAGGACATCCCTTAAATTCTGATGTTAATATTATGAATTTTGCCAAAGAAATTGTTTTTTTTTATCAATTCAATTGATCCATTTCATTAAATTTGCATCGACTTTATCAAGAATTTTAATACCTTCTTAAATGAGCTAAAATTTACAACAGGTGTTATTTTACTCTAATTGTGACTGCTTCATCGACTGTTATCCTGTTTTATTGCCGTAGTATCGCGGTTTTTTTTTTAAATTGTACAATATATGTTAATAAACTTTCCTGAACAACGATTCGTCCGGATTTTTTTAGTAGAACAGGAAAAATAAATATATTTTTAAAAAAAAACGGTACTTATTATGGATTGTTAATTCTTTTCCATGGCATTTTGCAAGAAACTAGAAGTGTAATCAAATCTAGATAAAAACTATTATGTTCATTACCGCTTTAAACTCACGTGGATGTGTTTGACTCGCTATGTGAGTTTGAAAAACGCAATATTTTTTAATCTGCTTTAAATGAACCTTACACGTAGAGCAGTGTGTTGTTAAACTATTTTCGTTGTAAGTAAGAAAAGGATAGTTCTTTACCCATTTGTTAATTGTTATTGGTTTCGGATTATTAAAATAGACTAATGGCAGAAATGCTTGTTAACTGCCATGCGACTTACTTTAAATGGCCCTGCAACTTACCTATTAATGAAAGAGATTATTAATGGCCAACTCGCTAATCAAAGAGGTTAATGTTAACAATCACTAATATAGGAGACAAGCCTCTTTATATAATATAGATTACATTTATCGATAGCTGGTAAAGTCGATAAAATTGTACATTCCAACTGTATTGACGTTTGATTTTTGCCATGAATATGCCGCCCTCTGATAATTACTATACATAGATATGTGTCTGTGAGTGCGGTTTGGACGACGGCTCCCCAGATCATATTTTCTTTTCGTGCCCTAAGTTACCATGTTCACTTTACAACATAATTAATCCCTTCGTAATTTCCTCGTCCTGTCTTCTTCTTCTTCTTAATGTGCCTCTCCGACTAGCGAAGGTTGGCAGTCAGCTCTGAAAACTTTTCTCTGTCTCTCGCGAGGCGAAACAGATGGGCAGCACTCGTGACACCAGTCCACTCCCGGAGATTCCTCAGCCATGACTTCTTCCGGCGGCCTACATGTCTTTTGCCAGCGACCTTTCCCATCATTATCAGCTGTAAGAGGTTGTATCTATCATGCCGTAGTACATGGCCAAGATATGCAATCTTTCTTGGATATAGATATTCAATCTCGTCCTGTAAATATGAAAAACTTTTTACCTCTTGTAAATAGTCCTCTCATTAATCATTTAGTTAGTTTCATTCGTAAAATAGAATTAAATTGTAAACATGTAAATATTCGTTTTGTTTGTTAGTTTATGAAACCGAAACATTCTTTATATTTTATTCACCTTATAATTTTTTTATTGTCCGTTACAACGTGTGCCTTCCGTAAACCTGACATCATAGTGGCAACACAAATGACATAGATATGCCACAAAACAAAGATCTATCTATCTAGACATGTTAAGTTTTATTTATAATGATATCAAAAAATTAAGTCTTGTATCAAAACATTTCATTCGTTATTATGAAATTCGGGATTTTGATCAATTCTGAATTATGACTCTTCGGAATTTTGTAGTGTACCTCCCCATTTTGAACTTTATGTATACTATGATACGATCCCGATTTAAGTAATGTATGAAAATTTGTAGGGATAAGTAAAGTTCGCATTTGTCATTCTTTATTTTTTACATCTTCATTGTATGGTTTTTGTTTTTATTTTGTACAATAAAGTGTTTACATACAAACATACATATTTACCTAAAGTTGGCAATATCCCGGAAAAAATTAGGCGAATATGGCGCCGGCTTCTTAAAAATATTATTTTATTGTAAGTTTCGGGCTTCCGGGATTCTACAAAACTTTTATATTAATTATTTTACATGTAGGATAAAAAGTTCCGTCAATTTTCTCCTCAAACTTCGTTAGCTTAGGTTAGATTAGATGAACTACCGGTAAATTGAATAACATTTGGTAAATGTAGACATAGAAAAAGCTTCAGATAGTTAATGTAGATACTTACGTATGGATACTGGCGTAATTTATTCATTCAGGAATCCCGGGAATTTTATTAATAAATTATTATTGAGTCCGCCTTCGTACAACTGAAGAACGCCGCGCCGCCGCCAAAGATTAGGTAAATATTGTACCGAAATATCCGGTCCCTGCTCATGACCGATCCCGACGACCGCTCCTGGCAACTCCGTACATTTCGAGTCGGTACAAAACAAAAACGTTAGCAGCATTTGCATCTTCGAGAGTTACATATCTCCCGTCTCGCGTAGAAATAAAGCAAAATAGGTTGCCGAAAAGGCACAAGTTTTCAAACAGGGAGATGCAGAAACCTGAAAAGAATGCCGGCTTCTCCCTCTCGATCTAAGATGCGATACACTAGTGAGTGGCTGCTTGTTTACTTAGTGAACCTGTTCGCACCCTGACCGCCTGCGGCCAGTGGTCTGGGTGTCTGGGGACCGCGGAGCAGCGCCAAGCCAGCACATTCCTCGCTCGCGACCTCTGTGCACGCAGCCGTTGCGAGAAGTCCACGGCGAAGGGACTCCCAGCGACCTGCGAGACCGATCCAGTCGTGCTGGCCGTGCAATCACGGACTCTTCACAAACCGCGAGTAAAATGCGGCGCCTGCGTCTTGGGCGTAAATTGCACAGATGCGACGTAAGGCGAGGATACGGCGCAGGCGCTACTTTTTGTATGAGGAAGTTTTCAAGCGGCGCCGTCCGCCGCAGAAAATGTCGCGCCTTTTTTTTATATCATAGAGAAGGCAAACGAGCACACAGGCCACCTGATGGTAAGTGGAAACTGTGACCCAGACTCGCATCCACAAGACTGCAATCCTAAGACTGCAAATGCGTTGCCAATCCTGAGGACTAAGATAGAATGCCACTATGCTAGTCATTACACCGGCTGTCTTATCCCCAAACCGGAACACAACAATGCGAACACTGCTGTTTGGCGGTAGGTTAATGGATAAGATGGAGGTAGCGATCCGGACGGACCCTGCACGAGGTCCTACTCGCAAAATAACAGTATTTTTAACCAAAAGCCGACTTCAGTTGGACTGCGAATGCGTTTTTGAAGGCGGTTTTGGTCTTTTTAAACATTTTCTGTAATACCTTTCTCCGCCGCGTGGGCTGGGCCGCCTGCGTCTGCGCCTGCGCCAGCGCCTGGCGCGCGCGCTGCCGGCGAGGAGCGGGCCGCGGGGGGTGCAGCGGGGCGAGGCCATCACCGATGCTGCGCTCATTGTCCAGTGTGTAAGTGCGGCGCTGGCAGACACTGCAATGCAATTCAGATTCAAAATCAACACTGCTACTCGTATGCAGTCAATCATTCAAGACTCTTGGCCAAAAGTCACATTAGTTCACTTTTGTTCACTTCAACATAATACATAAATTAAACAGGGTCACTATTCTAGGTAGGCATGTACTATGTAAATCAATATTGCTTTTGACATAAGTACATAAATACCTATTATCGTATGGTTTTTAACTTAGGTACCTGAAAGTAATGATAAAAGATAAAAGATAAGATAAAAGAAATTTATTCAGTAAGTAGGCCGCTCGGGCACTTTTACACGTCAAGATACTACCAGCGCTTCCCAAGAGGAGACCACTGCTGAGAAGAAACGCCGCAAGAAACTCAGCAGTCAGTCATTTTTTAAACATATTTCATATTTTATATTACAATGGTACAACTTATTCTAGCATTATATAAATAAAGCTACAAGTATTAAATTAAATATAATATCAAATAACAGTGGGTCACCAGTGGCTGACGAGTTACAAAAGGCCCGGGCAAGAGATGTCGGACCATGCCCGTGTAAGGTTCCGACGCCGTTAGGGAGCATATTACGCAATGGTGATAGTTTGCCTTTTAAATTCGTTTTAAGTATGTGCTTTAATATTATTTTATCTTACATGAGAAAGTTTGGATATATGTTACTCCATCACTCTTCAACCACTGCACGTATAGGTCGGGTCCTGGAATAGGATACAGGGTAGGTTTTATCCCGAAAACATCACATTCCTACGGAAAATCAAATTAATCGTTAAAAGCTGTGTATTTGCTCACAAGGTGGCGCCACTTTGTATGGATGAGTAACAAAATTAAAAACATGAAATCTCACCTAGCCACGTGTGTTTCCCTTTGTCATCTTGTAATCCTTTCTGTTTGTATCCTTGATGTCTAGGTACGTACACAAAAGTTACTAAAGAAACACACTTAGTTCTCCTTATACGAACTAGGGAGATGGCGCTAGCTCTTATTTAAAACTCGGCATCGAATTAGTGTTACCATTGGTGCGGTCGAAGGGAAGGCTGGGCGGGGGGGGGGGCACTCGCTGGGCGGCGAAGAGCCTTCCCGATTTCATTCTCGGTTCGGTCGGGACAAACTTACTCGTACTATTCATCCGGGTAAAGTCAAATTCTGAAGTCCACGCAGACGAAGTCGCGGACAGAAGCTAGTTTAAGGTATTTCCCAAATTAGCGTAATGGAGTAAAGTAAGTATATTGGCTTTGGCCTCAAGTACTTTCAAGTAAATAAAAGCTATCGAAACATTGACAACGCGATAACTCTTCAGAAGCAATACCTGTGGTTTTATCGAGGTTAATAGATCCCTAAAAATAAGTTTCTGTCGAATAAACACTTGTTTGCGACAACCTTTTGTTTCCGACTGTACTTTTTTGTGCAAAGTCATCATCTAGTAGTACGTTAAGTATAGCGGAGATCCTGTCGCCACCTTCCGACTCTATCATCAGATCCAATCTAAAAAGTAATATTGCATTGTCATCGGGTTTACGTATGTGGTCCTTTCAGCCCACTCGATTAACGGGAACTGGTTGAAAATTAACTTGCAAACTTGTTACTTACTTATCTATTCGTAGAATAAGTATTTACTTAACTTACATACAAACAGTAGAATTTTTACCTACATTAATCGACATTAAAAAATATAGGTCGCGCTCACGCCGATTTGTTAAACTTTTTCGGAATATAATACTACAGCGGTGAGGATATTCTCATTCCGTACAAACATAAGGAAATCTTGGAAATGACTTCCTCATGCCTTGAGAATGAGCTCACCTATCGTCGTTGTCCGGCCGAGGCCCGGCGCACGGAGTCCCCTTCCCGGGCCGGGCGGGCTCCGCGGCGCCGCGGGCGGCGGCGGACCGCCGGGGCGCGACCACGGGCCGGAGGGCTGCCGAGTCAGTATTATACAACGGTTAGGCAATTAATATTCCAGTGCTTCAACCCTCGTAAGGCTGTGCAATAAACTGAATGCCACTCCTTCTACTGTACGCGGGACGCCAGCGTGGAGTCGAGAATGCGCAGCGGAGTTATAAGTAGTACCTACGAACATTTTGAATTTAATGTGGTTACCATTAGAGTACAGGATGTAGTGCATAATTGTTTTCCTTCGTATTTTCACGGAAATGTACGAACGTGTCTTGATATTTCAGTCGGTCACAGTACAAAAAGTACTGAGGTTGACTGAAGTAGCATGACACGTTCGTACATTTTCGTGAAAATACGAAGGAAAACAAGTATGCACTACATCTGTATAATGCTTCCCCTATCGCGGCAGTGAGCCACTTTGAAAATCGACCGCACAGCGTCTATGCGGGAAAATCTCGTGTTCGAGACATATTTTCTTTTTATTTTTTATCATGGTCGTGGCGAAAAAATATAGAATCAAATAGTCGCCGTGCGAATCTGTCCTAAGCCTGGTTTCACACGGCATTATACTTCACGTCTTTTCAGTACTAATCATATCGAAATATAACCGAATACGGCAAGATTTGTATGGAAAAAACTGGTTAAGGTTTCGATTATCCGACCGATCGCTTCTCATGAGTCACACAATGGTTAAATGATCCGCCTCTAGAACTGAACACAAATGGCAATTAACCGACATCCGCTTCGTAATCCAACACCTGAACCTCCATCAACTTGAAGAACCCTGACACAATGCCCAACATGGCCAACAAGCCATTTTCGTACAATGTGTCGCTTGGCATAACATACTTTGGCCAATATAAAATATTATCATGGCATGTAGTTCCTATCCTTATTCGGTAGGATTCAATTAGGTGTGTGGACGGGGCGCTTCGCAACTCTAACCTAGCAACTTGTTTCTGATGGTCTCAGGTCTGACCTTTCCTTAAATTTGTAAAGTAAGGGGTAAATTTGTATGCAAAGTATTGTTTGACCCGAGACAACCTTTTTTGGCAAGATAATTAGATTTAGTAAAATGGTTATGTTTGCTAAACGACAATTTTCCAAAAAGATACTTGTTATGTAATATTTTGCTAAATGATAATTTGTCCAAATGAAAAGTTGGAAAATAAAAATCTGCTAAATATTGGTTTACCAAAAGTACTGCGATAGTAAACTGTATTAGTTGGATAATAATATTAATAATAATAATAATAATAATTAACAAGGCGAAATATAGTTCGCGGAAACGGCAGCCCATGCATCGCACCGTCGCCGGCCTGCGCGCCCGGACACCGCGGACACACGCGGACGTCCACTCAGAGAAGAGCCATAGCGCTCGAACAGATCCGTTTTAAAGGATAAGTTCACATTTGTACATACCTTTTGTGTTTCAGTTTATTTTCTTACTTTGTTATTATCTGTTTGTGCACTAAGGAGTTTACATATAGGTAGTATACGTACATACTTATAGTCAACAGCAAAACAAACTGATGAAATAGGGTTTCAAAATAGTATATACAATAAATTAAGTCAAATGTCTCTGATTATTGTAGTTTAAGATAAGTAAATGCACTCGTAATGTGTCTTCAGTAAGTGACACGCCATTCAAACAGTTCAAGTAATTACTGACAATGAGTGTTTCAAATTAAACTGCTTCTCTAAAATAGCAATATTCAGGGTACTACGAGTACTTGCTACAAAACTATCATAATATGTAAGTGATTATTCGAATTTATGGGACTTTATGACCTCTCAAACCCACCTCGGAATACAACTCGTTCGGTTAACGTCGGTTGTATTCGTTAGACAAACACGCGAAACAACTATAACACCTCTCTTTTCCATCAAGGGTTGCAATAAGTTCCTATTACGTCGATTTGTTTTTATTGCAACATTATAATAATCATTATTGACTGTCGTGATTAACCTAGTTTTCGTTTGGAGATTTTGAAATTTTCACTTTTTATTGTTTGAAACTTGACACTTGACGTAAAATTTTCATTTCATCATTCTTTAGTGAGATTCCCGGAGAGAGACAGTTATGACATCGTTTATGATCATTGTCTTTTGATTATTTACCTGTAACATCTGGGGCGTCATGCTAGAACATGTTTTGAAATGTTGATTTTGATCACTTAGTTTTGAGGTTGACTGTACATATCTTAATTAAAACCGGTCAAGTGCGAGTCAAACTCGCGCACCGAGGGTATTTATGATATTTAAGTTAATCTGGTTGGAAAACTATTTTTGTTATGAACTCGCGTAAAATATAAATACAATACAAATACAAAATACACGAGGTAATGCTACAAGGGATGGAGTCACCGTTGAGGCAAAATGTAAGTTTCCGCTTTAAATTCTAAGTTTACGCTGGTATGACTGGGAAAGTTTAACTCTTTGCGTTCTGTCAGAGAGGTAACTCTCAAATAGAGAGAGCGGTGTTTCCCTGACCCCATTTTTTTTTTCCAGTTTACGTATAAGGATAGGGAGAGAGACGGTGTCAAAGGCTTTTTTAAGGTCTAGAAAGACAACTAAGCACTTGTTGTTGCCGTCGAGATTTCTACTACTACGTCTACGACAAGTGCAGTAAAAGCTGTAATTGCTTCTTCCGTAGAAATTCCGTGCCTAAATCCAAATTTTGAACTAGATAAGAATTTGAATTTATTTAAATAGCTTAGCAGTCTGGTGTTGAGTAGTTATTCAATTTTTTGGAAGATGAGATTGGCCTATAGTTACTGTCGTCGTCTCTCTCCCCACTGTTGCTTGCTTTAATACATTTGCGAGATGTGTACTTAATGATAGGACAATATTTTTCGTTATATATTTTAGAAAGCTAGTGGGAACACTGCCCCGGCCAGGAGCACTACTAGACTTGAGATTTAATATTATGTTTTTTACTTTCTGTTCACTAACACGTGATAATAATAAAGAGTAGGTATTTTTAAGTTACGAATTTTTATCGATAAACTTAAAGGATTAGGGGGTCATTTTTTATTAATTTATGGCAATAAGTAAATAAAAGGATATCACGGCAAATTTAAAAAAGAAACATAGGTTTTAAATGTGCAGGTTGAGCCGTTTCATATGAGATCCCGTTCGCTATGATTCAATCACTTTCATTTTTCTACTTCTCATTCTAGACTTACCGTTAGGTACTAAGAACAAATGCGGGCAAGCTATTAGCTAGTCATAGGTACAACTGAGCAAAACTTCTAGTTGATAGCTTGATGTCGGCGATTAGTTCCAAGTTCTTAATTTTCCATGTGTGAAATTTTGCAAATTATTATAGGGACGAATTCTTCTTAGTGAAAAGTCTTAATTTTATGGGGGGTAGCTCAAGGGGTCCTTTTGTGAACCAGATAGAGGGTTTTTTTTTTTTTTTTTTCAGAATATGTGTATCACGACAGATTTACTAGCAAATGAATAAAATAAAGAAAGTTAAAACGGTACAAACCCTGAAAAAACCTCAAACGCTAAAAAGTTGTTGAGCGTGAGTTAGGCTCACTCTGTTTCTATTCGAAATGGAAATTGAATAAGCCTCCCGACTGCGCCACGCTACGGAACCCTCGGTGCGCGAATCCAACTCGCTCGTGAATCGTTTTTTTTTTTTTTTTACTATTTTGGTACGGAGCCCTAGAAACCATGCGGTGGCAATTGAACGAAAATAACAACCATCAAGCATAAACTACGATTCTGTTAACTTATATTTTTGATCATGTGCAGGAATCGGTCCCACTCCCGCCCCACTTACTACCCAGTCAGTAACAATGAAAATGAATTGAGAGGGGCGGCCGAGCGGCGCTACATACTCGTCAAATAATACTCGTGCCGGTGGGATTTAAAAACACGAACATTACGAATAGGTACTTATGTTGTATTTAATGCAACTAATTACTGTAACACGATTTCTGTTTTCGGAGAGAACCAACTTACCTTCAAGACTGAGGGTGGAGAGGATGCGATACTCGGCGACCAGCTCACGCCATATGTTCCCTCGTCCTCGGGAACTCCACGGGCACTCCCGTCCCGAGCAGGGCTCGAGCCTCGTCCTTCAGACCTTGACGTTCGTGTTCCTCCTCCAAACGAACCGCAAAGTGGTGGCAAAGTAGGCCCCCCCGGCTCCAGCGCTCGTCTAGGCTCAGAGTGGTCACAATCAACATGAACAAAACACAACCTTTTTCAAGACAGTTTTTTTATCGCACTAATTATAGCATGATTTGTTCAATTGTAACCGGCCCGCCGCTCGCAGCCACCGCTGATTATAAAAGTATGCGCGGGCGCGGAGCGACGCCCGCCGCCGCCGTCTAGCTCCCGCGCACCCGCGCTGCCCGCGCGCTTCTCGCAACCAACGTAATGACGTCATCCAAGGTGGCGGCCACTCGATCTCTGAAATACTGATGTGGTGCAGAGGTTAATAAGTACTATCTTGACCTCTGTCCTACATATCACCGTACAACGTTGCCCCCAAACTTACTGGAGAAGATTGGATTGTATTTTATTACTATTTTGATTTGGCGAAATCACTTCATTGTGGGAACGCCATATTCCCGCGGTAGTAGCTGTTGAACTCGCCGCGGGGCAAAGAACAGACAAGTGCAATGAACAAAGCTGTTGTTAATTACAATCATGGGAATGAAAAAGGAAAACCGAATCTACTCCATGTTAGTAATGACTATATAAGTAACTTTTTTTTTTTTTTTTTTAAGGGTCAAGCAGGCTAATTGAACTAGAAGTGCCCCCAAAGGCGGATTTGGTCATTCTTTCAGGTGGTGTACTCATGTACTGGCAAGTCTTAAGAACGCTCTATGCTTTTAATATCAGTCCTCGATCTTCTTTTGTATTCGTGTTATTCAGGATAATGTAAGATCACCAGCGTATCATTGAAAGTAGCATCATATTTCGTAAACTGTTCAAGTTAGATTAACCAAACAAAATAATATTTGACGTATATTTCGACTACTATGTTTATAAATCGTAATGTGACATGGTTTAACTTATTTAAGTAGTATTAATTTTGACAAATGAGTAGGTATTGTAATTAAGATATTGACATCCTGTAAATAATTCATGAAATTATTAATTTATTTTATAGATTAAATTTAAAATTGTATGTGTAGAACTCTGTAATTACTTACCAACTGATGTACCATTTTTTTTTTTTTTTTTTTCCATAAATAAATCTCTTTTACTTACTAAAGTGACAAAGAAGGACTCGTGATATCTGTCATAAAAAACCGGTTAATTTCGTTCAACAGGAACAAAATCTGGTATAAAACGGTTTTACCATAAACCGTTTTTAAATACCGGTAACTGAAACCAAGAACGCTGTTCATTTTGATTGGGGGGGTAGTACCGAAACCGGTTCGAAAAAATAATAGTACCGATGCCGATCCTTGAAACTGGATATATTTGCATGAAGTCAGTATTTTGTAATTACTAATTTTATGGTGAATAGAAACGTAATGGACAGTTTTATTACTTACTGACAGGATAAACAAACAATAACTCTAAATCGCACATGTGATCTGCCTTTGGACTTTTGCTTGACACCATTTTCTGCAAATCACCGTAATTACAATCATAATTATTATTTAATTACAGTTTTCATGAAACAAAAGTAATCTAATATGTGTGAAGATCCAGAATCCTTATTGTAAACACACACTGTAGTGGGTTGTGATACATGATAAATTGTTTCTGGAGGAACAAACGACTTTGAAAGATATCAAGCGTCATTTAGCGAAGAGTGACAGTGCAGTGTTCATTAGTTGAATGGACGGCAGATGGCGTAGGTAAGCAATATTTATGTTGCTTGTTTTTCATTAGTTTAGCTTTCGGACGGCAGATGGCGTAGGTAAGCAATGTTTATGTTGCTTGTAATTCATTAGTTTAGCTACCGGACGGCAGATGGCGTAGGTAAGCAATGTTTATGTTGCTTGTTATTCATTAGTTTAGCTACCGGACGGCAGATGGCGTAGGTAAGCAATATTTATGTTGCTTGTTATTCATTAGTTTAGCTACCGGACGCCAGATGGCGTAGGTAAGCAATGTATAGGTTGCTTGTTATTCATTAGTTTAGCTACTGGACGCCAGATGACGTAGGTAAGCAATGTTTAGTTTGTTACATACAGGGCGTCCCACGGGTATACTACATGGAATATCGTCTCGTAGATTGATTGATTGATTGTAAAACATTGTATACACTTTACAATAATAATTAGAATAATTAAGAACTCATGTAACCTATCTAATGTTGGAAAGTATCTTTGAATATTACGTTATAAATTTATAATTATTCATCATTATATAAATCATAACTGAAGTGGCAGTGGCGGGGCACATTGCTCGCAGGACTGATGGCCGATGGGGTCAGAAGGTTCTGGAGTGGCGTCCGCGGACCGGAAGATGAGCTGTAGGTAGGCCTCCAACAAGATGGAGTAATGACCTCGTCAGGATCGCGGAACCGCGGTGGATGCGAAAAGCACAAGACCGGTCTGAGTGGAAAGCCTTGGGGGAGGCCTATGTCCAGCAGTGGATGTCTTTCGGCTGATATGATGATGATGATGATGATATAAATCATTTAAAATAGGTACTTACCATACAAAAAGCAACGAATAGTATTGGTAAATTAAATGTAACAATTATATTTAATTCAAAAGTTACTTTATCTTACAAACATCGAATCGCCTTAACAAAATATAAGTAGCACGATCACCTTGGTCAGACACGTTTTTCAAACCATATTACATGACTCTCTGCCTTATGAGATAATGACATTTGACTTTTGCAAGAAAAGGACAGTGATTACTGTCGGTTTATAAATAACCTTCTTATTCCAGATAACTCTCTTATTGCTTCCTTTCCAGAAGATGCGTTTGGTAAAGTTCTTAAAAACTATTCAACTTTTCCTTTGATCTGTAACGAAATTTACTGGGAGCTTAGAAGCTTCGGCGGTTGCTTTGGTAAGGGTTTAGATCTAACTTTCTGCGTCTTAAAGTCCTAATAGATATAAAGTTAAACCTATATTCAACTAGCTTTTGCCCTTTCCACATCAAAATATTGTAGGATAAAAGTAGGCACTGTAAGTATCCGAGAACAATGACACACCATTTGAAATAGTCCCTAACTAAGCTCTAGGCTGGTACTATGGCTACTAGACAATGTTATACATACATATATTTATATATATATACATATATATATATATATATATATATATATATATATATATATATATATATATATATATATATATAGACAATTATATACTTAACTTTAATACATGGTTTTTGCGGGTGGTGCAGGGTCCGTCCGGATCGCTACCACTATCTTATCCATTAAACTACCGCTAAACAGCAGTGTTCTCATTGTTGTGTTCCAGTTTAACGACTAGCATAGAGGCATTTCATCTTCGTAGTCAGGGTTGGCACCTCATTTGCAGTCTAAGGTCCGTATCATTTTATTAATACGGGCCTTAGGCTTGCAGTCTTGTGAATGCGAATGTCTATGGGTGACAGGTTCCACTTACCATCAGGCGTCCTGTGTGTTCATTTGCCTTCTCTATCCAATAAATTTGGGGCTCATCACACAAATACCTGTCCTTACCGGCATTTGAACCCAGGACCGCTAGCTTCATAGGCAAGGTTACTACCATTCCATACGACTATGGCTCCGCCACTCACCGCTAGATGGTGCTAATAATCGTCCGTTGCTGTCCTGCCTCAACTGGCGAATAAGCTCAATACGTTCATTCACATAGATGGCGTGACCTGTCGATTAGATCGCGCAAGCGTTTGTTCCCCGAAATTATCATAAGAGTCATGCTAAACCTTTACTGACCTCCGGTTAGGTTAGGTTAGGTTAGGTTAGGTTAGGTTAGGTTAGGTTAGGTTAGGTTAGGTTAGGTTAGGTTAGGTTAGGTTAGGTTAGGTTAGGTTAGGTTAGGTTAGGTTAGGTTAGGTTAGGTTAGGTTAGGTTAGGTTAGGTTAGGTTAGGTTAGGTTAGGTTAGGTTAGGTTAGGTTAGGTTAGGTTAGGTTGGGGTGCAGGCCGGATTCCTCCACGTTGGCTTGGGTGTTGCAGTCTCTCTTGATCTCGATCCGGAGAGAACGCAGCATCTGGGCTGGTGCACCCTGGGCATTGGCTGAGACTTTTCCCCCTGGGGAATTCTTTCGGTCCATGGCTAATATCCGGCACGGGGGGGGGGGGGGGAGGTGACAGGGGTTTCTTGAAGGGTTGCGGTTGTGTACCGGCACTTCTGCCCCGGAAAGTTTCCTTCTGTCACCTGGGGGGGGATGGTGACGAGCAGCTTTTCTTCGGAAAAGTGGCCTCGTCACCATAGGGAGGCGGCGACAGAGGTCGTTGGAAGGGGCGGTTGCTTTGGACCGTTTCCGCCCTGGACAGCTTCCTTCTGTGGCCCATTGACGGTTGGTGACTGGGGTAGCTTGAAGGGTCAGTTGCGTGTGCCTTCGAGGCCGTTTCTGTTCCTGGAAAGCTTAACCAGTTACCTGGAGGGGGCCGTGACAGAGGTGGTTGAAAGGGGCGGTTGCGTGTGCCTTTGAGGCCGTTTCCAAACCGGACAGCTGCTTTCTGTCACTTTGGTGGTTGGTGACTGGGCTTACCGAAAGACTGGGGCATGTTAACTCCGCTCTGCAACGGAGCACGAAGGTTCCGCTCTGCACCGGAGCATGACCCTGCTCAAGACGTACTCCCATGTCACCCGAGGGTCCTTCTACGTGTCTTTCGGAATCCCGGGGGGCACTGTAGTTATTGGTGGGACAGCTGTGGTGGGGTGTGTTTGAAGGGTATGGGGACCGACCCTAGAGGTTGGGTATCCGGAAAGCACCATCCACCACAGGCAGACCGTGTAGGGCCAGTGGGTTGGGGGCCCACATTGCACGGCTTTACCGGTCTGGGGAGATGGTCGTGGGCTGCTGACCGCAGCCGTCTCCTCCTTTGGCGGAGAAGGTGGGGCTCTTCGGAGCAGGCCAGGAGGCGTGTCAGTGGGCAAAGCTTAATTGCGGTTCCGCGGCGCCTCGCGACTGGCCAGGGGGGTAAACGCCGGAGTGGTTTTAGACGGTAGTTCTTTTGAGAGTCCGTCATACCTCCCATTGCACAGCCTTCCCCGGGCAGGGAGGATGCGTAAATGCATTTCCACTCCGTCATCAAAAAAAAAAAAAAAAAAAAAAGGTTAGGTTAGGTTAGGTTAGGTTAGGTTAGGTTAGGTTAGGTTAGGTTGGGGTGCGGGCCGGATTCCTCCACGTTGGCTTGGTTGTTGCGATCTCTCTTGATCTCGATCCGGAGAGAACGCAGCATCTGGGCTGGTGCACCCTGGGCATCGGTTGAGACTTTTCCCCTCTGGGGAATTCTCTCAGCCCATGGCAAATATCCGGCAGGGGAGTGGGGGGGAGGTGACAAGTGACTTTCCGTTAGAAAAGTCGCTTTGTCACCGACACACTGGGGGGGAAATGGGTAGGTTAAGTTAGGCTAGGCTAGGGGGTGGGCACCGAGCCAGTGGCGGTATATCCACTTTTGGGCCAGCGCGGGCCTGGGGAATTAAATACTCCCCGAAAGTGCGCAATATTGGTGGAAGGTTGCTCCCGACTACTCTCCTTGGAGAGTAGTTAGTGGAGTGCAACTGCAGAATGAGGATGGGTGGCCTTTGGTGCAGGGCCTAAAACGCACGCAATGATGATGGATAGTGGCTTAAAAAAAAAACTACCCCAGGAGGGTACCCTTACGGGAGAACCCCTCCCCGTGTCTGCGGACACGGGCTGCCCCTCGTATTCTGGGGGGGGCAAAGGCCATGTCGTAGGTCAGCGCAATGGCGCTGACCTCCGTAAACACGACCCATGCGAGCTACTTAAGGACACCGATGACGATTCACATAATGACGACCTGGGCGAGAACAAGGTACCACGGCCTTTTGTGCAGGGCCTTAAACGCACAATGAAGACGGATGGAATGAGTGGCTCAAAAAAAAGACTACCCCAGGAGGGTACCCTAACGGGAGAACCCCTCCCCGTGTCTGCGGACACGGGCTGCCCCTCGTATTCTGGGGGGGGCAAAGGCCATGTCGTAGGTCAGCGCAATGGCGCTGACCTCCGTGAACACGACCCATGCGAGCTACTTAAGGACACCGATGACGATTCATATAATGACGACCTGGGCGAGAACAAGGTACCACGGCCTTTTGTGCAGGGCCTTAAACGCACAATGAAGACGGATGGAATGAGTGGCTCAAAAAATAGACTACCCCAGGAGGGTACCCTAACGGGAGAACCCCTCCCCGTGTCTGCGGACACGGGCTGCCCCTCGTATTCTGGGGGGGGCAAAAGCCACTTCGTAGGCCAGCGCAACGGCGCTGACCTTCGTAAACACGACCAGGGCACACCACAACAGGACACCGAGATGGACAAAGCAATGGAGGCGGCGAGGCTGAATGAGGCGGAGCTGGTGGAGGTGATCAGTTCGGAGGCAGGTGATGTCTCCGACTCATCTCTTCCGCTAGTTGTCCAGTATGTCCAGACCAGCACCCCCAATACCAGCAAGGTCACTGATGAGGACGGGCTGAAAAATGATGCCCCGAATACTCAAAGTAGACCTTCTGGTACAAGGTCTACAAAAAGGCCACACGCCGGGGAGGACGAGGTGTTACCGAAGCCGAAAGTGAACACCGCTAGGAGAGGGAAGCGCTCCGGTACGAGGGGAGCGTGCTCGGGGGTGGTGCTTCGGTACCATGATCTGGGTGGGTCTGAGGCGGAGGCGGACGCGGCTGCCAAGTACCGTGCAACTGGTGATTCGCCGCCGCCTCAGACTCGAAGGAAGAAGCTCCTCAAAAAGCCCAAGGGGGCTTACTCTGGGCTGGCCGCAGCCAGGTTGAGGGCGAAGCTTTACCAGCTGGAGCCCCAATTTGAGGAGGTATGTGATGCCGATCCTGCGGCCAGTTACACGAGGGACCTTCCCGAACTCCGCCCCAGGGGGGGAAAGGGGGGGAAAAAGGGAAAAGCGGAGGGGGACCGGCGATCTCGCTCCGGCTCACGCTCTCGCTCGGGGTCGCGCTCCCCTGAGCTGATGGATGGACTAGAGGGTCAGCAGAAGGCTGACCCGATAGATGCCACCCGCATGGCGGCGAGGGACATCCTGGAGGCGACCAGGATATCCGGCAACATCAAGGGGGAGGTCCAAGGCCGGATGAACCGGGCCTGCCGCGCCATCTTGGGGCTGATGGACGAGGTAGAGGCCTCCAGAACCGAGAGCGAGGAGATCCGCATCCTTAAGGCGGACAACAAAAGGATGCGGGAGCAACTCGCTCTGAACTCGGCGGAGCTGAAGGCGCTCCGCATCGCCTTCAGCGAGCGGCAGATCCCGGCCGCCCCCCCTGTCGCTGCTGCCCTGCAGTTCGGGACCGCCGAGCTGACCGAGGCGATTGAAAGCATGAAGAGGGACCTGTTTCTTAGCCTGGGCAAGATGATAAGCGACAGGATGGAGGAGGTCAACAGGCGCCTCCCGGCGGAGCCCATCCTTCGCCCCCCGCTGGCACACGACAAGCGGGCTGCCAAGCCTGCCGTGTCGGCCCCCCCTCAGCGACAGGGGGCAGGTATTGCCCCGCCACCCCCGGCCCCGGTGGACCTCGAGCCGAAAGCCAGAGCCAGGCTAGGTGATGGGCGGGCCAACAAGAAGGCGGTGGCCCCAGCTCCCACTCCGGCCATCAAAAAAGCCGCCAAGGCCGCCAAGGCTGCCCCGGCCACGGAAGAGGGACCCGGCTCCTCGAGCCATATGCCACCTGCGCCCACACAAATGTCGTGGTCGCAGGTGGTTCGGAAGAAGGGTAAGGGCGCGGCCAAGCCCCCCCCTCCACCCCCTAAAGGGACCGGTAAGGCGGCGCACCGGCCGAGACCCGCCAAGTTGTCGGTCCCCAAGACGGCGGCGGTGGTGATCTCCCTAAAGAAGGGAGCCACCACCACCCTGCAGGCCACCATGGCTAAGGCCATTAATGGCCTTAGCCTGAGCGAGGTGGGCCTGCAGCACGTGCGGGTCAGGACCTCGATGACGGGCTCCCGGGTCATCGAGGTCCCCGGGGAGAAGGGCCACGAGGTGGCGGATACCCTTGCAGCCAAGCTGCAAGGGTTGGTGGGGGACGTGGCGGACGTCAGCCGCCCCGTCAAGATGGCCGGCGTCCAGATTTCCGGTCTGGATGAGTCGGCCACCAAGGAGACGGTGGCGCAGGCTGTTGCCGCGGCTGGGGCTTGCCAGCCTGAGCAGGTCAAGGTGGGGGCCGTCCGCGCCCTTTACGATGGCACTGGATCGGTCTTGATCCAGTGCCCCGTGCAGGCTGCGGTGACCCTTACCAAAGCCGGGAGGATCCTGGTGGGTTGGGCCTCCGCCAGGGTCACGGCGGTGGGGCCGACACCAATGCGGTGCTTCCGCTGCTATGGTGTCGGCCATTCGCGGGAGCTGTGCCCCTCCAAAGTTGACCGGAGCAATTTCTGCTTCCGGTGCAGCAAAGAGGGGCACAAAATGGCGGAGTGCTGGGAGAAGGCTTGGTGCGCCGTATGCCACCAGGCCAAACTCCCGGCAAACCACATGCTGGGGGGGAGGAAATGTTTCCCCCCCGCAACAAAAGGTCGACACCTGAGGCCGCAGCGTCCCCGCCCCCCCGTTGCTAATGAAAGTGGCCCCGCAGCGACCGCCGCCGGCCAGGCCCCCGAGGAGACCTGCATGGAGCTCTAAATGCCAGCACACCATTTAGAGCTCCTGCAGGCCAACGTCAACCACTGCGCCAGAGCACAAGACCTGCTCATGCAGGCAATGGCGGAGTGGTCGATTGACGTTGCGGTGGTCGCGGAACCCTACTTCGTCCCTCCCCTACCCAATTGGGTAGGGTCGACGGACGAGTGGGTTGCCGTGGCGGTGCCGGCGATCGGCGGCGGACCCCCTCTCGAGAGGATCGAGGGCGGCCCGGGGTATGTGGCGGCCGGATGGGGGAGCGACACCGTACTTGTTGCGGTGTACTTCTCCCCCAATAGGCCGCTGGCCGCCTTTGAGGCTTTCCTGGGGGTCCTGAGGGGGGTCGTGGAGAGGGCGGCCCCGCGCCATGTCATGGTCCTGGGGGACCTCAACGCCAAGAGTGCGGCGTGGGGATCCCCCATAACGGACGTGCGCGGGGAGGTGCTGACGGATTGGGTGGCGGCGGCGGGCCTGGTGGTCCTGAACCAGGGCAGCGCCAACACTTGCGTGCGGCGGCAGGGGGGGTCCATCGTGGACATCACGTTCGCGACCCCTGCCATTGCCGCGCGCCTCGCAGACTGGCGCGTCCTGGAGGACGTGGAGACCCTCTCCGATCACCTGTATATCAGGTTGAGGGTCTCCACAAGACCGGGCCAGCCGCCACCCAGTCCTCGGGGGGGGCGGGGAGGGGGGACGGAGGAGTTCCCCAAGTGGTCCCTGTCCCAACTGGACAGGGCCAAGGCGGACGAGGCGGCGATGGTGGAGGCTTGGTGTGCTGCCCCACCCGCCGCCTTGGGAGTGGAGGAGAGGGCGCGCCGGTTCCGCTCCGCACTGCAGGCCGTGTGCGGAGCGGCCATGCCCCGGGCGAAACGGCTCTTCGCCCGGAGGAAGGTCTACTGGTGGTCCGCCGAAATTGCGGCAGTGCGGACCACCAGTAACAGTGCCCGCCGCGCCTACCAACACTGTAGGCGCAGGCGGCACACTGCGGAGGAGGAGGAGAGGCTCTACGGGGCCCTCAAAGAAGCCAAGGGGGCCCTAACCCTGTCGATAGCAAAGGCCAAGGATGAGGCACACGCCTCATTCTTGGCCACGCTGGACAGGGATCCGTGGGGGCGGCCGTACAGGGTGGTGCGCAACAAAATGCGCACTGCCCCCCCCATGGACTCTCTAGAGCCTCCCCTCCTGAGGAGGGTCATCGAGGGGCTGTTTCCGGCAGCTCCCTCGATAACTCCCCCGGTGATGACCGAGCCACCGGGGGACTTGGAGGACCCACTCGAGCTCGCCATCGCATCGGTAAGCGATGACGAGTTCGAGAGGGCGGTGGATCGGCTCCGGGGCTGCAAGAAAGCCCCGGGGCCCGACGGAGTACCGGGCCGGGTACTCCCCATCGCCCTAAAACACCTCGGGGACCGACTCAGGCAGTTGATGGACGACTGCCTGAGGGAGGGACGGTTCCCGAGGGTGTGGAAGGAGGGGAGGCTCTGCCTCCTCCGGAAAGAGGGTCGACCCCCGGACTGTCCCTCCGCCTATCGCCCCATAGTGCTGCTGGATGAGGCCGGGAAGATGATGGAGAGAATCCTGGCCTCCAGGATCCAGCAGCATCTGGAGACTGCCGGCCCGAACGTCTCTGATAGACAGTTCGGGTTCAGAGAGGGGCGGTCTACGCTCGACGCGCTGAAGTCCCTTAGGGACTTCTGTGAGTACGCGTCGAGCAGAGGGGAGGGTGTCGTCGCGGTGTCCCTTGACATCGCAAACGCGTTTGGCACTCTCCCCTATGGGGTGATAAGGGAGGCACTTATTTACCACCAAGTGCCTCCCTACCTGCGGCGGGTCATAGAGCACTACCTGACCGAGAGGGTAGTGCTCTATGAGCAGAGGGACGGTCGACGGGGGTCGACGGCGATGGCCTGCGGCGTACCCCAAGGTTCCGTGCTCGGTCCGCTCTTATGGAACCTGGGGTACGATTGGGCCATCAGGGGGGAGTTGCTCCCACGGACGGCCACCATCTGCTACGCAGATGACACCATGGTGGCCGTGCGTGGGACCGACATGAGGGAGGTGCTGTGCCGGGCGGAAGCGGCGGCTGAGCTGACCATTTACCGGATTGGTCGGCTCGGCCTGAGGGTGGCGCTCCCGAAGACTGAGGCGATAGTCTTCGGGGGCCGGGGGTGGAGGCTGCCGGCGGGTTTGGCGCTCACCCTGGGGGGGGAGTCGGTCCCGATCAAGCCCCACATAAAATATTTGGGGCTTGTTCTGGACCGACGATGGAATTTCGGGGAGCATTTTTCGCAATTGGCTCCCCGAATTGTGGGCGCCGCGTCGGCACTGAGCCGGCTGCTGCCGAACGTGGGTGGGCCGGGCTCCTTGTGCCGCCGGCTGTATGCCGGCGTTACAAGGAGCATGGCTCTGTACGGGGCCCCCATCTGGGCGGACAAGCTGTCCGCCCGGAACAGGGCCCTGCTACAGAGGCCACAGCGGGTGGTGGCCCTCCGTATTGTGAGGGCCTACATGACGGTGGCCCACGCCGCGGCCTGCCTCCTCGCCTGCACCCCGCCCTGGGAGTTGGACGCAGAGGTGCAGGCGGAGACCTACGCAGTTAGGTCCAGGGCCCGGGCGAGAGGAGAACGCCCGGACCCTGAGGAGGTGGAGGAGACGCGCCGGATGACGGAGCGCCGACTGCGGGACAGGTGGAAAGCGGACCTGGAGGACTCCCCCTATGGGACTCGGACCATAGGGGCGGTCCTCGGGTCGTTTGACACCTGGTTGGGGAGGGCAGTCGGCGCTACGTCGTACCGGCTTGTGCAGGTATTGACCGGACACGGATGCTTCGGTCATTACCTGCACAAAATTGGGAGGGAGCCCGGCCCGCAGTGCCATGAGTGCGGCGATCCGGACGACACGGCTCAGCACACTCTCGAGGTGTGCAGCCGGTGGAGTGCGGAGCGCCGCACTATGGCGCTAGCCATCGGTCGACGGGACCTCTCCCTGCACAGCGTTGTGTCTGCAATGCTGTGCAGCGACAGGTCCTGGAGGGCTGTGGCCTCCTTCTGCGAGTGTGTCATCTCGCAGAAGGAGGCCTCGGAGCGTGAGCGCGAGGATTCTCCTCTCGCGCATCCGCTCCGGCGTAGACGGCGGGGGTTGAGGCGGCGGCGTTTTGCCGCCCGCCTCAACCCTTAGTGACTGCGGGTGGGGGATGGGAGTCCCTCGCCCGCCGTAGGCTAGTCACTTGGCGGTCTGGGAGAGGGGCCAGGCGTGCTCGGCCTCTCTCTCCTTCGGCGCGGGTAGCCCCGGCAGGTGGCCGGGGCTGCCGGAAGGCGTCGTGGGCAGAGCTTCGGCGGTTCCACGGCGCCTTGCCTAACCGGCAGGAGGGTACGCCAGGGTGGTTTTTAGTGGGTTGCGCTCCCTTTCCCCCTCTCATTCGGAGGGGGGGCGGGGGGGTGAGTCCCACATATCCCCTCACTACTCCCATGGTGAGGGGAATGCATAAAGCATTTTCCACCCTGTCAAAAAAAAAAAAAAAAAAAAAAGGTTAGGTTAGGTTAGGTTAGGTTAGGTTAGGTTAGGTTAGGTTAGGTTAGGTTAGGTTAGGTTAGGTTAGGTTAGGTTAGGTTGGGGTGCAGGCCGGATTCCTCCACGTTGGCTTGGGTGTTGCAGTCTCTCTTGATCTCGATCCGGAGAGAACGCAGCATCTGGGCTGGTGCACCCTGGGCATTGGCTGAGACTTTTCCCCCTTGGGAATTCTTTCGGCCCATGGCTAATATCCGGCACGGGGGGGGGGGGGGAAGGTGACAGGGGTCTCTTGAAGGGTTGCGGTTGTGTACCGGCACTTCTGCCCCGGAAAGTTTCCTTCTGTCACCTGGGGGGGGATGGTGACGAGCAGCTTTTCTTCGGAAAAGTGGCCTCGTCACCATAGGGAGGCGGCGACAGAGGTCGTTGGAAGGGGCGGTTGCTGGGCCGCTTCCGCCCTGGACAGCTTCCTTCTGTGGCCCATTGACGGTTGGTGACTGGGGTAGCTTGAAGGGTCAGTTGCGTGTGCCTTCGAGGCCGTTTCTGTTCCTGGAAAGCTTAACCAGTTACCTGGAGGGGGCCGTGACAGAGGTGGTTGAAAGGGGCGGTTGCGTGTGCCTTTGAGGCCGTTTCCAAACCGGACAGCTGCTTTCTGTCACTTTGGTGGTTGGTGACTGGGCTTACCGAAAGACTGGGGCATGTTAACTCCGCTCTGCAACGGAGCACGAAGGTTCCGCTCTGCACCGGAGCATGACCCTGCTCAAGACGTACTCCCATGTCACCCGAGGGTCCTTCTACGTGTCTTTCGGAATCCCGGGGGGCACTGTAGTTATTGGTGGGACAGCTGTGGTGGGGTGTGTTTGAAGGGTATGGGGACCGACCCTTAGAGGTTGGGTATCCGGAAAGCACCATCCACCACAGGCAGACCGTGTAGGGCCAGTGGGTTGGGGGCCCACATTGCACGGCTTTACCGGTCTGGGGAGATGGTCGTGGGCTGCCGACCGCAGCCGTCTCCTCCTTTGGCGGAGAAGGTGGGGCTCTTCGGAGCAGGCCAGGAGGCGTGTCAGTGGGCAAAGCTTAATTGCGGTTCCGCGGCGCCTCGCGACTGGCCAGGGGGGTAAACGCCGGAGTGGTTTTAGACGGTAGTTCTTTTGAGAGTCCGTCATACCTCCCATTGCACAGCCTTCCCCGGGCAGGGAGGATGCGTAAATGCATTTCCACTCCGTCATCAAAAAAAAAAAAAAAAAAAAAAAAAAGGTTAGGTTAGGTTAGGTTAGGTTAGGTTAGGTTAGGTTAGGTTAGGTTAGGTTAGGTTAGGTTAGGTTAGGTTAGGTTAGGTTAGGTTAGGTTAGGTTAGGTTAGGTTGGGGGTCCTGAGGGGGGTCGTGGAGAGGGCGGCCCCGCGCCATGTCATGGTCCTGGGGGACCTCAACGCCAAGAGTGCGGCGTGGGGATCCCCCATAACGGACGTGCGCGGGGAGGTGCTGACGGATTGGGTGGCGGCGGCGGGCCTGGTGGTCCTGAACCAGGGCAGCGCCAACACTTGCGTGCGGCGGCAGGGGGGGTCCATCGTGGACATCACGTTCGCGACCCCTGCCATTGCCGCGCGCCTCGCAGACTGGCGCGTCCTGGAGGACGTGGAGACCCTCTCCGATCACCTGTATATCAGGTTGAGGGTCTCCACAAGACCGGGCCAGCCGCCACCCAGTCCTCGGGGGGGGCGGGGAGGGGGGACGGAGGAGTTCCCCAAGTGGTCCCTGTCCCAACTGGACAGGGCCAAGGCGGACGAGGCGGCGATGGTGGAGGCTTGGTGTGCTGCCCCACCCGCCGCCTTGGGAGTGGAGGAGAGGGCGCGCCGGTTCCGCTCCGCACTGCAGGCCGTGTGCGGAGCGGCCATGCCCCGGGCGAAACGGCTCTTCGCCCGGAGGAAGGTCTACTGGTGGTCCGCCGAAATTGCGGCAGTGCGGACCACCAGTAACAGTGCCCGCCGCGCCTACCAACACTGTAGGCGCAGGCGGCACACTGCGGAGGAGGAGGAGAGGCTCTACGGGGCCCTCAAAGAAGCCAAGGGGGGCCCTAACCCTGTCGATAGCAAAGGCCAAGGATGAGGCACACGCCTCATTCTTGGCCACGCTGGACAGGGATCCGTGGGGGCGGCCGTACAGGGTGGTGCGCAACAAAATGCGCACTGCCCCCCCCATGGACTCTCTAGAGCCTCCCCTCCTGAGGAGGGTCATCGAGGGGCTGTTTCCGGCAGCTCCCTCGATAACTCCCCCGGTGATGACCGAGCCACCGGGGGACTTGGAGGACCCACTCGAGCTCGCCATCGCATCGGTAAGCGATGACGAGTTCGAGAGGGCGGTGGATCGGCTCCGGGGCTGCAAGAAAGCCCCGGGGCCCGACGGAGTACCGGGCCGGGTACTCCCCATCGCCCTAAAACACCTCGGGGACCGACTCAGGCAGTTGATGGACGACTGCCTGAGGGAGGGACGGTTCCCGAGGGTGTGGAAGGAGGGGAGGCTCTGCCTCCTCCGGAAAGAGGGTCGACCCCCGGACTGTCCCTCCGCCTATCGCCCCATAGTGCTGCTGGATGAGGCCGGGAAGATGATGGAGAGAATCCTGACCTCCAGGATCCAGCAGCATCTGGAGACTGCCGGCCCGAACGTCTCTGATAGACAGTTCGGGTTCAGAGAGGGGCGGTCTACGCTCGACGCGCTGAAGTCCCTTAGGGACTTCTGTGAGTACGCGTCGAGCAGAGGGGAGGGTGTCGTCGCGGTGTCCCTTGACATCGCAAACGCGTTTGGCACTCTCCCCTATGGGGTGATAAGGGAGGCACTTATTTACCACCAAGTGCCTCCCTACCTGCGGCGGGTCATAGAGCACTACCTGACCGAGAGGGTAGTGCTCTATGAGCAGAGGGACGGTCGACGGGGGTCGACGGCGATGGCCTGCGGCGTACCCCAAGGTTCCGTGCTCGGTCCGCTCTTATGGAACCTGGGGTACGATTGGGCCATCAGGGGGGAGTTGCTCCCACGGACGGCCACCATCTGCTACGCAGATGACACCATGGTGGCCGTGCGTGGGACCGACATGAGGGAGGTGCTGTGCCGGGCGGAAGCGGCGGCTGAGCTGACCATTTACCGGATTGGTCGGCTCGGCCTGAGGGTGGCGCTCCCGAAGACTGAGGCGATAGTCTTCGGGGGCCGGGGGTGGAGGCTGCCGGCGGGTTTGGCGCTCACCCTGGGGGGGGAGTCAGTCCCGATCAAGCCCCACATAAAATATTTGGGGCTTGTTCTGGACCGACGATGGAATTTCGGGGAGCATTTTTCGCAATTGGCTCCCCGAATTGTGGGCGCCGCGTCGGCACTGAGCCGGCTGCTGCCGAACGTGGGTGGGCCGGGCTCCTTGTGCCGCCGGCTGTATGCCGGCGTTACAAGGAGCATGGCTCTGTACGGGGCCCCCATCTGGGCGGACAAGCTGTCCGCCCGGAACAGGGCCCTGCTACAGAGGCCACAGCGGGTGGTGGCCCTCCGTATTGTGAGGGCCTACATGACGGTGGCCCACGCCGCGGCCTGCCTCCTCGCCTGCACCCCGCCCTGGGAGTTGGACGCAGAGGTGCAGGCGGAGACCTACGCAGTTAGGTCCAGGGCCCGGGCGAGAGGAGAACGCCCGGACCCTGAGGAGGTGGAGGAGACGCGCCGGATGACGGAGCGCCGACTGCGGGACAGGTGGAAAGCGGACCTGGAGGACTCCCCCTATGGGACTCGGACCATAGGGGCGGTCCTCGGGTCGTTTGACACCTGGTTGGGGAGGGCAGTCGGCGCTACGTCGTACCGGCTTGTGCAGGTATTGACCGGACACGGATGCTTCGGTCATTACCTGCACAAAATTGGGAGGGAGCCCGGCCCGCAGTGCCATGAGTGCGGCGATCCGGACGACACGGCTCAGCACACTCTCGAGGTGTGCAGCCGGTGGAGTGCGGAGCGCCGCACTATGGCGCTAGCCATCGGTCGACGGGACCTCTCCCTGCACAGCGTTGTGTCTGCAATGCTGTGCAGCGACAGGTCCTGGAGGGCTGTGGCCTCCTTCTGCGAGTGTGTCATCTCGCAGAAGGAGGCCTCGGAGCGTGAGCGCGAGGATTCTCCTCTCGCGCATCCGCTCCGGCGTAGACGGCGGGGGTTGAGGCGGCGGCGTTTTGCCGCCCGCCTCAACCCTTAGTGACTGCGGGTGGGGGATGGGAGTCCCTCGCCCGCCGTAGGCTAGTCACTTGGCGGTCTGGGAGAGGGGCCAGGCGTGCTCGGCC
The DNA here is from genome assembly GCA_923062465.1 of Acleris sparsana. Taxonomy (NCBI): domain Eukaryota; kingdom Metazoa; phylum Arthropoda; class Insecta; order Lepidoptera; family Tortricidae; genus Acleris; species Acleris sparsana. The sequence goes on from OV281308.1 coordinate 13,335,841, forward strand.
TCTCTCTCCTTCGGCGCGGGTAGCCCCGGCAGGTGGCCGGGGCTGCCGGAAGGCGTCGTGGGCAGAGCTTCGGCGGTTCCACGGCGCCTTGCCTAACCGGCAGGAGGGTACGCCAGGGTGGTTTTTAGTGGGTTGCGCTCCCTTTCCCCCTCTCATTCGGAGGGGGGGGGGGGGGGGTGAGTCCCACATATCCCCTCACTACTCCCATGGTGAGGGGAATGCATAAAGCATTTTCCACCCTGTCAAAAAAAAAAAAAAAAAAAAAAAAAAAAAAAAAAAAAAAAAAAAAAAAAAAGGTTAGGTTAGGTTAGGTTAGGTTAGGTTAGGTTAGGTTTGGGGTGCAGGCCGGATTCCTCCACGTTGGCTTGGGTGTTGCAGTCTCTCTTGATCTCGATCCGGAGAGAACGCAGCATCTGGGCTGGTGCACCCTGGGCATTGGCTGAGACTTTTCCCTTGGGAATTCTTTCGGTCCATGGCTAATATCCGGCACGGGGGGGGGGGGGGGGGGGGAAGGTGACAGGGGTTTCTTGAAGGGTTGCGGTTGTGTACCGGCACTTCTGCCCCGGAAAGTTTCCTTCTGTCACCTGGGGGGGGATGGTGACGAGCAGCTTTTCTTCGGAAAAGTGGCCTCGTCACCATAGGGAGGCGGCGACAGAGGTCGTTGGAAGGGGCGGTTGCTGGGCCGCTTCCGCCCTGGACAGCTTCCTTCTGTGGCCCATTGACGGTTGGTGACTGGGGTAGCTTGAAGGGTCAGTTGCGTGTGCCTTCGAGGCCGTTTCTGTTCCTGGAAAGCTTAACCAGTTACCTGGAGGGGGCCGTGACAGAGGTGGTTGAAAGGGGCGGTTGCGTGTGCCTTTGAGGCCGTTTCCAAACCGGACAGCTGCTTTCTGTCACTTTGGTGGTTGGTGACTGGGCTTACCGAAAGACTGGGGCATGTTAACTCCGCTCTGCAACGGAGCACGAAGGTTCCGCTCTGCACCGGAGCATGACCCTGCTCAAGACGTACTCCCATGTCACCCGAGGGTCCTTCTACGTGTCTTTCGGAATCCCGGGGGGCACTGTAGTTATTGGTGGGACAGCTGTGGTGGGGTGTGTTTGAAGGGTATGGGGACCGACCCTTAGAGGTTGGGTATCCGGAAAGCACCATCCACCACAGGCAGACCGTGTAGGGCCAGTGGGTTGGGGGCCCACATTGCACGGCTTTACCGGTCTGGGGAGATGGTCGTGGGCTGCCGACCGCAGCCGTCTCCTCCTTTGGCGGAGAAGGTGGGGCTCTTCGGAGCAGGCCAGGAGGCGTGTCAGTGGGCAAAGCTTAATTGCGGTTCCGCGGCGCCTCGCGACTGGCCAGGGGGGTAAACGCCGGAGTGGTTTTAGACGGTAGTTCTTTTGAGAGTCCGTCATACCTCCCATTGCACAGCCTTCCCCGGGCAGGGAGGATGCGTAAATGCATTTCCACTCCGTCATCAAAAAAAAAAAAAAAAAAAAAAAAAAAAAAAAAAAAAAAAAAAAAAAAAAAAAAAAAAAAAAAAAAAAAGGTTAGGTTAGGTTAGGTTAGGTTAGGTTAGGTTAGGTTAGGTTAGGTTAGGTTAGGTTAGGTTAGGTTAGGTTAGGTTGGGGTGCGGGCCGGATTCCTCCACGTTGGCTTGGTTGTTGCGATCTCTCTTGATCTCGATCCGGAGAGAACGCAGCATCTGGGCTGGTGCACCCTGGGCATCGGTTGAGACTTTTCCCCTCTGGGGAATTCTCTCAGCCCATGGCAAATATCCGGCAGGGGAGTGGGGGGGAGGTGACAAGTGACTTTCCGTTAGAAAAGTCGCTTTGTCACCGACACACTGGGGGGGAAATGGGTAGGTTAAGTTAGGCTAGGCTAGGGGGTGGGCACCGAGCCAGTGGCGGTATATCCACTTTTGGGCCAGCGCGGGCCTGGGGAATTAAATACTCCCCGAAAGTGCGCAATATTGGTGGAAGGTTGCTCCCGACTACTCTCCTTGGAGAGTAGTTAGTGGAGTGCAACTGCAGAATGAGGATGGGTGGCCTTTGGTGCAGGGCCTAAAACGCACGCAATGATGATGGATAGTGGCTTAAAAAAAAAACTACCCCAGGAGGGTACCCTTACGGGAGAACCCCTCCCCGTGTCTGCGGACACGGGCTGCCCCTCGTATTCTGGGGGGGGCAAAGGCCATGTCGTAGGTCAGCGCAATGGCGCTGACCTCCGTAAACACGACCCATGCGAGCTACTTAAGGACACCGATGACGATTCACATAATGACGACCTGGGCGAGAACAAGGTACCACGGCCTTTTGTGCAGGGCCTTAAACGCACAATGAAGACGGATGGAATGAGTGGCTCAAAAAAAAGACTACCCCAGGAGGGTACCCTAACGGGAGAACCCCTCCCCGTGTCTGCGGACACGGGCTGCCCCTCGTATTCGGGGGGGGGCAAAGGCCATGTCGTAGGTCAGCGCAATGGCGCTGACCTCCGTGAACACGACCCATGCGAGCTACTTAAGGACACCGATGACGATTCATATAATGACGACCTGGGCGAGAACAAGGTACCACGGCCTTTTGTGCAGGGCCTTAAACGCACAATGAAGACGGATGGAATGAGTGGCTCAAAAAATAGACTACCCCAGGAGGGTACCCTAACGGGAGAACCCCTCCCCGTGTCTGCGGACACGGGCTGCCCCTCGTATTCTGGGGGGGGCAAAAGCCACTTCGTAGGCCAGCGCAACGGCGCTGACCTTCGTAAACACGACCAGGGCACACCACAACAGGACACCGAGATGGACAAAGCAATGGAGGCGGCGAGGCTGAATGAGGCGGAGCTGGTGGAGGTGATCAGTTCGGAGGCAGGTGATGTCTCCGACTCATCTCTTCCGCTAGTTGTCCAGTATGTCCAGACCAGCACCCCCAATACCAGCAAGGTCACTGATGAGGACGGGCTGAAAAATGATGCCCCGAATACTCAAAGTAGACCTTCTGGTACAAGGTCTACAAAAAGGCCACACGCCGGGGAGGACGAGGTGTTACCGAAGCCGAAAGTGAACACCGCTAGGAGAGGGAAGCGCTCCGGTACGAGGGGAGCGTGCTCGGGGGTGGTGCTTCGGTACCATGATCTGGGTGGGTCTGAGGCGGAGGCGGACGCGGCTGCCAAGTACCGTGCAACTGGTGATTCGCCGCCGCCTCAGACTCGAAGGAAGAAGCTCCTCAAAAAGCCCAAGGGGGCTTACTCTGGGCTGGCCGCAGCCAGGTTGAGGGCGAAGCTTTACCAGCTGGAGCCCCAATTTGAGGAGGTATGTGATGCCGATCCTGCGGCCAGTTACACGAGGGACCTTCCCGAACTCCGCCCCAGGGGGGGAAAGGGGGGGAAAAAGGGAAAAGCGGAGGGGGACCGGCGATCTCGCTCCGGCTCACGCTCTCGCTCGGGGTCGCGCTCCCCTGAGCTGATGGATGGACTAGAGGGTCAGCAGAAGGCTGACCCGATAGATGCCACCCGCATGGCGGCGAGGGACATCCTGGAGGCGACCAGGATATCCGGCAACATCAAGGGGGAGGTCCAAGGCCGGATGAACCGGGCCTGCCGCGCCATCTTGGGGCTGATGGACGAGGTAGAGGCCTCCAGAACCGAGAGCGAGGAGATCCGCATCCTTAAGGCGGACAACAAAAGGATGCGGGAGCAACTCGCTCTGAACTCGGCGGAGCTGAAGGCGCTCCGCATCGCCTTCAGCGAGCGGCAGATCCCGGCCGCCCCCCCTGTCGCTGCTGCCCTGCAGTTCGGGACCGCCGAGCTGACCGAGGCGATTGAAAGCATGAAGAGGGACCTGTTTCTTAGCCTGGGCAAGATGATAAGCGACAGGATGGAGGAGGTCAACAGGCGCCTCCCGGCGGAGCCCATCCTTCGCCCCCCGCTGGCACACGACAAGCGGGCTGCCAAGCCTGCCGTGTCGGCCCCCCCTCAGCGACAGGGGGCAGGTATTGCCCCGCCACCCCCGGCCCCGGTGGACCTCGAGCCGAAAGCCAGAGCCAGGCTAGGTGATGGGCGGGCCAACAAGAAGGCGGTGGCCCCAGCTCCCACTCCGGCCATCAAAAAAGCCGCCAAGGCCGCCAAGGCTGCCCCGGCCACGGAAGAGGGACCCGGCTCCTCGAGCCATATGCCACCTGCGCCCACACAAATGTCGTGGTCGCAGGTGGTTCGGAAGAAGGGTAAGGGCGCGGCCAAGCCCCCCCCTCCACCCCCTAAAGGGACCGGTAAGGCGGCGCACCGGCCGAGACCCGCCAAGTTGTCGGTCCCCAAGACGGCGGCGGTGGTGATCTCCCTAAAGAAGGGAGCCACCACCACCCTGCAGGCCACCATGGCTAAGGCCATTAATGGCCTTAGCCTGAGCGAGGTGGGCCTGCAGCACGTGCGGGTCAGGACCTCGATGACGGGCTCCCGGGTCATCGAGGTCCCCGGGGAGAAGGGCCACGAGGTGGCGGATACCCTTGCAGCCAAGCTGCAAGGGTTGGTGGGGGACGTGGCGGACGTCAGCCGCCCCGTCAAGATGGCCGGCGTCCAGATTTCCGGTCTGGATGAGTCGGCCACCAAGGAGACGGTGGCGCAGGCTGTTGCCGCGGCTGGGGCTTGCCAGCCTGAGCAGGTCAAGGTGGGGGCCGTCCGCGCCCTTTACGATGGCACTGGATCGGTCTTGATCCAGTGCCCCGTGCAGGCTGCGGTGACCCTTACCAAAGCCGGGAGGATCCTGGTGGGTTGGGCCTCCGCCAGGGTCACGGTGGTGGGGCCGACACCAATGCGGTGCTTCCGCTGCTATGGTGTCGGCCATTCGCGGGAGCTGTGCCCCTCCAAAGTTGACCGGAGCAATTTCTGCTTCCGGTGCAGCAAAGAGGGGCACAAAATGGCGGAGTGCTGGGAGAAGGCTTGGTGCGCCGTATGCCACCAGGCCAAACTCCCGGCAAACCACATGCTGGGGGGGAGGAAATGTTTCCCCCCCGCAACAAAAGGTCGACACCTGAGGCCGCAGCGTCCCCGCCCCCCCGTTGCTAATGAAAGTGGCCCCGCAGCGACCGCCGCCGGCCAGGCCCCCGAGGAGACCTGCATGGAGCTCTAAATGCCAGCACACCATTTAGAGCTCCTGCAGGCCAACGTCAACCACTGCGCCAGAGCACAAGACCTGCTCATGCAGGCAATGGCGGAGTGGTCGATTGACGTTGCGGTGGTCGCGGAACCCTACTTCGTCCCTCCCCTACCCAATTGGGTAGGGTCGACGGACGAGTGGGTTGCCGTGGCGGTGCCGGCGATCGGCGGCGGACCCCCTCTCGAGAGGATCGAGGGCGGCCCGGGGTATGTGGCGGCCGGATGGGGGAGCGACACCGTACTTGTTGCGGTGTACTTCTCCCCCAATAGGCCGCTGGCCGCCTTTGAGGCTTTCCTGGGGGTCCTGAGGGGGGTCGTGGAGAGGGCGGCCCCGCGCCATGTCATGGTCCTGGGGGACCTCAACGCCAAGAGTGCGGCGTGGGGATCCCCCATAACGGACGTGCGCGGGGAGGTGCTGACGGATTGGGTGGCGGCGGCGGGCCTGGTGGTCCTGAACCAGGGCAGCGCCAACACTTGCGTGCGGCGGCAGGGGGGGTCCATCGTGGACATCACGTTCGCGACCCCTGCCATTGCCGCGCGCCTCGCAGACTGGCGCGTCCTGGAGGACGTGGAGACCCTCTCCGATCACCTGTATATCAGGTTGAGGGTCTCCACAAGACCGGGCCAGCCGCCACCCAGTCCTCGGGGGGGGCGGGGAGGGGGGACGGAGGAGTTCCCCAAGTGGTCCCTGTCCCAACTGGACAGGGCCAAGGCGGACGAGGCGGCGATGGTGGAGGCTTGGTGTGCTGCCCCACCCGCCGCCTTGGGAGTGGAGGAGAGGGCGCGCCGGTTCCGCTCCGCACTGCAGGCCGTGTGCGGAGCGGCCATGCCCCGGGCGAAACGGCTCTTCGCCCGGAGGAAGGTCTACTGGTGGTCCGCCGAAATTGCGGCAGTGCGGACCACCAGTAACAGTGCCCGCCGCGCCTACCAACACTGTAGGCGCAGGCGGCACACTGCGGAGGAGGAGGAGAGGCTCTACGGGGCCCTCAAAGAAGCCAAGGGGGCCCTAACCCTGTCGATAGCAAAGGCCAAGGATGAGGCACACGCCTCATTCTTGGCCACGCTGGACAGGGATCCGTGGGGGCGGCCGTACAGGGTGGTGCGCAACAAAATGCGCACTGCCCCCCCCATGGACTCTCTAGAGCCTCCCCTCCTGAGGAGGGTCATCGAGGGGCTGTTTCCGGCAGCTCCCTCGATAACTCCCCCGGTGATGACCGAGCCACCGGGGGACTTGGAGGACCCACTCGAGCTCGCCATCGCATCGGTAAGCGATGACGAGTTCGAGAGGGCGGTGGATCGGCTCCGGGGCTGCAAGAAAGCCCCGGGGCCCGACGGAGTACCGGGCCGGGTACTCCCCATCGCCCTAAAACACCTCGGGGACCGACTCAGGCAGTTGATGGACGACTGCCTGAGGGAGGGACGGTTCCCGAGGGTGTGGAAGGAGGGGAGGCTCTGCCTCCTCCGGAAAGAGGGTCGACCCCCGGACTGTCCCTCCGCCTATCGCCCCATAGTGCTGCTGGATGAGGCCGGGAAGATGATGGAGAGAATCCTGGCCTCCAGGATCCAGCAGCATCTGGAGACTGCCGGCCCGAACGTCTCTGATAGACAGTTCGGGTTCAGAGAGGGGCGGTCTACGCTCGACGCGCTGAAGTCCCTTAGGGACTTCTGTGAGTACGCGTCGAGCAGAGGGGAGGGTGTCGTCGCGGTGTCCCTTGACATCGCAAACGCGTTTGGCACTCTCCCCTATGGGGTGATAAGGGAGGCACTTATTTACCACCAAGTGCCTCCCTACCTGCGGCGGGTCATAGAGCACTACCTGACCGAGAGGGTAGTGCTCTATGAGCAGAGGGACGGTCGACGGGGGTCGACGGCGATGGCCTGCGGCGTACCCCAAGGTTCCGTGCTCGGTCCGCTCTTATGGAACCTGGGGTACGATTGGGCCATCAGGGGGGAGTTGCTCCCACGGACGGCCACCATCTGCTACGCAGATGACACCATGGTGGCCGTGCGTGGGACCGACATGAGGGAGGTGCTGTGCCGGGCGGAAGCGGCGGCTGAGCTGACCATTTACCGGATTGGTCGGCTCGGCCTGAGGGTGGCGCTCCCGAAGACTGAGGCGATAGTCTTCGGGGGCCGGGGGTGGAGGCTGCCGGCGGGTTTGGCGCTCACCCTGGGGGGGGAGTCGGTCCCGATCAAGCCCCACATAAAATATTTGGGGCTTGTTCTGGACCGACGATGGAATTTCGGGGAGCATTTTTCGCAATTGGCTCCCCGAATTGTGGGCGCCGCGTCGGCACTGAGCCGGCTGCTGCCGAACGTGGGTGGGCCGGGCTCCTTGTGCCGCCGGCTGTATGCCGGCGTTACAAGGAGCATGGCTCTGTACGGGGCCCCCATCTGGGCGGACAAGCTGTCCGCCCGGAACAGGGCCCTGCTACAGAGGCCACAGCGGGTGGTGGCCCTCCGTATTGTGAGGGCCTACATGACGGTGGCCCACGCCGCGGCCTGCCTCCTCGCCTGCACCCCGCCCTGGGAGTTGGACGCAGAGGTGCAGGCGGAGACCTACGCAGTTAGGTCCAGGGCCCGGGCGAGAGGAGAACGCCCGGACCCTGAGGAGGTGGAGGAGACGCGCCGGATGACGGAGCGCCGACTGCGGGACAGGTGGAAAGCGGACCTGGAGGACTCCCCCTATGGGACTCGGACCATAGGGGCGGTCCTCGGGTCGTTTGACACCTGGTTGGGGAGGGCAGTCGGCGCTACGTCGTACCGGCTTGTGCAGGTATTGACCGGACACGGATGCTTCGGTCATTACCTGCACAAAATTGGGAGGGAGCCCGGCCCGCAGTGCCATGAGTGCGGCGATCCGGACGACACGGCTCAGCACACTCTCGAGGTGTGCAGCCGGTGGAGTGCGGAGCGCCGCACTATGGCGCTAGCCATCGGTCGACGGGACCTCTCCCTGCACAGCGTTGTGTCTGCAATGCTGTGCAGCGACAGGTCCTGGAGGGCTGTGGCCTCCTTCTGCGAGTGTGTCATCTCGCAGAAGGAGGCCTCGGAGCGTGAGCGCGAGGATTCTCCTCTCGCGCATCCGCTCCGGCGTAGACGGCGGGGGTTGAGGCGGCGGCGTTTTGCCGCCCGCCTCAACCCTTAGTGACTGCGGGTGGGGGATGGGAGTCCCTCGCCCGCCGTAGGCTAGTCACTTGGCGGTCTGGGAGAGGGGCCAGGCGTGCTCGGCCTCTCTCTCCTTCGGCGCGGGTAGCCCCGGCAGGTGGCCGGGGCTGCCGGAAGGCGTCGTGGGCAGAGCTTCGGCGGTTCCACGGCGCCTTGCCTAACCGGCAGGAGGGTACGCCAGGGTGGTTTTTAGTGGGTTGCGCTCCCTTTCCCCCTCTCATTCGGAGGGGGGGCGGGGGGGTGAGTCCCACATATCCCCTCACTACTCCCATGGTGAGGGGAATGCATAAAGCATTTTCCACCCTGTCAAAAAAAAAAAAAAAAAAAAAAAAAAAAAAAAAAAAAAAAAAAAAAAAAAAAGGTTAGGTTAGGTTAGGTTAGGTTAGGTTAGGTTAGGTTAGGTTAGGTTAGGTTAGGTTAGGTTAGGTTAGGTTAGGTTAGGTTAGGTTAGGTTTGGGGGGCACCCAGTGGTGAATAGTCATCAGCCCACGGTGCCCCCGTTAACAGCCTGTGGAGATTAACACCGGTGAGGTTTTAGTGGGTAGGCTTCCCCCTTCCCCTTCGCTCTGAAGGGTAGGGGGTTGAGAGTCCCACATAACCCTCCAATATGGTCGTCCCTAGACCGGAGGGTACGCGTAAATGCGTTTCCTCACCGTTAAAAAAAAAAAAAAAAAAAAAAAAAAAAAAGGTTAGGTTAGGTTGGGGTGCAGGCCGGATTCCTCCACGTTGGCTTGGGTGTTGCAGTCTCTCTTGATCTCGATCCGGGGAGAACGCAGCATCTGGGCTGGTGCACCCTGGGCATTGGCTGAGACTTTTCCCACTTGGGAATTCTTTCGGCCCATGGCTAATATCCGGCAAGGGGGGGAGGGGAGGTGACAGGGGTTTCTTGAAGGGTTGCGGTTGTGTACCGGCACTTCTGCCCCGGAAAGTTTCCTTCTGTCACCTAGGGGGGGGATGGTGACGAGCCGCTTTTCCTCGGAAAAGTGGTGTCGTCACCATCCCGCCTCTTATGTGGGCGGTGACAGAGGTTGTTGGAAGGGGCGGTGGCGTGTGCCTGCGAGGCCGCTTCCGTCCTGGACAGCTTCTCTCTGTTGCCTTTTGACGGTTGGTGACTGGGGAGGCTTGAAGGGTCAGTTGCGTGTGCCTACGAGGCCGTTTCTGTTCCTGGAAAGCTTAACCAGTTACCTGGAGGGGGCCGTGACAGAGGTGGTTGAAAGGGGCGGTTGCGTGTGCCTTCGAGGCCGTTTCCAAACCGGACAGCTGCTTTCTGTCACTTTGGTGGTTGGTGACTGGGTTTACCGGAAGACATGGCACGCAACGGGGCGTAACCCACTCCGAAGGTGCTCCCATGTCACCCGAGGGTCCTTCTACGTGTCCTTCGGAATCCCGGGGGGCACTGTAGTTATTGGTGGGACAGCTGTGGTGGGGTGTGTTTGAAGGGTATGGGACCAAACCTCGCGTTTGGGTATCCGGAAAGCACCATCCACCACAGGCAGACCGTTGAAGGGAAGGCGAACTCAGCGAACTTCGGTTTGCTGCTCGCCCGAACTTCTTGTTAAGCCAGTGGGTAGGGGGCTCACATTGCACGGCTAAACCGGTCTGGGGAGACGGTCGCGGGCTGTTCACAGCCGTCTCCTCCTCTGGCGGGGGTTTGAGGGGCTCTTCGGAGCAAGCCGGGAGGTGCGTCAGTGGTCTATGCTTTTAGCGGTACCGCGGTGCCTCACTACCGGCCAGGAGGTTTAAACGCCGGAGTGGTTTTAGACGGTAGTTCTTTTGAGAGTCCGTCATACCTCCCATTGCACAGCCTTCCCCGGGCAGGGAGGATGCGTAAATGCATTTCCACTTCGTCAAAAAAAAAAAAAAAAAAAAAAAAAAAAAAAAAAAAAAAAAAAAAAAAAAAAAAAAAAAAAAAAAAAAAAAAAAAAAAAAAAAAAAAAGGTTAGGTTAGGTTAGGTTAGGTTAGGTTAGGTTAGGTTAGGTTAGGTTAGGTTAGGTTGGGGTGCGGGCCGGATTCCTCCACGTTGGCTTGGTTGTTGCGATCTCTCTTGATCTCGATCCGGAGAGAACGCAGCATCTGGGCTGGTGCACCCTGGGCATCGGTTGAGACTTTTCCCCTCTGGGGAATTCTCTCAGCCCATGGCAAATATCCGGCAGGGGAGTGGGGGGGAGGTGACAAGTGACTTTCCGTTAGAAAAGTCGCTTTGTCACCGACACACTGGGGGGGAAATGGGTAGTTAAGTTAGGCTAGGCTAGGGGGTGGGCACCGAGCCAGTGGCGGTATATCCACTTTTGGGCCAGCGCGGGCCTGGGGAATTAAATACTCCCCGAAAGTGCGCAATATTGGTGGAAGGTTGCTCCCGACTACTCTCCTTGGAGAGTAGTTAGTGGAGTGCAACTGCGTCTTCTGTTTTTCAGAAGGCGTGCAGGAGCGGCGGTTTGCTTAGGCTTCCGTCGGTCAAATCGTAATCCGGACCCGTAGGCGTCCGGGGCGATGGCCGTCACGTTGGGCCGCGAGGAGACAACCTCTATAAAAATCCAACCATGGCCTTTGGTGCAGGGCCCTAAACGTACCTGACGATGATGATGAGTGATGGTCTAAAAAAAAAACTACCCCAGGAGGGTACCCTTACGGGAGAACCCCTCCCCGTGTCTGCGGACACGGGCTGCCCCTCGTATTCTGGGGGGGGCAAAGGCCATGTCGTAGGTCAGCGCAATGGCGCTGACCTCCGTGAACACAACCAACGCAAACCCACAACGGACGCTGATTTGATGATAGAGGGCAGTGGAGAGGGAGGTCGCCAAGATGGTGACTTCCTGAAAAATGACTTTGGCAACCAAATGGACACCGAGATGGACAAAGTAATGGAGGCGGCGAGGCTGAAAGAGGCGGAGCTGGTGGAGGTGATCAGTTCGGAGGCAGGTGATGTCTCCGACTCATCTCTTCCGCCAGTTCATGTCCGGACCAGCACCCCCAATACCAGCAAGGTCATTGATGAGGACGGGCTGAAAAATGATGCCCCGAATACTCAAAATAGACCTTCTGGTACAAGGCCTACAAAAAGGCCACACGCCGGGGAGGACGAGGTGTTACCGAAGCCGAAGGTGAACACCGCTAGGAGAGGGAAGCGCTCCGGTACGAGGGGAGCGTGCTCGGGGGTGGTGCTGAGGTACCATGATCTGGGTGGGTCTGAGGCGGAGGCGGACGCGGCTGCCAAGTACTGTACAACTGGTGATTCGCCGCCGCCTCAGACTCGAAGGAAGAAGCCCCTCAAAAAGGGAAATATACGGAGGAGCACGTTGGTCCCGCGGCACCGTAGCCGCAGCCCTGTCCGCGAGGAGGACAGTGACGGGGGGTACGTCGCTGTTGTGAGGAATGCCGCACGCCAAGTCATGGTTGAGGCCAATAAAAGCGGCAACCTGAAGGGGGATGTCTGGGGCCGCATGAAAAAGGCGTGCAACGACATATTTGCGGCAGCAGACATCCTCCAAGCGAGGGGCGGAGGCGAAGACGAGGAGTTGAGGGCCTTGCGCGCCGACAATAAACGCATGAGAGAGGAACTCTCCTCCGTGCGGTCGGAGCTAAAGGCCCTCAGGACTGCTTTTTCGGAACGGAAAAAGCAGCCCTCGCAGGAGCCCGCCCCCGATGGAGGCTTGCCTCATGCTCTGGGGCAGGCCATGTTGGTGCTGAGGGAGGACCTCAAGCGGGACCTCTTCATGTCCATCGGGGAGATGGTGAATGTCCGGATTGGGGAAGTCCGGGCCCTTCTCCCCGCTGGTCCGATAGTCCGCCCCCCACTGGCAGCGGACCGGAAGAGGAACGAGGCTCCTCCCAGGTTGGGCCCCGCCACCGTGCCAGCTCCTCACACCAGGGCAGCTCCCCCGGCCAGAGCAGCTTCCACCACCACGGCGGCTCTCCCAGCTAGGGCGGCTCCCCGCGCCCGAGCGGCCAAGGTGACTCCTGCCGGTCGTCAGGCCCCCCCCGTTAAGGTTGCACGCCCCGCGAAGCCTTCGCGCCGGTCTCGTCGGGCAAAAGCGACAAGGCTGTTGGCAGCTCCTCGTCCTCCCCCTATTCACGAGTTCGCCCCGGCGGTGAGGGCAGTGCAGGAGGCACTGCCCCCCGCCCAGACATCCTGGTCGGACGTCGTGAAGGGTAAGGGGAAAAAGAAGAAGGCTGCCCCCACCGCACATCAAGTGGTCAAGGGCAACCGGCTATCGCTAGCCCCAAGAAGGTTGCCCGCCCCAAAAACGGCAGCGGTCGTGGTAGCAATGAAGGAGGGCAGCGAGGCAACCTACGCCAGCGTCATGGCTAAAGCCATGAAGTCCTTTTCGCTGGCGGAGGTTGGCCTGGAACACGTTAGGGTCCGCAAAACGCAGACCGGGGCCCGCCTCATTGAGGTCCCGGGCGTGAATAGTGCCGCGGCTGCAGACGCGCTGCGCGACAAAATTGACGGGCTGGTGGGCGACGTGGCGAATGTTTACCGGCCCGTCAAGATGGCGGAAGTCCGGGTGGGTGGTCTCGATGAGACCATCACCCCGGAGGACATCGCGGCGGCAATTGGGGCCAAGACTGGGTGCTCCCCCACCCAGGTGAAGGTTGGCGCCATCCGGGTCCGCTTTGACGGATCCGGCGTGGCGAACGTGCAGTGCCCGGTGACCGTGGCCAACACGCTGGCAACAACAGGACGACTACTGGTGGGGTGGTCGTCCGCCAGCGTGACTGCACTGGAGGCGAGGCCCATGCGGTGCTTCCGATGCCAAGGCATCGGACACAGCGGGGCCCTCTGCCCCTCAACCGTGGACCGGTCCAACTGGTGCCACCGGTGCAGCGGGACAGACCACTGGAGGGCCTCCTGCGTGGCCGCGCCCCACTGTGACGTCTGCTTTAAGGCGCAACGTCCAGCGGACCACGTGATGGGAGGATGGAGGTGTGCCCCGCCACACACCAGGGGCAAAGCTCCAGGGCAGGGCCAATCAACGCCCCCCCCCCATAAGGCGTGCCGCCAATGTGTCAACCCAGGAGGTTAGCCAGATGGACCTCTAAATGCCAGCACACCGGCAATTAGAGGTCCTGCAGGCGAACGCCAACCACTCCGCCCGCGCCCAAGATCTGCTCATGCAGGTCATGGCGGAGTGGGGCATTGGCGTGTTGGTGGTAGCTGAGCCGTACTTCGTCCCCCCCCAGTCTAACTGGGTCGGGGCGACGGACGGCTCGGTTGCCATCGCGGTACCGGCGATGGGTGACCTCCCCCCCCTATCGGGAATGGCCAGGGGTTCGGGCTTCGCGGTGGCCAAGTGGGGAGAAACTGTCCTAGTGGCAGTTTACTTCTCCCCGAATAGGCCGCTGCGGGAGTTTGAAGCCTTCCTGGTGGGGCTGGGGAGAGTCGTCGGAGGGGCGGCGCCGGCGCCATTGGTGGTGATGGGGGACCTAAACGCCAAGAGCGCGGCGTGGGGTTCCCCCATCACGGACCCGAGAGGGGTGGCCCTCGAAGACTGGGTGGCGGCGATGGGGCTTGAGGTGCTCAACCGGGGCGACGCCAACACGTGTGTGCGGCGGCAGGGAGGGTCGATCGTGGACGTCTCGTTCGCGACCCCTGCCATTGCCGCACGAATCGCGGACTGGCGCGTCCTTCAGGAGGTAGAGACCCTCTCCGACCATTTATACGTTCGGATGAGGGTCAGCACCTCGCCAGGGGTGCCGCCGCCCAGCCCGAGAGGGCGGAGGGGGAGAGGAGGAGGAGGGGCTTTCCCAAGGTGGACCCTGGCCCGCCTCGACCTGGGAGCGGCGGTGGAGGCGGCCATGGTGGAGGCGTGGTGTGCGCCCCCACCGGTCACCTTGGGGGTGGAGGAGCGGGCAGCCCGGTTTCGCGTCGCACTAACGTCGGTGTGCGACGCGGCCATGCCCCGGGCCCGAAGGCTGCCCGCCAAGAGGCAGGTGTACTGGTGGTCGCAGGAGATTGCGGCCCTGCGAGCCGCCAGTGATACCGCCCGCCGCGCATACACGCGCTGCAGGAGGCGGCGACACCTGCCGGAGGAGGAAGAGCATCTCCACAGAGAGCTGAAGGTGGCGAAGGACGCGCTCTCTGTGGAGATAGCTCGCAGAAAGGACGAGGCGCGTGAGGAGTTCCTGGCCACGTTGGATAGGGATCCGTGGGGGCGGCCTTACCGAGTTGTGCGCAACAAAATGCGTTGCGCACCCCCCATGGACTCCCTTGAGCCAGAGCTCCTCACGAGAATTGTGGAGGGACTCTTCCCGGCTGCGGCGGCTTTCCAGCCGCCCGCAATGGTGGGCCCCACGGTTGAGGAGGTTGATCAAGATGATCCCCCTCCCGTGACGGACGACGAAATGGAGACCATCGTCGACCGTCTCCGGTCCTGCAGAAAGGCACCAGGACCGGATGGGGTACCGGGAAGAGTCCTCCACATTGTGGCGGAGCACCTCGGGGACCGCTTGCGGACCCTCTTTGATGATTGTATCAAGGAGGGGCGCTTCCCGAGGTGCTGGAAGGAGGGACGCCTCGTACTCCTTCGGAAGGAGGGTAGGCCGTTTGATACCCCTGCCGGTTACCGCCCCATTGTCCTCCTAGATGAGACGGGCAAGATGCTAGAGCGCATCTTGTCCCGTCGCATCGTCCAACATCTGGAGGACGTGGGGCCTAACATCTCCGACCGGCAGTTCGGGTTCCGGGAGGGACGGTCCACTATGGACGCGCTTTCGTCCCTCCGGAACTTCTGTGGGAACGCGGAGGCGAAGGGTGAGGGGGTCGTGGCGGTGTCGTTAGACATTGCCAACGCATTCGGCTCCCTACCCTTCTCGGTCATCAGGGAGGCCCTCCGCTTCCACAGGGTGCCCGGGTATCTGCGGCGGATTGTGGAGCACTACCTAACCGACAGGGTAGTGCTCTACGATCGTGGGGGTCTGCGGATCGCTCACCCGATGTCGTGCGGTGTTCCACAGGGGTCCGTGTTAGGACCCCTGCTATGGAACATAGGGTACGACTGGGTGATCCGCGGAGCGCTCCTTCCCCGCATGGCCACCCTTTGCTATGCCGACGATACAATGGTGGCCGTGCGGGGACGTGAGCTGGAGGAGGCCCTCCGGAGGGCGTCGTTGGCGGCAGACCTGGTTGTCGGCCGCATCCGACAACTGGGTCTGGAGGTGTCCCTCCCGAAGACAGACGCTATTGTCTTCGGGGGGAGGGGATGGCGTCCACGTAGTGGATTGACCATCCCTGTGGCGGGGGAGGCGGTCCAGGTGAAGGGTACGATCAAGTACCTCGGCCTCATCCTGGACCGGAGGTGGGATTTCGGGGAGCATTTCCGCCAACTTGCTCCCCGGGTGGTAGGCGCCGCGTCGGCCCTGGGCCGCATGTTGCCGAACGTGGGGGGGCCTCAAGCGCCATGCCGACGCCTGTTTGCAGGCGTAGTGCGTAGCATGGCGCTATACGGAGCGCCAATCTGGGCCGACAAACTGTCGGCCAAGAATAAGGTGCTCCTAAGGAGGCCCCAAAGAGTGGTGGCCCTCCGAATAGTGAGGGCCTATGTGACGGTGGCACATGCGGCCGCGTGTGTCTTGGCCTGCACCCCGCCGTGGGAGCTAGATGCTCAGGTGCAGGCCGAGACATACCGGATGAGGGCCGGGTTCCGGGCGAGGAGACAGCGCCCGGACTCGGAGACGGTGGAGGGGGCCCGTCGAATGACGGAGCGGCGCCTGAGGGACCGGTGGAAAAGTGACCTGGAGGACTCCCCCTATGGAACTTACACTATAGGGGCACTCCTCCCGTCATTTGACCACTGGGTCGAGAGGCGACACGGTACGCTTACGTACCGGCTTGTGCAGGTACTGACCGGACATGGGTGCTTCGGCCACTACCTGCACAAGATAAAGAGGGAGCCGAGTCCGATCTGCCACGAGTGTGGCGACCCGGATGACACGGCCCAGCACACCCTCCAGGTGTGTACTCGCTGGGATCCGGAGCGCCGCACTATGGCTGCGGAAATTGGTGCCTCAGATCTCTCGCTGCACAGCGTAGTCTCGGCCATGCTGGGCAGCGACAGATCGTGGAAGGCGGTATCCTCCTTCTGTGAGAGTGTCATCTCGCAGAAGGAGGTGGCGGAGCGGGAGCGCGAAGACAATGTCGACGCGCACCCGCTCCGACGCAGACGGAGGGGGCGAAGGCGCATGCAGTACGCTGCTAGCCTGAACCCCTTGTAGGACCAGTGGGTTAGGGGCCCACATTGCACGGTCCTACACACGTCTGGGGGAGGGGTCGTAGCGTTTACCGACCTCTCCCTCCTTTGGCGGAGGTACCCCGGCACTAGGCTGGGACGGCTGGGGGACACCTAATGGTTGCATCCTAGGCATCCCATTGTGTCCCCGAAAACAGCAGCGGAGGTAAACGCCGGAGTGGTTTTAGACGGTAGGCTGCTCCCTCTACTCTCGTGCGAGAGTGGGGGGAGGAGAGAGTCCGTCATACCCCCCCTATAGCATGGCCAACCCTGGGCCAGGGGATGATGCGTAACGCATTTCCACTCCGTTAAAAAAAAAAAAAAAAAAAAAAAAAAAAAGGTTAGGTTAGGTTAGGTTAGGTTAGGTTAGGTTAGGTTAGGTTGGGGTGCAGGCCGGATTCCTCCACGTTGGCTTGGGTGTTGCAGTCTCTCTTGATCTCGATCCGGAGAGAACGCAGCATCTGGGCTGGTGCACCCTGGGCATTGGCTGAGACTTTTCCCCCTTGGGAATTCTTTCGGCCCATGGCTAATATCCGGCACGGGGGGGGGGGGGGAAGGTGACAGGGGTTTCTTGAAGGGTTGCGGTTGTGTACCGGCACTTCTGCCCCGGAAAGTTACCTTCTGTCACCTGGGGGGGGATGGTGACGAGCAGCTTTTCTTCGGAAAAGTGGCCTCGTCACCATAGGGAGGCGGCGACAGAGGTCGTTGGAAGGGGCGGTTGCTGGGCCGCTTCCGCCCTGGACAGCTTCCTTCTGTGGCCCATTGACGGTTGGTGACTGGGGTAGCTTGAAGGGTCAGTTGCGTGTGCCTTCGAGGCCGTTTCTGTTCCTGGAAAGCTTAACCAGTTACCTGGAGGGGGCCGTGACAGAGGTGGTTGAAAGGGGCGGTTGCGTGTGCCTTTGAGGCCGTTTCCAAACCGGACAGCTGCTTTCTGTCACTTTGGTGGTTGGTGACTGGGCTTACCGAAAGACTGGGGCATGTTAACTCCGCTCTGCAACGGAGCACGAAGGTTCCGCTCTGCACCGGAGCATGACCCTGCTCAAGACGTACTCCCATGTCACCCGAGGGTCCTTCTACGTGTCTTTCGGAATCCCGGGGGGCACTGTAGTTATTGGTGGGACAGCTGTGGTGGGGTGTGTTTGAAGGGTATGGGGACCGACCCTTAGAGGTTGGGTATCCGGAAAGCACCATCCACCACAGGCAGACCGTGTAGGGCCAGTGGGTTGGGGGCCCACATTGCACGGCTTTACCGGTCTGGGGAGATGGTCGTGGGCTGCCGACCGCAGCCGTCTCCTCCTTTGGCGGAGAAGGTGGGGCTCTTCGGAGCAGGCCAGGAGGCGTGTCAGTGGGCAAAGCTTAATTGCGGTTCCGCGGCGCCTCGCGACTGGCCAGGGGGGTAAACGCCGGAGTGGTTTTAGACGGTAGTTCTTTTGAGAGTCCGTCATACCTCCCATTGCACAGCCTTCCCCGGGCAGGGAGGATGCGTAAATGCATTTCCACTCCGTCATCAAAAAAAAAAAAAAAAAAAAAAAAAAAAAAGGTTAGGTTAGGTTAGGTTAGGTTAGGTTAGGTTAGGTTAGGTTAGGTTAGGTTAGGTTAGGTTAGGTTAGGTTAGGTTTGGCCCTCCGAATAGTGAGGGCCTATGTGACGGTGGCACATGCGGCCGCGTGTGTCTTGGCCTGCACCCCGCCGTGGGAGCTAGATGCTCAGGTGCAGGCCGAGACATACCGGATGAGGGCCGGGTTCCGGGCGAGGAGACAGCGCCCGGACTCGGAGACGGTGGAGGGGGCCCGTCGAATGACGGAGCGGCGCCTGAGGGACCGGTGGAAAAGCGACCTGGAGGACTCCCCCTATGGACTCCGCACCATAGGGGCACTCCTCCCGTCGCTGGACCACTGGTTGGAGAGGAGGTACGGTACCGCCACGTACCGTCTTGTGCAGGTGATGACCGGGCACGGGTGCTTCGGCCATTACCTGCACAAGATTAGGAGAGAGCCCAGTCCGGTTTGCCACGAGTGCGGCGATCCGGACGACACGGCCCAGCACACCCTAGAGGTGTGCTCGAAGTGGGATCCGGAGCGCCGCGCTCTGGTTGCGGACACAGGGCTCTCCGATCTCTCACTGCACAGCGTCGTGTCGGCCATGCTGAGCAGTGAGAGATCGTGGTTGGCGGTCGTCTCCTTCTGCGAGAGCATTGTCTCGCAGAAGGAGGCGGCGGAGCGGGAGCGCGAGGAGGACGTGGATGCGCACCCGCTCCGGCGTAGACGTGTGGGGCGAAGGCGGAGGCAGTTTGCCACCCGCCTGAACCCCTAGTAGGACCGTGGGGATAGGGTCCCACACAAAGGTCCTACACGTCTGGGGGAGGGTTCGGCGTGTTAACTGAACCCTCCCTCCTTTGGCGCAGGTGCCCCAGCAACAGGCTGGGGCGGCTGGGGGGCACCCAGTGGTGAATAGTCATCAGCCCACGGTGCCCCCGTTAACAGCCTGTGGAGATTAACACCGGTGAGGTTTTAGTGGGTAGGCTTCCCCCTTCCCCTTCGCTCTGAAGGGTAGGGGGTTGAGAGTCCCACATAACCCTCCAATATGGTCGTCCCTAGACCGGAGGGTACGCGTAAATGCGTTTCCTCACCGTTAAAAAAAAAAAAAAAAAAAAAAAAAAAAAGGTTAGGTTAGGTTAGGTTAGGTTAGGTTAGGTTAGGTTAGGTTAGGTTAGGTTAGGTTAGGTTAGGTTAGGTTAGGTTAGGTTAGGTTAGGTTAGGTTGGGGTGCAGGCCGGATTCCTCCACGTTGGCTTGGGTGTTGCAGTCTCTCTTGATCTCGATCCGGAGAGAACGCAGCATCTGGGCTGGTGCACCCTGGGCATCGGCTGAAACTTTCTCCTTATGGGGGATTCTTTCGGCCCATGGCAAATATCCGGCGGGGGAGTACTGTTGCATCCACAGCCCACCCTCCTAGGAGGGTGGGCTGTGGATGCAACAGTATTGGGGGTTGTCCTCGAAAGAGGTACAACGGGGCCCGACGATGTGCCAGGTGCATTCGGTTTAGCCGACGTCGAGCCTAACTCGTTTCCCGTCTGGAGTGTCGTGGATCACGTCTCGCGGCTCCGACGGGCCGAGGACCTTGCCTTAACCGGCTGGGTCGAGGGGAGTAAACCTCATAAAAAATCCCTCAATCCTAAGCGGCGCCGCACCGCGAGGGGATGCATGGCTGAGAGGTGGTCAGCTGTTAGTGCGTTGCCCCGTCAGAGTACCTGCCGACCCTCTGACGGGAGATGCTAGGCTTGTCCAGGTGCACGGGCACCTCCTGGATCGACGATTAGATCCCTAATACTCGTGGGAACAATTATGGAAGCATCAATTACCCAGCCAAACGGCCCTTCTCAGGGCCAATTCGGAAACGGCCCTTCTGAGGGCCAACCTGAAAACGGCCCTTCTCAGGGCCAACTAGGAGACGAGAGGACGCGGGCGCTCACCCCGGTGGTCCGATTGGAGCGCATGGCGCTGAGGCCCCGGTTGGTGACCCCCGGGGCTCACTTGCCAGTGGCGCGGAATACAGATGAAACGTCTGCGGACGCGGGCACACTACCGGACACTGATTCACGTGATGACGAATTGATTGACCACGAAAGGATGATCAGAGAGAAAGACCTGGACTGGATTGCGGAGATGGACGAAGAGGCGATTTATGTCTCAGACTCTTCCTTCCCGTCTGTCCATATGACTGGAGAAAAGAGAAGACACCCTGGTGACTCGGAAGAGGATTATATAGAGACGAGAGGATCTCCTCTTCCAAAAATTAATACGTCGCGAAGGGGTCGCGGAGGCCACGCCCACTCAACTGGCCTGGACCAAGCAAAAGCGGCCCTATATACACTTGAAAAGGCGGCTTTAGAAAGTGAAGCGTTCCCCGGCGAACCTCGGACAGAAGCTGCCATTCCTAGAGTCGATGAGATGGACCTTGGAACATCCCTCCCAACGCCGGAGCATATCACAAGAGATGACTTGGTACGTAAGGCATTTGCGGGAGTTAATGACATCCGCGAGGCTTCCCGTAGGTCCCAAAACATAAAAGGGACAGTCCGGAAACAGATAAAGCTTGGAGTTATGGCCATCTCCCAGGCAGTGGAAGATCTAGGGACTCTATCTACAGACGAAGAAACACGCAAACTGAGGGCAGACAACGCGCGTCTCAGACGCGAGATGGATATCCTCAGAGCTGAGGTAAAGGCCCTTCGCACCGCCTTCTCGGAGCGGAATGTACGCCCTGTCGAACAACAGCCAGATATCCATGCGGGGATCACGAGCATAATGGAGGATTTAAGGCGAGACCTCCTCGTATCCCTTGGTGGAATGATCAATGCCCGCCTTGGAGACAT
Source organism: Acleris sparsana (assembly GCA_923062465.1). Lineage (NCBI taxonomy): Eukaryota > Metazoa > Arthropoda > Insecta > Lepidoptera > Tortricidae > Acleris > Acleris sparsana. Next base: position 13,356,743 of record OV281308.1, read on the forward strand.
TGAATCCCGACTTCCTCCTGCGCCAGTGTTGCGACCGCCGCTGGCGGCGGATAAAACGAGGGCTGCAGCAACTACCACAGTCGCTGGATCAGCCTCCCAAAAGTCAAAACCGGCGACCGCGCCGCATCATCAGACGAAAGCCCCGAAAGAGAAACCAAAAGCCACACGCCAGCCTGTGGCTCCTGCTTCTCCCGGCGATCCCATCTCCCAGCCGCAGCCTAGTACCTCCCGTGCCGAAGCGGATTCGGAATTTATTGAAGTGGGGAAAGGTGGCAAAAGGTATAGCAAAGGAAAGGGCAAAAAGTCCAACCCGGCTTCTGGCCCTACTGCATCTGCCCCAAGACGAGCAACACACGCGAAACCGCTTGCAGCCGTGGCGAAAAAGAATACCCATAAGATAGGTACCCCAAAAACCACTGCGGTAGTGGTCACTCTGCAACCGGAAGCGGTACAGAGAGGGGTATCCTATAAAGACGCCCTAAAGAAAGCCAAACAAGCCTTTAAGCTGGACGACGTTGGCCTGGACCAAAATATCAAAGTCCGGAATACGATGAGTGGCGCCCGGATAATTATCGTCCCGGGTGCTGCCAGTGGATCGAAAGCTGACTCACTAGCAGCGAAACTTCAAGAAGTACTCGGAGATGTGGCCTCTATTAGCAGGCCCGTCAAAAAAGCGTCGGTAAGGGTGACCGGCCTGGACGAGTCCATTGAGACGGAGGATATCGCTGCTGCCGCCTCAGTGGCTGGAAGGTGCCGACAAGACGACATAAAGGTCGGCGCTATTCGCATGGGACCCTATGGAGGCTCAGTGATAGTCGAGGCTCCAGCGGAAGCGGCAAAAGCTCTATGTCAAGCGGGACGACTGCTAGTCGGGTGGTCGGCGGCCCGAGTATCAGCAATGGAACCCCGTCCCTTAAGGTGCTTTAGATGCATGGGACTGGGCCACACCAAACCAACGTGCCCTTCGCCTGAAAGCAGGGAAGCCCTATGTTTCAGGTGTGGCTTAGAGGGTCACAAATCCGCCTCCTGCACGGCGAATCCGCGGTGTGCAATATGTGCACAAGCCAAGAGACGGGCAGACCATGTGATGGGCAGCGCTAAATGCGTCCCGCCACAGGCCAAGGGCAAGACGACAGTGACTTATAGGACCCAAGTCTCATCACAAGTAGAGGCAAACAACCAGTTGCCTGTGGAGGTCGAAATGTCGGTTTCTTAATGCCCACACACCGACATTTCAACCTACTCCAGACTAACGCTAACCACTCCGCCCGTGCGCAGGACCTGCTTATGCAGACCATGGCGGAGGGGAACTTAGATGTCGTTGTGGTAGCCGAGCCCTATTATGTACCATCCCAACCACATTGGGCTGGGGACACTGGGGGCTTGGTTGCCATTGTAGTACCAGCAGCTACCCACTTCCCCCCCTTCTCTATCAAAGAGAAGGGTCCGGGATACGTGGCGGCTTCTTGGGGTGAAATAGTGCTCATCGGAGTGTATTTTTCCCCCAATCGAAGATTAGACGATTTTGAAAGATACCTCAACACGTTGGAGATGGTGATAGGCAGAGCGGCTCCTGCCCAAGTCATCGTGATGGGAGATTTCAACGCGAAGTGTACAGCATGGGGATCTCCCATCACGGACGCGAGAGGTGCGGTGCTGAGGGACTGGGCTGCGGTTATAGGCCTTGTCCTCCTGAACCAAGGCAACACTAACACCTGTGTTCGACAACAGGGGGGGTCCATCGTAGACTTGACGTTTGCGACCCCTGCTATCGCTGCACGATCTGGAGAATGGCGCGTCCTAGAAGAGGTGGAGACCTTGTCGGACCACTTATATATCCGCTTTCAGGTCTCCGGTTCCTCGACGATGGATGCGCCATCCCGGCCCGAAAGACAGCCGTTTCCCAGATGGACGCTCTCCCGCCTAGATCGGGAAATTGCGGAGGAGGCAGCCATAGTGCAGGCTTGGGTGCCAGATATAGCAGACGCAGCCAACGTGGAGGAGCGAGCTGTCCACCTTCGAGCTGCTCTTACAGAAATCTGTGACGCTGCTATGCCCCGGACTCGACGAATACCAGCGAGGAAGCAAGTCTACTGGTGGTCGCAGGAGATTCAGGTTCTCCGCACCACCAGCAATGCCGCTCGCCGGGCATTCACGCGATGCCGCCGCCGCAGGTCACACACAGCTGAGGAGGAGGAACTCTACCGCCAAGCTCACCGGGAGGCTAAAATTGCACTGCAGACGGCCATTGCAAAGGCCAAAGACTCTTCCAATGAGGAGTTCATAGAGACGCTCAATAGAGACCCGTGGGGCCGCCCGTACCGTGCTGTACGCAGTAAATTACAGCACGCGCCCCCCACGAGTACCTTTGAGCCCACACTCCTGTCAGCGGTCATAACGGGCCTATTCCCTGAGCGGGAAGCCTTCATTCCTCCACGGATGACAGGGCCAGAAGAAAACGAGGGCATCGTCAACGTCCCGCTAATCACGGATGACGAGATGATAGAAGCGGTGGCCCGTCTAAAATCGTCTCGTAAAGCTCCTGGGCCGGATGGAGTACCAGGAAAAGTGCTTTTTCTGGCGCTCAAGCACCTGGGGTGTCGTCTCCGGCAGCTGTTTGATGACTGCCTAGAGACAGGACAGGTTCCTAGGTGCTGGAAGGAAGGGCGTTTGTGCCTACTGAGAAAGGAGGGTCGTCCACCTGACTCTCCCTCCGGGTACCGACCACTCGTTCTCTTGGACGAGGTCGGTAAGGTTTTCGAGAGAATAGTGGCACTGCGAATCAGTAGGCACTTAGCCAGAGATGGCCCGGACATTTCCGTGAGGCAGTATGGGTTCAGGGCAGGGCTGTCTACAATAGATGCACTATCCGCGCTACGTGGCTTCTGGGAGGAGGCTAAAGTAAGGGGGGAAGGAGTCGTAGCTGTATCTTTAGATATAGCCAACGCTTTCGGCTCCCTCCCCTTTGAAGTGATTGAAGAGGCACTCAAGTTCCACCAGGTGCCTCTTTACTTAAGAAAGGTGATAGGGCACTACCTGACTGACCGGGTAGTGCTCTATCAAAGTAGAGATGGAGAGCGGATGGCCCAGCGTATGTCCAGTGGCGTTCCTCAGGGGTCCGTGCTGGGACCCCTGCTTTGGAACCTGGGCTATGATTGGGCCATCAGAGGACAGCTCTTGCCTCGGATGGCGGTTTTCTGCTATGCGGATGACACGATGGTGGCCGTCCGAGGCAACAGTCGGGAAGAGGCGATGCGGTTAGCCACAGTGGGCGCTACCCTTGTGGTTGACCGTATCCGGATGCTGGGACTAGAGGTGGCCCTCTCCAAAACGGAAGCTATCGTCTTCCGTGGGCCAAGATGGCGGCTTGGCTCTGGTCTCAGTCTCCAAATAGACGGAGAGAGGGTCCGGCTTAAGGCCCATATCAAATACCTGGGCCTTATCCTGGACCCTGATTGGAAATTCGTGGAGCACTTCCGATGTCTCGCCCCACGTATTGTGGGCACTGCTTTGGCTCTTGGGAAGCTGCTTCCGAATGTGGGTGGTCCTCAGGCTCCATGTCGGCGTCTCTACACGGAAGTGATTAAAAGTATGGCCCTGTACGGTGCCCCCATATGGTCGGCCTCTCTCAGCGCCCAGAATAAAGCCCTCTTGCGAAAGCCGCAGAGAGTTATGGCACTGAGGATGATCAGAGGATACCGTACGGTCTCTTTCGCGGCTGCTTGCGTACTGGCCGGCACTCCCCCGTGGGAGCTTGAGGCCGCAGTGCGAGCCGACACTTACCGCGCTCGTGCGGAGAGCAGAGCACGAGGGGAAGGCCCTGGGTCTGAAGATGTTGAGAGGGTGCAGCGCAGTGCCCAAGAGCGAATGATGGAGATCTGGTCAAACAGCCTCACGGACCCCGTTTACGGAGTCCGCACCATTGAGGCTCTCCACCCAGTCCTCCAGGAGTGGAAAGAGAGGCGCCACGGGCTACTCTCATACCGTCTTGTGCAGGTGTTGTCCGGGCACGGATGCTTCGGGCAGTATCTGCACAGGATTGCAAGACGGGAGTCATCTCCAATCTGCCATGAGTGTGGTGCGCTGGAAGATACGGCGCAGCACACCATGGAGTCTTGTACCGCATGGCAGACGGAACGCCTCGAATTGACGAGGATAATAGGGAACGATCTCTCGCTGCCCAGCGTGGTATCAGCTATGCTGGGCAGTGATAGATCGTGGGATGCTGTTGCCACCTTTTGTGAGGAGGTCATCTCACAAAAGGAGGCAGCAGAGCGGGCTCGCGAGGAAGACGAGTCCGCGGACGCCATCAGGCGTAAAAGAAGTGGAAGGAGAAGGCGGCAGTTTGCTAGCCTCTTCCCTTCCTAGTGGGGCCATCACCACCCCGCCAGCCGCTGAGGGAGCAGCCACACGTTCACGGCTCCTCCCTCCGATTCCGCGATGAATACCCTGGTCCAACCACCTGATCAGGGAGGCCGTGGTTGCAGTTATGGTAGACTCCAATGGGACCCCACTGCGACCACAAATTACCCAAGGCCACAGACGGAACGTCGAGGTGGTTTTAGTGGGTAGGACTCCTGCCCCCTTCCCGCTAGGGGTAGGAGGTGGGAGGAGAGTCCCACATAACCACCACACCTCTCACGTGTGGTGGTATGCGTAAAGCATTTCCCCTCGTAAAAAAAAAAAAAAAAAAAAAAAAAAAAAGGTTAGGTTAGGTTGGGGTTAGGTTAGGTTAGGTTAGGTTAGGTTAGGTTAGGTTAGGTTAGGTTAGGTTAGGTTAGGTTAGGTTAGGTTAGGTTAGGTTAGGTTAGGTTAGGTTAGGTTAGGTTGGGGTGCAGGCCGTCTTCGGGGGGAGGGGATGGCGTCCACGTAGTGGATTGACCATCCCTGTGGCGGGGGAGGCGGTCCAGGTGAAGGGTACGATCAAGTACCTCGGCCTCATCCTGGACCGGAGGTGGGATTTCGGGGAGCATTTCCGCCAACTTGCTCCCCGGGTGGTAGGCGCCGCGTCGGCCCTGGGCCGCATGTTGCCGAACGTGGGGGGGCCTCAAGCGCCATGCCGACGCCTGTTTGCAGGCGTAGTGCGTAGCATGGCGCTATACGGAGCGCCAATCTGGGCCGACAAACTGTCGGCCAAGAATAAGGTGCTCCTAAGGAGGCCCCAAAGAGTGGTGGCCCTCCGAATAGTGAGGGCCTATGTGACGGTGGCACATGCGGCCGCGTGTGTCTTGGCCTGCACCCCGCCGTGGGAGCTAGATGCTCAGGTGCAGGCCGAGACATACCGGATGAGGGCCGGGTTCCGGGCGAGGAGACAGCGCCCGGACTCGGAGACGGTGGAGGGGGCCCGTCGAATGACGGAGCGGCGCCTGAGGGACCGGTGGAAAAGTGACCTGGAGGACTCCCCCTATGGAACTTACACTATAGGGGCACTCCTCCCGTCATTTGACCACTGGGTCGAGAGGCGACACGGTACGCTTACGTACCGGCTTGTGCAGGTACTGACCGGACATGGGTGCTTCGGCCACTACCTGCACAAGATAAAGAGGGAGCCGAGTCCGATCTGCCACGAGTGTGGCGACCCGGATGACACGGCCCAGCACACCCTCCAGGTGTGTACTCGCTGGGATCCGGAGCGCCGCACTATGGCTGCGGAAATTGGTGCCTCAGATCTCTCGCTGCACAGCGTAGTCTCGGCCATGCTGGGCAGCGACAGATCGTGGAAGGCGGTATCCTCCTTCTGTGAGAGTGTCATCTCGCAGAAGGAGGTGGCGGAGCGGGAGCGCGAAGACAATGTCGACGCGCACCCGCTCCGACGCAGACGGAGGGGGCGAAGGCGCATGCAGTACGCTGCTAGCCTGAACCCCTTGTAGGACCAGTGGGTTAGGGGCCCACATTGCACGGTCCTACACACGTCTGGGGGAGGGGTCGTAGCGTTTACCGACCTCTCCCTCCTTTGGCGGAGGTACCCCGGCACTAGGCTGGGACGGCTGGGGGACACCTAATGGTTGCATCCTAGGCATCCCATTGTGTCCCCGAAAACAGCAGCGGAGGTAAACGCCGGAGTGGTTTTAGACGGTAGGCTGCTCCCTCTACTCTCGTGCGAGAGTGGGGGGAGGAGAGAGTCCGTCATACCCCCCCTATAGCATGGCCAACCCTGGGCCAGGGGATGATGCGTAACGCATTTCCACTCCGTTAAAAAAAAAAAAAAAAAAAAAAAAAAAAAAAAAAAAAAAAAAAAAAAAAAAAGGTTGGGGTGCAGGCCGGATTCCTCCACGTTGGCTTGGGTGTTGCAGTCTCTCTTGATCTCGATCCGGGGAGAACGCAGCATCTGGGCTGGTGCACCCTGGGCATTGGCTGAGACTTTTCCCACTTGGGAATTCTTTCGGCCCATGGCTAATATCCGGCAAGGGGGGGAGGCGAGGTGACAGGGGCTTCTTGAAGGGTTGCGGTTGTGTGGAGAGCACTTCTGCCCCGGAAAGTTTCCTTCTGTCACCTAGGGGGGGGATGGTGACGAGCCGCTTTTCCTCGGAAAAGTGGTTTTGTCACCATCCCGCCTCTTTTGAGGGCGGTGACAGAGGTTGTTGAAAGGGGCGGTTGCGTGTGCCTTTGAGGCCGTTTCCAAACCGGACAGCTGCTTTCTGTCACTTTGGTGGTTGGTGACTGGGCTTACCGAAAGACTGGGGCATGTTAACTCCGCTCTGCAACGGAGCACGAAGGTTCCGCTCTGCACCGGAGCATGACCCTGCTCAAGACGTACTCCCATGTCACCAGTTACCTGGAGGGGGCCGTGACAGAGGTGGTTGAAAGGGGCGGTTGCGTGTGCCTTTGAGGCCGTTTCCAAACCGGACAGCTGCTTTCTGTCACTTTGGTGGTTGGTGACTGGGCTTACCGAAAGACTGGGGCATGTTAACTCCGCTCTGCAACGGAGCACGAAGGTTCCGCTCTGCACCGGAGCATGACCCTGCTCAAGACGTACTCCCATGTCACCCGAGGGTCCTTCTACGTGTCTTTCGGAATCCCGGGGGGCACTGTAGTTATTGGTGGGACAGCTGTGGTGGGGTGTGTTTGAAGGGTATGGGGACCGACCCTTAGAGGTTGGGTATCCGGAAAGCACCATCCACCACAGGCAGACCGTGTAGGGCCAGTGGGTTGGGGGCCCACATTGCACGGCTTTACCGGTCTGGGGAGATGGTCGTGGGCTGCCGACCGCAGCCGTCTCCTCCTTTGGCGGAGAAGGTGGGGCTCTTCGGAGCAGGCCAGGAGGCGTGTCAGTGGGCAAAGCTTAATTGCGGTTCCGCGGCGCCTCACGACTGGCCAGGGGGGTAAACGCCGGAGTGGTTTTAGACGGTAGTTCTTTTGAGAGTCCGTCATACCTCCCATTGCACAGCCTTCCCCGGGCAGGGAGGATGCGTAAATGCATTTCCACTCCGTCATCAAAAAAAAAAAAAAAAAAGGTTAGGTTAGGTTAGGTTAGGTTAGGTTAGGTTAGGTTAGGTTAGGTTAGGTTAGGTTAGGTTAGGTTAGGTTAGGTTAGGTTAGGTTAGGTTAGGTTAGGTTAGGTTAGGTTCCCCCCCGAATGTGCTGCCACCTTGTCGTGGTGGGGGGGCTTGCGTGTTTCAGTGATCCTCGACGCTATACCGGACAGGGCTACCCATACCGGAAAGTTCCGAGGTGAGGGACCAGACTAAGAGCGGCACTTTCCCTTTCCACTCCCACCTTCCCATTCCTTTCCTTGATATCCCTCCTTTTCCTTCCCCTTACCCATCCTTCTCCACTTCCACCGAACCAGTGGCGGGATACCCACTGTCATGGGCCAGCGCGGGCCCGGGGAACTAAATACTCCCCGAAAGTGCGCACTTGTGGTGGAAGGCTGCTCCCGACTACTCTCCTCGGAGAGTAGTTAGAGGAGTGCAGCAGCGTCTTCTGCTTTGCAGAGGGCGTTTTGGAGTGGAGGGCCTTCTCCTAGGAGAGTGGGCGATGGATGATTGGGGGTTGTCCTCGAAAGAGGTACAACGGGGCCCGGCGATGTGCCAGGTGCACTCGGTTTAGCCGACGTCGAGCCTAACTCGTTTCCCGTCTGGAGTGTCGTGGATCACGTCTCGCGGCTCCGACGGGCCGAGGACCTTGCCTTAACCGGCTGGGTCGAGGGGAGTAAACCTCATAAAAAATCCCTCAATCCTAAGCGGCGCCGCACCGCGAGGGGATGCATGGCTGAGAGGTGGTCAGCTGTTAGTGCGTTGCCCCGTCAGAGTACCTGCCGACCCTCTGACGGGAGATGCTAGGCTTGTCCAGGTGCACGGGCACCTCCTGGATCGACCGATAATCCCTAATACTCGTGGGAACAAAATGGAAACAGCAACAACCCAACCAAACGGCCCTTCTCAGGGCCAACCCGGAAACGGCCCTTCTGAGGGCCAACCTGAAAACGGCCCTTCTCAGGGCCAAAACGCAGACACCGACACCACTGTGGCGGAACAGCTATTGGAGATGGCAAGGCTGAAGGACGCTGAGCTGATGGAGGAGATGATGTTGGAGGTTGACTCTGACTCGTCGCTCCCATCAGTTCACGTCAAAAGCGTGAAACGGCCACACGCAGATGACGATGAAATATTGACTGGGCCGGCTATCAAGCCCAAAGTCAATACCGCCAGGAGGGGCAAGACCCCTATAACCGGAGGAAGCAACTCGGGCCTCAGGGCGGGTAAGACGATATTGAGGTTCCCCAACTTCCGAGACGTTGGGGCGGAGGCGGGTGCGGTCGGTGAATACCGCGTTAACCGTGACTCCTCGCCGCCTCAGAGTCATGGGAGAAGGGCCCTTAAAAGAGGCAACACACGAAGGAGCTCATCGGTTCCGCGGGACCGCAGCCCTGTAAGGAACGAGGACGACGGTGGGTACGTTTCTGTCGTCCGGAATGCTGCATTGCAGGTTTTGGCGGAAGCCGCAAATTGTGGTAATTTGAAGGGGGATGTCTGGGGCCGCATGAAAACTGCGTGCAAAAACATCTTGGCGGCCGCAGACATACTGGATGAAATAGACGGAGGAGACGATGTGGAGGTGAGAGCTCTGCGCGCAGATAACAAGCGCATGAGGGAAGAGCTCTCCCTCGTACGACAAGAATTGAAGGCCCTAAGGACTGCTTTTTCCGAAAGGAATAAGCAGCCCCCGCAGAGCCACGCCCCCGAAGACGGCCTCCCACAGGCCTTGGGGCAGGCAATGATTGAGCTGAGGGAGGACCTGAAAAGGGATCTATTCACCTCGATAGGAGAGATGGTGAACGTTCGGATCGGGGAGGTCCGGGCCCTTCTCCCCGCATCTCCGATTGTTCGCCCACCGCTGGCAGCGGACCGGAGGAGGGCTGAACAGGTGGCTGACCCCGATGTGTCGGCTCCTCCAGCTAGGTTCGCTCCTCCCACCAGGGCGGCTCCTCCAGCCAGTGCGGCTCCCAACAACAGGTCGGCTTCCAGCGCGGGTCACCCCACTAGCGCTCGGAAAGCACCCCCTGCCAAGCCAGCGCGCCCTGCTCGTCGGGCCAAAGAGACGAGACCGTTGGCTGCTCTTCGTCCCCCTCCTATCCGCGAGTTCGCCCCGGCGGTTCCGGCAGTACAAGAGCCACTGCCGCCCACCCAAATGTCGTGGTCGGACGCGGTGAAGAGGGGTAAGAAGAAGAAGAAGAAGAAGGTTGCCCCACCACCTAAACACACAGCCACAGGCAACAGGCCCGCGCCGGGCCCCAAGAAACTGCCTGCTCCCTCAACGGCTGCTGTGGTAGTTGCCGTAAAGGAGGGCAGCGAGGCCACCTACGCCAGCGTCATGGCCAAGGCCATGAAGTCCTTCTCGCTGGCGGAGGTTGGCCTTGAGCATGTCAGGGTCCGTAAGACGCAGACCGGGGCCCGCCTCATTGAGGTCCCGGGCGCGAACGGGGCAGCGGCGGCGGATGCGCTATGCGCAAAACTTGACGGGTTGGTTGGCGACGTGGCCAAAGTCTACCGACCCGTCAAAATGGCGGAAATCCGGGTGGGTGGTCTCGATGAGACCATCACCCCGGAGGACATCGCGGCGGCAATGGTGGCCAAGACTGGGTGCTCCCCCACCCAGGTGAAGGTTGGCGCCATCCGGGTCCGATTCGACGGATCTGGCGTGGCGAACGCGCAGTGCCCGGTGACCGTGGCCAACACGCTGGCAACAGCAGGACGACTACTGGTGGGGTGGTCGTCCGCCAGCGTGACTGCACTGGAGGCGAGGCCCATGCGGTGCTTCCGATGCCAAGGCATCGGACACAGCGGGGCCCTCTGCCCCTCAACCGTGGACCGGTCAAATTGGTGCCACCGGTGCAGTGGGCCGGACCACTGGAGGGCCTCCTGCATGGCCGCGCCGCATTGCGACGTTTGCCTAAAAGCGCGACGTCCAGCGGACCACGTGATGGGGGGACGGAGGTGCAGCCCGCCACACACGAGGGGCAAGGCTGGCCAGACAACGTCCCCCTCTACAAGGCGTGCCGCCAATGCGGCTAGGCAAGAAGGTAGCCAGATGGACCTCTAAATGCCAGCACACCGGCATTTAGAGGTCCTTCAGGCGAACGCCAACCACTCCGCCCGCGCCCAAGATCTGCTCATGCAGGTCATGGCGGAGTGGGGCATAGGCGTTTTGGTGGTGGCTGAGCCGTACTTCGTCCCCCCCCAGTCTAACTGGGTCGGGGCGACGGACGGCTCGGTTGCCATTGCGGTACCGGCGATGGGTGACCTCCCCCCCCTATCGGGAATGGCCAGGGGTTCGGGCTTCGCGGTGGCCAAGTGGGGAGAAACTGTCATAGTGGCAGTTTACTTCTCCCCGAATAGGCCGCTGCGGGAGTTTGAAGCCTTCCTGGTGGGGCTGGGGAGAGTCGTCGGAGGGGCGGCGCCGGCGCCATTGGTGGTGATGGGGGACCTAAACGCCAAGAGCGCGGCGTGGGGTTCCCCCATCACGGACCCGAGAGGGGTGGCCCTCGAAGACTGGGTGGCGGCGATGGGGCTTGAGGTGCTCAACCGGGGCGACGCCAACACGTGTGTGCGGCGGCAGGGAGGGTCGATCGTGGACGTCTCGTTCGCGACCCCTGCCATTGCCGCACGAATCACGGACTGGCGCGTCCTGCAGGAGGTAGAGACCCTCTCCGACCATTTATACGTTCGGATGAGGGTCAGCACCTCGCCAGGGGTGCCGCCGCCCAGCCCGAGAGGGCGGGGGGGGAGAGGAGGAGGAGGGGCTTTCCCAAGGTGGACCCTGGCCCGCCTCGACATGGGAGCGGCGGTGGAGGCGGCCATGGTGGAGGCGTGGTGTGCGCCCCCACCGGTCTCCTTGGGGGTGGAGGAGCGGGCAGCCCGGTTTCGCGTCGCACTAACGTCGGTGTGCGACGCGGCCATGCCCCGGGCCCGAAGGCTGCCCGCCAAGAGGCAGGTGTACTGGTGGTCGCAGGAGATTGCGGCCCTGCGAGCCGCCAGTGATGCCGCCCGCCGCGCATACACGCGCTGCAGGAGGCGGCGACACCTGCCGGAGGAGGAAGAGCATCTCCACAGAGAGCTGAAGGTGGCGAAGGACGCGCTCTCTGTGGAGATAGCTCGCAGAAAGGACGAGGTGCGTGAGGAGTTCCTGGCCACGTTGGATAGGGATCCGTGGGGGCGGCCATACCGAGTTGTGCGCAACAAAATGCGTTGCGCACCCCCCATGGACTCCCTTGAGCCGGAGCTCCTCACGAGGATTGTGGAGGGACTCTTCCCGGCTGCGGCGGCCTTCCAACCGCCCGCAATGGTGGGCCCCACGGTTGAGGAGGTTGATCAAGATGATCCCCCTCCCGTGACGGACGACGAAATGGAGACCATCGTCGACCGTCTCCGGTCCTGCAGAAAGGCACCAGGACCGGATGGGGTACCGGGAAGAGTCCTCCACATTGTGGCGGAGCACCTCGGGGACCGCTTGCGGACCCTCTTTGATGATTGTATCAAGGAGGGGCGCTTCCCGAGGTGCTGGAAGGAGGGACGCCTCGTCCTCCTTCGGAAGGAGGGTAGGCCGTTGGATACCCCTGCCGGTCACCGCCCCATCGTCCTCCTAGATGAGACGGGCAAGATGCTAGAGCGCATCCTGTCCCGTCGCATCGTCCAACATCTGGAGGACGTGGGGCCTAACATCTCCGACCGGCAGTTCGGGTTCCGGGAGGGACGGTCCACTATGGACGCGCTTTCGTCCCTCCGGAACTTCTGTGGGAACGCGGAGGCGAAGGGTGAGGGGGTCGTGGCGGTGTCGTTAGACATCGCCAACGCATTTGGCTCCCTGCCCTTCTCGGTCATCAGCGAGGCCCTCCGCTTCCACAGGGTGCCCGGGTATCTGCGGCGGATTGTGGAGCACTACCTAACCGACAGGGTAGTGCTCTACGATCGTGGGGGTCTGCGGATCGCTCACCCGATGTCGTGCGGTGTTCCCCAGGGGTCCGTGTTAGGACCCCTGCTATGGAACATAGGGTACGACTGGGTGATCCGCGGAGCGCTCCTTCCCCGCATGGCCACCCTTTGTTATGCCGACGATACAATGGTGGCCGTGCGGGGACGTGAGCTGGAGGAGGCCCTTCGGAGGGCGTCGTTGGCGGCAGACCTGGTTGTCGGCCGCATCCGACAGCTGGGTCTGGAGGTGTCCCTCCCGAAGACAGACGCTATTGTCTTCGGGGGGAGGGGATGGCGTCCACGTTGTGGATTGTCCATCCCTGTGGCGGGGGAAGCGGTCCAGGTGAAGGGTACGATAAAGTACCTTGGCCTCATCCTGGACCGGAGGTGGGATTTCGGGGAGCATTTCCGCCAACTTGCTCCCCGGGTGGTAGGCGCCGCGTCGGCCCTGGGCCGCATGTTGCCGAACGTGGGGGGGCCTCAAGCGCCATGCCGACGCCTGTTTGCAGGCGTAGTGCGTAGCATGGCGCTATACGGAGCGCCAATCTGGGCCGACAAGCTGTCGGCCAAGAATAAGGCGCTCCTAAGGAGGCCCCAAAGAGTGGTGGCCCTCCGAATAGTGAGGGCCTATGTGACGGTGGCACATGCGGCCGCGTGTGTCTTGGCCTGCACCCCGCCGTGGGAGCTAGATGCTCAGGTGCAGGCCGAGACATACCGGATGAGGGCCGGGTTCCGGGCGAGGAGACAGCGCCCGGACTCGGAGACGGTGGAGGGGGCCCGTCGAATGACGGAGCGGCGCCTGAGGGACCGGTGGAAAAGCGACCTGGAGGACTCCCCCTATGGACTCCGCACCATAGGGGCACTCCTCCCGTCGCTGGACCACTGGTTGGAGAGGAGGTACGGTACCGCCACGTACCGTCTTGTGCAGGTGATAACCGGGCACGGGTGCTTCGGACATTACCTGCACAAGATTAGGAGAGAGCCCAGTCCGGTTTGCCACGAGTGCGGCGATCCGGACGACACGGCCCAGCACACCCTAGAGGTGTGCTCGAAGTGGGATCCGGAGCGCCGCGCTCTGGTTGCGGACACAGGGCTCTCCGATCTCTCACTGCACAGCGTCGTGTCGGCCATGCTGAGCAGTGAGAGATCGTGGTTGGCGGTCGTCTCCTTCTGCGAGAGCATTGTCTCGCAGAAGGAGGCGGCGGAGCGGGAGCGCGAGGAGGACGTGGATGCGCACCCGCTCCGGCGTAGACGTGTGGGGCGAAGGCGGAGGCAGTTTGCCACCCGCCTGAACCCCTAGTAGGACCGTGGGGATAGGGTCCCACACAAAGGTCCTACACGTCTGGGGGAGGGTTCGGCGTGTTAACTGAACCCTCCCTCCTTTGGCGCAGGTGCCCCAGCAACAGGCTGGGGCGGCTGGGGGGCACCCAGTGGTGAATAGTCATCAGCCCACGGTGCCCCCGTTAACAGCCTGTGGAGGTTAACACCGGTGAGGTTTTAGTGGGTAGGCTTCCCCCTTCCCCTTCGCTCTGAAGGGTAGGGGGTTGAGAGTCCCACATAACCCTCCAATATGGTCGTCCCTAGACCGGAGGGTACGCGTAAATGCGTTTCCTCACCGTTAAAAAAAAAAAAAAAAAAAAAAAAAAAAAAAAAAAAAAAAAAAAAGGTTAGGTTAGGTTAGGTTAGGTTAGGTTAGGTTAGGTTAGGTTAGGTTAGGTTAGGTTAGGTTAGGTTAGGTTAGGTTAGGTTAGGTTAGGTTAGGTTGGGGTGCGGGCCGGATTCCTCCACGTTGGCTTGGTTGTTGCGATCTCTCTTGATCTCGATCCGGAGAGAACGCAGCATCTGGGCTGGTGCACCCTGGGCATCGGTTGAGACTTTTCCCTTCTGGGGAATTCTCTCAGCCCATGGCAAATATCCGGCAGGGGAGTGGGGGGGAGGTGACAAGTGACTTTTCTTTAGAAAAGTCGCTTTGTCACCGACACACTGGGGGGGAAATGGGTAGGTTAAGTTAGGCTAGGGGGTGGGCTCGGCGTGCACTTACAATGCCGTCGAGCACTTACCACCCAAAAACTAGAGGAGGCACGTCGACTCCTCTAGCCCCGTACTCTGGCGTCTTGCTTCAACAACCCCATCCAGCGACGTAATGGGGTAGTTGCAAGATGCCAGAACGGAGGGCTTGCCTTCATTGGCCGGCCCGCGAGAAGGAAAACTCTATAAAACCCGACAGCAAAGTCGTTAAAACCTGTAGATACCAAGCGACCTCTACAGTATGTAGCTTTACCCCTGGGATGGGCGTCACCCGGGGGTGGACCTTTTAGATCGACCCATACTCGTGGGAACTAGAATGGAGAATAATAAAAAAACAACAAACAAAAACGGCCCTTCTCAGGGCCAAAACAAAAACAAAAACGGCTCTTTTCAGAGCCTACCAGGAGAGGAGTGGGCGCGAATCCCGGTGGTCCGGCTTGAGCGCTTGGATCTGAGACCGCGGTCGGCGAGCCCAAGAGTACGAGTGCCAGTGGCTTCGTCCTCCAAGAGGGCTCTGGAGGAAGAGGAAGAGGAGGAGGAGGGGGAAATCAGGCCCGTCAAAATCAATACGGCCTCTAGGGGGAAGCCCAAAGGGGCTTATTCCGGGCTCGCCGCAGCCAGGCTGAAGGCGAGGGGTGGCAAGGGGGGGAAAAGGGGAAAAGTGGAGGGAAGCCAGCGTACTCAGTCGGCGTCACGCTCTCGCTCGGGCTCGCGCTCCCCGGAGCCCATGGATGGCCAAGAGGGTCGGCAGGGGGTTGACCCGATAGATGCCACCCGCATGGCGGCACGGGACATCCTGGAGGCGGCCAGGATATCCAAGCACCTCAAGGGGGAGGTGCAGGGCCGCATGAACCGGGCCTGCCGCACCATCCTAGGGTTGATGGACGAAGTCGAGGCGTCCAGATCAGAGAGTGAGGAGATCCGCATCCTGAAAGCGGATAACAAAAGGATGCGGGAGCAACTCGCTCTCAACTCGGCAGAGCTGAAGGCGCTCCGCGTCGCCTTCAATGAGCGGCAAACGCCAGCCGCCCCCCCCGTTGCTGCAGCCCTGCAATTTGGGACCGCCGAGCTGACCGAGGCCATAGAGGCAATGAAAAGAGACCTGTTCCTCAGCCTCGGGAAGATGATCAGCGACAGGATGGAGGAGGTTAACAGGCGCCTCCCGGCGGAGCCCATCCTTCGCCCCCCGCTGGCACACGACAAGCGGGCTGCCAAGCCTGCCATGGCAGCCCCCCCCCAGCGAAAGGTGACAGGTATTGCCCCGCCACCCCCGGACCCGGTGGAAACCCTCGAGCCAACAGCCAGGGCTAGGCTCGGAGATGGGCGGCCCAAAGCCACCAAAAAGGCGGTGGCCCCAGTCCCCACCCCCGCTAACAAGAAGTCCGCCCAGGCTTCCATGGCTGCCCCGGCCCCGGAAGAGGAGCCCGGCCCCTCGGGCCGTATGCCGCCTGCGTCCACACAGATGTCGTGGTCGCAGGTGGTGCGGAAGAAGGGCAAGGGCGCGGCCAAGCCCCCCCCTCCAGCCCCTAAAGGGCCCGGGAAGGCAGCGCACGGGCCCAGACCAGCAAAGCTGTCCGTCCCCAAGACGGCGGCGGTGGTGATCTCCCTCAAGAAGGGGGCCACCACCACCCTGCAGGCCACCATGGCTAAGGCCATTAATGGTCTTAGCCTGAGTGAGGTGGGCCTGCAGAGCGTGCGGGTCAGGACCTCGATGACGGGCTCCCGGGTCATCGAGGTCCCCGGGGAGAAGGGCCACGAGGTGGCGGATACCCTTGCAGCCAAGCTGCAAGGGTTGGTGGGGGACGTGGCGGACGTCAGCCGCCCCGTCAAGATGGCCGGCGTCCAGATTTCCGGCCTGGACGAGTCGGCCACGAAGGAGACGGTGGCGCAGGCTGTTGCCGCAGCGGGGGCGTGCCAGCCGGAGCAGGTCCGGGTGGGGGCCGTCCGCGCCCTTTACGATGGCACTGGATCGGTCTTGATCCAGTGCCCCGTGCAGGCTGCGGTGGCCCTCACCAAAGCTGGGAGGATCCTGGTGGGCTGGGCCTCCGCCAAGGTCAAGGCGGTGGGGCCGACACCAATGCGGTGCTACCGCTGCTATGGTGTCGGCCATGCGCGGGAACTGTGCCCCTCAAAGGTGGACCGGAGCAACTACTGCTTCCGGTGCAGCAAGGAGGGGCACAAAATGGGGGAATGCTGGGAGAAGGCTTGGTGCGACGTATGTCACCAAGCCAAACTCCCGGCCAACCACATGCTGGGGGGGAGGAAATGTTTCCCCCCCGCAACAAAAGGTAGGGACCTGAGGCCGCAGCGTCCCCGCCCCCCCGTTGCAAACGAAAGCGCCCCCGCAGCGACCGCCGCGGCCCCCGAGGAGACCTGCATGGAGCTCTAAATGCCAGCACACCATTTGGAACTCCTGCAGGCCAACGTCAACCACTCCGCCAGAGCACAAGACCTGCTCATGCAGGTAATGGCGGAGTGGTCGATTGACGTTGCAGTGGTCGCGGAACCGTACTTCGTCCCTCCCCTACCCAATTGGGTGGGGTCGACGGACGAGCGGGTTGCCGTGGCGGTGCCGGCGATCGGCGACGGACCCCCCCTCGTGAGGATCGAGGGCGGGCCGGGGTTCGTGGCGGCCGGATGGGGGAGCGACACCGTACTAGTTGCGGTGTACTTCTCCCCCAATAAGCCGCTGGCCGCCTTTGAGGCCTTCCTAGAGGTCCTGGGGGGGGTCGTGGAGAGGGCGGCCCCGCGCCATACAATGGTCCTGGGGGACCTCAACGCCAAGAGTGCGGCGTGGGGATCCCCCATAACGGACGTGCGCGGGGAGGTGCTGACGGATTGGGTGGCGGCGGCGGGCCTGGTGGTCCTGAACCTGGGCAGCGCCAACACGTGCGTGCGGCGGCAGGGGGGGTCCATCGTGGACATCACGTTCGCGACCCCTGCAATTGCCGCACGCCTCACAGACTGGCGCGTCCTGGAGGACGTGGAGACCCTCTCCGACCACCTGTATATCAGGTTGAGGGT
Organism: Acleris sparsana; assembly: GCA_923062465.1. Classification (NCBI taxonomy): domain Eukaryota; kingdom Metazoa; phylum Arthropoda; class Insecta; order Lepidoptera; family Tortricidae; genus Acleris; species Acleris sparsana. The sequence continues at coordinate 13,374,205 of OV281308.1, forward strand.
CTCCACAAGACCGGGCCAGCCGCCACCCAGTCCTCGGGGGGGGCGGGGAGGGGGGAATGAGGAGTTCCCCAAGTGGTCCCTGTCCCAATTGGACAGGGCCAAGGCGGACGAGGCGGCGATGGTGGAGGCTTGGTGTGCTGCCCCACCCGCCGCCTTGGGAGTGGAGGAGAGGGCGCGCCGGTTCCGCTCCGCACTGCAGGCCGTGTGCGGAGCGGCCATGCCCCGGGCGAAACGGCTCTTCGCCCGGAGGAAGGTCTACTGGTGGTCCGCCGAAATTGCGGCAGTGCGGACCACCAGTAACAGTGCCCGCCGCGCCTACCAACATTGCAGGCGCAGGCGGCACACTGCGGAGGAGGAGGAGAGGCTCTACGGGGCCCTCAAAGAAGCCAAGGGGGCCCTAACCCTGTCCATAGCAAAGGCCAAGGATGAGGCACACGCCTCATTCTTGGCCACGCTGGACAGGGATCCGTGGGGGCGGCCGTACAGGGTGGTGCGCAACAAAATGCGCACTGCCCCCCCCATGGACTCCCTAGAGCCTCCCCTCCTGAGGAGGGTCATCGAGGGGCTGTTTCCGGCAGCTCCCTCGATAACTCCCCCGGTGATGACCGAGCCACCGGGGGACTTGGAGGACCCACTCGAACTCGCTATCGCACCGGTAAGCGATGACGAGTTCGAGAGGGCGGTGGACCGGCTCCGGGGCTGCAAGAAAGCCCCGGGGCCCGACGGAGTACCGGGCCGGGTACTCCCCATCGCCCTAAAACACCTCGGGGACCGACTCAGGCAGTTGATGGACGACTGCCTGAGGGAGGGACGATTCCCGAGGGTGTGGAAGGAGGGGAGGCTCTGCCTCCTCCGGAAAGAGGGTCGACCCCCGGATTGTCCCTCCGCCTATCGCCCCATAGTGCTGCTGGATGAGGCCGGGAAGATGATGGAGAGAATCCTGGCCTCCAGGATCCAGCAGCATCTAGAGACCGCCGGCCCGAACGTCTCTGATAGACAGTTCGGGTTCAGAGAGGGGCGGTCTACGCTCGACGCGCTGAAGTCCCTTAGGGACTTCTGTGAGTACGCGTCGAGCAGAGGGGAGGGTGTCGTCGCGGTGTCTCTTGACATCGCAAACGCGTTTGGCACTCTCCCCTATGGGGTGATAAGGGAGGCACTAATATACCACCAAGTGCCTCCCTACCTGCGGCGGGTCATAGAGCACTACCTGACCGAGAGGGTAGTGCTCTATGAGCAGAGGGACGGTCGACGGGGGTCGACGGCGATGGCCTGTGGCGTACCCCAGGGTTCCGTGCTCGGTCCGCTCTTATGGAACCTGGGGTACGATTGGGCCATCAGGGGGGAGTTGCTCCCACGGACGGCCACCATCTGCTACGCAGATGACACCATGGTGGCCGTGCGTGGGACCGACATGAGGGAGGTGCTGTGCCGGGCGGAAGCGGCGGCCGAGCTGACCATTTACCGGATTGGTCGGCTCGGCCTGAGGGTGGCGCTCCCGAAGACTGAGGCGATAGTCTTCGGGGGCCGGGGGTGGAGGCTGCCGGCGGGCTTGGCGCTCACCCTGGGGGGGGAGTCGGTCCCGATCAAGCCCCACATAAAATATTTGGGGCTTGTTCTGGACCGACGTTGGAATTTCGGGGAGCATTTTACGCAACTGGCTCCCCGAGTTGTGGGCGCCGCGTCGGCACTGAGCCGGCTGCTGCCGAACGTGGGTGGGCCGGGCTCCTTGTGCCGCCGGCTGTATGCCGGCGTTACAAGGAGCATGGCTCTGTACGGGGCCCCCATCTGGGCGGACAAGCTGTCCGCCCGGAACAGGGCCCTGCTGCAGAGGCCACAGCGGGTGGTGGCCCTCCGAATTGTGAGGGCCTACATGACGGTGGCCCACGCCGCGGCCTGCCTCCTCGCCTGCACCCCGCCCTGGGAGTTGGACGCAGAGGTGCAGGCGGAGACCTACGCAGTTAGGTCCAGGGCCCGGGCGAGAGGAGAACGCCCGGACCCTGAGGAGGTGGAGGAGACGCGCCGGATGACGGAGCGCCGACTGCGGGACAGGTGGAAAGCGAACCTGGAGGACTCCCCCTATGGGACTCGGACCATAGGGGCGATCCTCGGGTCGTTTGACACCTGGTTGGGGAGGGCAGTCGGCGCTACGTCGTACCGGCTTGTGCAGGTATTGACCGGACACGGATGCTTCGGTCATTACCTGCACAAAATTGGGAGGGAGCCCGGCCCGCAGTGCCATGAGTGCGGCGATCCGGACGATACGGCTCAGCACACTCTCGAGGTGTGCAACCGGTGGAGTGCGGAGCGCCGCACTATGGCGCTAGCCATCGGTCGACGGGACCTCTCCCTGCACAGCGTTGTGTCTGCAATGCTGTGCAGCGACAGGTCCTGGAGGGCTGTGGCCTCCTTCTGCGAGTGTGTCATCTCGCAGAAGGAGGCCTCGGAGCGTGAGCGCGAGGATTCTCCTCTCGCGCATCCGCTCCGGCGTAGACGGCGGGGGGTGAGGCGGCGGCGTTTTGCCGCCCGCCTCAACCCTTAGTGACTGCGGGTGGGGGATGGGAGTCCCCCGCCCGCCGTAGGCTAGTCACTTGGCGGTCTGGGAGAGGGGCCAGGCGTGCTCGGCCTCTCTCTCCTTCGGCGCGGGTAGCCCCGGCAGACGGCCGGGGCTGCCGGAAGGCGTCGTGGGCAGAGCTTCGGCGGTTCCACGGCGCCTTGCCAAACCGGCAGGAGGGTACGCCAGGGTGGTTTTTAGTGGGTTGCGCTCCCTTTCCCCCTCTCATTCTGAGGGGGGGGGCGGGGGGTGAGTCCCACATATCCCCTCACTACTCCCATGGTGAGGAGAATGCATAAAGCATTTTCCACCCTGTCAAAAAAAAAAAAAAAAAAAAAAAAAAAAAAAAAAAAAAAAAAAAGGTTAGGTTAGGTTAGGTTAGGTTAGGTTGGGGTGCAGGCCGGATTCCTCCACGTTGGCTTGGGTGTTGCAGTCTCTCTTGATCTCGATCCGGAGAGAACGCAGCATCTGGGCTGGTGCACCCTGGGCATTGGCTGAGACTTTTCCCCCTTGGGAATTCTTTCGGCCCATGGCTAATATCCGGCACGGGGGGGGGGGGGGGGGGGGGAAGGTGACAGGGGTTTCTTGAAGGGTTGCGGTTGTGTACCGGCACTTCTGCCCCGGAAAGTTTCCTTCTGTCACCTGGGGGGGGATGGTGACGAGCAGCTTTTCTTCGGAAAAGTGGCCTCGTCACCATAGGGAGGCGGCGACAGAGGTCGTTGGAAGGGGCGGTTGCTGGGCCGCTTCCGCCCTGGACAGCTTCCTTCTGTGGCCCATTGACGGTTGGTGACTGGGGTAGCTTGAAGGGTCAGTTGCGTGTGCCTTCGAGGCCGTTTCTGTTCCTGGAAAGCTTAACCAGTTACCTGGAGGGGGCCGTGACAGAGGTGGTTGAAAGGGGCGGTTGCGTGTGCCTTTGAGGCCGTTTCCAAACCGGACAGCTGCTTTCTGTCACTTTGGTGGTTGGTGACTGGGCTTACCGAAAGACTGGGGCATGTTAACTCCGCTCTGCAACGGAGCACGAAGGTTCCGCTCTGCACCGGAGCATGACCCTGCTCAAGACGTACTCCCATGTCACCCGAGGGTCCTTCTACGTGTCTTTCGGAATCCCGGGGGGCACTGTAGTTATTGGTGGGACAGCTGTGGTGGGGTGTGTTTGAAGGGTATGGGGACCGACCCTTAGAGGTTGGGTATCCGGAAAGCACCATCCACCACAGGCAGACCGTGTAGGGCCAGTGGGTTGGGGGCCCACATTGCACGGCTTTACCGGTCTGGGGAGATGGTCGTGGGCTGCCGACCGCAGCCGTCTCCTCCTTTGGCGGAGAAGGTGGGGCTCTTCGGAGCAGGCCAGGAGGCGTGTCAGTGGGCAAAGCTTAATTGCGGTTCCGCGGCGCCTCGCGACTGGCCAGGGGGGTAAACGCCGGAGTGGTTTTAGACGGTAGTTCTTTTGAGAGTCCGTCATACCTCCCATTGCACAGCCTTCCCCGGGCAGGGAGGATGCGTAAATGCATTTCCACTCCGTCATCAAAAAAAAAAAAAAAAAAAAAAAAAAAAAAAAAAAAAAAAAAAAAAAAAAAAAAAAAAAAAAGGTTAGTTTAGGTTAGGTTAGGTTAGGTTAGGTTAGGTTAGGTTAGGTTAGGTTAGGTTAGGTTAGGTTAGGTTAGGTTGGGGTGCGGGCCGGATTCCTCCACGTTGGCTTGGTTGTTGCGATCTCTCTTGATCTCGATCCGGAGAGAACGCAGCATCTGGGCTGGTGCACCCTGGGCATCGGTTGAGACTTTTCCCCTCTGGGGAATTCTCTCAGCCCATGGCAAATATCCGGCAGGGGAGTGGGGGGGAGGTGACAAGTGACTTTCCGTTAGAAAAGTCGCTTTGTCACCGACACACTGGGGGGGAAATGGGTAGGTTAAGTTAGGCTAGGCTAGGGGGTGGGCACCGAGCCAGTGGCGGTATATCCACTTTTGGGCCAGCGCGGGCCTGGGGAATTAAATACTCCCCGAAAGTGCGCAATATTGGTGGAAGGTTGCTCCCGACTACTCTCCTTGGAGAGTAGTTAGTGGAGTGCAACTGCAGAATGAGGATGGGTGGCCTTTGGTGCAGGGCCTAAAACGCACGCAATGATGATGGATAGTGGCTTAAAAAAAAAACTACCCCAGGAGGGTACCCTTACGGGAGAACCCCTCCCCGTGTCTGCGGACACGGGCTGCCCCTCGTATTCTGGGGGGGGCAAAGGCCATGTCGTAGGTCAGCGCAATGGCGCTGACCTCCGTAAACACGACCCATGCGAGCTACTTAAGGACACCGATGACGATTCACATAATGACGACCTGGGCGAGAACAAGGTACCACGGCCTTTTGTGCAGGGCCTTAAACGCACAATGAAGACGGATGGAATGAGTGGCTCAAAAAAAAGACTACCCCAGGAGGGTACCCTAACGGGAGAACCCCTCCCCGTGTCTGCGGACACGGGCTGCCCCTCGTATTCTGGGGGGGGCAAAGGCCATGTCGTAGGTCAGCGCAATGGCGCTGACCTCCGTGAACACGACCCATGCGAGCTACTTAAGGACACCGATGACGATTCATATAATGACGACCTGGGCGAGAACAAGGTACCACGGCCTTTTGTGCAGGGCCTTAAACGCACAATGAAGACGGATGGAATGAGTGGCTCAAAAAATAGACTACCCCAGGAGGGTACCCTAACGGGAGAACCCCTCCCCGTGTCTGCGGACACGGGCTGCCCCTCGTATTCTGGGGGGGGCAAAAGCCACTTCGTAGGCCAGCGCAACGGCGCTGACCTTCGTAAACACGACCAGGGCACACCACAACAGGACACCGAGATGGACAAAGCAATGGAGGCGGCGAGGCTGAATGAGGCGGAGCTGGTGGAGGTGATCAGTTCGGAGGCAGGTGATGTCTCCGACTCATCTCTTCCGCTAGTTGTCCAGTATGTCCAGACCAGCACCCCCAATACCAGCAAGGTCACTGATGAGGACGGGCTGAAAAATGATGCCCCGAATACTCAAAGTAGACCTTCTGGTACAAGGTCTACAAAAAGGCCACACGCCGGGGAGGACGAGGTGTTACCGAAGCCGAAAGTGAACACCGCTAGGAGAGGGAAGCGCTCCGGTACGAGGGGAGCGTGCTCGGGGGTGGTGCTTCGGTACCATGATCTGGGTGGGTCTGAGGCGGAGGCGGACGCGGCTGCCAAGTACCGTGCAACTGGTGATTCGCCGCCGCCTCAGACTCGAAGGAAGAAGCTCCTCAAAAAGCCCAAGGGGGCTTACTCTGGGCTGGCCGCAGCCAGGTTGAGGGCGAAGCTTTACCAGCTGGAGCCCCAATTTGAGGAGGTATGTGATGCCGATCCTGCGGCCAGTTACACGAGGGACCTTCCCGAACTCCGCCCCAGGGGGGGAAAGGGGGGGAAAAAGGGAAAAGCGGAGGGGGACCGGCGATCTCGCTCCGGCTCACGCTCTCGCTCGGGGTCGCGCTCCCCTGAGCTGATGGATGGACTAGAGGGTCAGCAGAAGGCTGACCCGATAGATGCCACCCGCATGGCGGCGAGGGACATCCTGGAGGCGACCAGGATATCCGGCAACATCAAGGGGGAGGTCCAAGGCCGGATGAACCGGGCCTGCCGCGCCATCTTGGGGCTGATGGACGAGGTAGAGGCCTCCAGAACCGAGAGCGAGGAGATCCGCATCCTTAAGGCGGACAACAAAAGGATGCGGGAGCAACTCGCTCTGAACTCGGCGGAGCTGAAGGCGCTCCGCATCGCCTTCAGCGAGCGGCAGATCCCGGCCGCCCCCCCTGTCGCTGCTGCCCTGCAGTTCGGGACCGCCGAGCTGACCGAGGCGATTGAAAGCATGAAGAGGGACCTGTTTCTTAGCCTGGGCAAGATGATAAGCGACAGGATGGAGGAGGTCAACAGGCGCCTCCCGGCGGAGCCCATCCTTCGCCCCCCGCTGGCACACGACAAGCGGGCTGCCAAGCCTGCCGTGTCGGCCCCCCCTCAGCGACAGGGGGCAGGTATTGCCCCGCCACCCCCGGCCCCGGTGGACCTCGAGCCGAAAGCCAGAGCCAGGCTAGGTGATGGGCGGGCCAACAAGAAGGCGGTGGCCCCAGCTCCCACTCCGGCCATCAAAAAAGCCGCCAAGGCCGCCAAGGCTGCCCCGGCCACGGAAGAGGGACCCGGCTCCTCGAGCCATATGCCACCTGCGCCCACACAAATGTCGTGGTCGCAGGTGGTTCGGAAGAAGGGTAAGGGCGCGGCCAAGCCCCCCCCTCCACCCCCTAAAGGGACCGGTAAGGCGGCGCACCGGCCGAGACCCGCCAAGTTGTCGGTCCCCAAGACGGCGGCGGTGGTGATCTCCCTAAAGAAGGGAGCCACCACCACCCTGCAGGCCACCATGGCTAAGGCCATTAATGGCCTTAGCCTGAGCGAGGTGGGCCTGCAGCACGTGCGGGTCAGGACCTCGATGACGGGCTCCCGGGTCATCGAGGTCCCCGGGGAGAAGGGCCACGAGGTGGCGGATACCCTTGCAGCCAAGCTGCAAGGGTTGGTGGGGGACGTGGCGGACGTCAGCCGCCCCGTCAAGATGGCCGGCGTCCAGATTTCCGGTCTGGATGAGTCGGCCACCAAGGAGACGGTGGCGCAGGCTGTTGCCGCGGCTGGGGCTTGCCAGCCTGAGCAGGTCAAGGTGGGGGCCGTCCGCGCCCTTTACGATGGCACTGGATCGGTCTTGATCCAGTGCCCCGTGCAGGCTGCGGTGACCCTTACCAAAGCCGGGAGGATCCTGGTGGGTTGGGCCTCCGCCAGGGTCACGGCGGTGGGGCCGACACCAATGCGGTGCTTCCGCTGCTATGGTGTCGGCCATTCGCGGGAGCTGTGCCCCTCCAAAGTTGACCGGAGCAATTTCTGCTTCCGGTGCAGCAAAGAGGGGCACAAAATGGCGGAGTGCTGGGAGAAGGCTTGGTGCGCCGTATGCCACCAGGCCAAACTCCCGGCAAACCACATGCTGGGGGGAGGAAATGTTTCCCCCCCGCAACAAAAGGTCGACACCTGAGGCCGCAGCGTCCCCGCCCCCCCGTTGCTAATGAAAGTGGCCCCGCAGCGACCGCCGCCGGCCAGGCCCCCGAGGAGACCTGCATGGAGCTCTAAATGCCAGCACACCATTTAGAGCTCCTGCAGGCCAACGTCAACCACTGCGCCAGAGCACAAGACCTGCTCATGCAGGCAATGGCGGAGTGGTCGATTGACGTTGCGGTGGTCGCGGAACCCTACTTCGTCCCTCCCCTACCCAATTGGGTAGGGTCGACGGACGAGTGGGTTGCCGTGGCGGTGCCGGCGATCGGCGGCGGACCCCCTCTCGAGAGGATCGAGGGCGGCCCGGGGTATGTGGCGGCCGGATGGGGGAGCGACACCGTACTTGTTGCGGTGTACTTCTCCCCCAATAGGCCGCTGGCCGCCTTTGAGGCTTTCCTGGGGGTCCTGAGGGGGGTCGTGGAGAGGGCGGCCCCGCGCCATGTCATGGTCCTGGGGGACCTCAACGCCAAGAGTGCGGCGTGGGGATCCCCCATAACGGACGTGCGCGGGGAGGTGCTGACGGATTGGGTGGCGGCGGCGGGCCTGGTGGTCCTGAACCAGGGCAGCGCCAACACTTGCGTGCGGCGGCAGGGGGGGTCCATCGTGGACATCACGTTCGCGACCCCTGCCATTGCCGCGCGCCTCGCAGACTGGCGCGTCCTGGAGGACGTGGAGACCCTCTCCGATCACCTGTATATCAGGTTGAGGGTCTCCACAAGACCGGGCCAGCCGCCACCCAGTCCTCGGGGGGGGCGGGGAGGGGGGACGGAGGAGTTCCCCAAGTGGTCCCTGTCCCAACTGGACAGGGCCAAGGCGGACGAGGCGGCGATGGTGGAGGCTTGGTGTGCTGCCCCACCCGCCGCCTTGGGAGTGGAGGAGAGGGCGCGCCGGTTCCGCTCCGCACTGCAGGCCGTGTGCGGAGCGGCCATGCCCCGGGCGAAACGGCTCTTCGCCCGGAGGAAGGTCTACTGGTGGTCCGCCGAAATTGCGGCAGTGCGGACCACCAGTAACAGTGCCCGCCGCGCCTACCAACACTGTAGGCGCAGGCGGCACACTGCGGAGGAGGAGGAGAGGCTCTACGGGGCCCTCAAAGAAGCCAAGGGGGCCCTAACCCTGTCGATAGCAAAGGCCAAGGATGAGGCACACGCCTCATTCTTGGCCACGCTGGACAGGGATCCGTGGGGGCGGCCGTACAGGGTGGTGCGCAACAAAATGCGCACTGCCCCCCCCATGGACTCTCTAGAGCCTCCCCTCCTGAGGAGGGTCATCGAGGGGCTGTTTCCGGCAGCTCCCTCGATAACTCCCCCGGTGATGACCGAGCCACCGGGGGACTTGGAGGACCCACTCGAGCTCGCCATCGCATCGGTAAGCGATGACGAGTTCGAGAGGGCGGTGGATCGGCTCCGGGGCTGCAAGAAAGCCCCGGGGCCCGACGGAGTACCGGGCCGGGTACTCCCCATCGCCCTAAAACACCTCGGGGACCGACTCAGGCAGTTGATGGACGACTGCCTGAGGGAGGGACGGTTCCCGAGGGTGTGGAAGGAGGGGAGGCTCTGCCTCCTCCGGAAAGAGGGTCGACCCCCGGACTGTCCCTCCGCCTATCGCCCCATAGTGCTGCTGGATGAGGCCGGGAAGATGATGGAGAGAATCCTGGCCTCCAGGATCCAGCAGCATCTGGAGACTGCCGGCCCGAACGTCTCTGATAGACAGTTCGGGTTCAGAGAGGGGCGGTCTACGCTCGACGCGCTGAAGTCCCTTAGGGACTTCTGTGAGTACGCGTCGAGCAGAGGGGAGGGTGTCGTCGCGGTGTCCCTTGACATCGCAAACGCGTTTGGCACTCTCCCCTATGGGGTGATAAGGGAGGCACTTATTTACCACCAAGTGCCTCCCTACCTGCGGCGGGTCATAGAGCACTACCTGACCGAGAGGGTAGTGCTCTATGAGCAGAGGGACGGTCGACGGGGGTCGACGGCGATGGCCTGCGGCGTACCCCAAGGTTCCGTGCTCGGTCCGCTCTTATGGAACCTGGGGTACGATTGGGCCATCAGGGGGGAGTTGCTCCCACGGACGGCCACCATCTGCTACGCAGATGACACCATGGTGGCCGTGCGTGGGACCGACATGAGGGAGGTGCTGTGCCGGGCGGAAGCGGCGGCTGAGCTGACCATTTACCGGATTGGTCGGCTCGGCCTGAGGGTGGCGCTCCCGAAGACTGAGGCGATAGTCTTCGGGGGCCGGGGGTGGAGGCTGCCGGCGGGTTTGGCGCTCACCCTGGGGGGGGAGTCGGTCCCGATCAAGCCCCACATAAAATATTTGGGGCTTGTTCTGGACCGACGATGGAATTTCGGGGAGCATTTTTCGCAATTGGCTCCCCGAATTGTGGGCGCCGCGTCGGCACTGAGCCGGCTGCTGCCGAACGTGGGTGGGCCGGGCTCCTTGTGCCGCCGGCTGTATGCCGGCGTTACAAGGAGCATGGCTCTGTACGGGGCCCCCATCTGGGCGGACAAGCTGTCCGCCCGGAACAGGGCCCTGCTACAGAGGCCACAGCGGGTGGTGGCCCTCCGTATTGTGAGGGCCTACATGACGGTGGCCCACGCCGCGGCCTGCCTCCTCGCCTGCACCCCGCCCTGGGAGTTGGACGCAGAGGTGCAGGCGGAGACCTACGCAGTTAGGTCCAGGGCCCGGGCGAGAGGAGAACGCCCGGACCCTGAGGAGGTGGAGGAGACGCGCCGGATGACGGAGCGCCGACTGCGGGACAGGTGGAAAGCGGACCTGGAGGACTCCCCCTATGGGACTCGGACCATAGGGGCGGTCCTCGGGTCGTTTGACACCTGGTTGGGGAGGGCAGTCGGCGCTACGTCGTACCGGCTTGTGCAGGTATTGACCGGACACGGATGCTTCGGTCATTACCTGCACAAAATTGGGAGGGAGCCCGGCCCGCAGTGCCATGAGTGCGGCGATCCGGACGACACGGCTCAGCACACTCTCGAGGTGTGCAGCCGGTGGAGTGCGGAGCGCCGCACTATGGCGCTAGCCATCGGTCGACGGGACCTCTCCCTGCACAGCGTTGTGTCTGCAATGCTGTGCAGCGACAGGTCCTGGAGGGCTGTGGCCTCCTTCTGCGAGTGTGTCATCTCGCAGAAGGAGGCCTCGGAGCGTGAGCGCGAGGATTCTCCTCTCGCGCATCCGCTCCGGCGTAGACGGCGGGGGTTGAGGCGGCGGCGTTTTGCCGCCCCCCACAACCCATAGTGACTGCGGGTGGGGGATGGGAGTCCCGCGCCCCCCCGAGGCTAGTCACTTGGCGGTCTGGGAGAGGGGCCAGGCGTGCTCGGCCTCTCTCTCCTTCGGCGCGGGTAGCCCCGGCAGGTGGCCGGGGCTGCCGGAAGGCGTCGTGGGCAGAGCTTCGGCGGTTCCACGGCGCCTTGCCTAACCGGCAGGAGGGTACGCCAGGGTGGTTTTTAGTGGGTTGCGCTCCCTTTCCCCCTCTCATTCGGAGGGGGGGGGGGGGGGTGAGTCCCACATATCCCCTCACTACTCCCATGGTGAGGGGAATGCATAAAGCATTTTCCACCCTGTCAAAAAAAAAAAAAAAAAAAAAG